>JAJHPE010000033.1:28842-596790 GCA_024447655.1 Carex scoparia
TAAATATAGTGACAAACGAATAGTCGGGTTCGCTTTGGCATAGTAAAAAATTTGTAATTCAGAAATTATTCGATACCACAAGGAAGCAAAAATAAAAATAAAAAAAATAATTTTAAAAAAATAGCATTTTTTCACGAATAATTAGTGATTCGCATTTTATTTACGAATAAAATACGAATAAAACGTATTATACATTTTTTTGCGTTTTTAGTCGGTGTTCGGTTCACAACCGTTAAAAAACATGAATATAACATGAGTTGTGTCACTATAACCTTAACAAAAAAATTGTATAATTATCTACATAGGATTTTCTATTATAATTTCTAATTTAGCGTGGCAATTTATTTTTCAATTTTTGAGATGCCGAAGTGAGAATTGTATAGTTAGCAATATTTGCTTAAAAATAAATCATTTTTTAATTTTCACGTTAACAAAATTATTAACAAAATTATGAATCAAAGGCTTATGATGGATATCGATCTTGCGCCAAAAGCCCCGAAAATATCGTACGGTGGAGAAGGAGGGTCGTATGCCTCATGGAGCCCGGACGACCTTCCGATGCTACACGTGGCGAGCATCAGTGCCGCTAAGCTCCTCTTGCAGAGTTGCGGTTTCTCTGTGCCCAGTTACTCCGATTCGGTTTATTTGGTTTTAAACCGAACCGGAAAATTTCGGTTTAAATGGTTCGATTTTTCGGTTTAAATGGTTTAGTTCGGTTTTGAATTTTCAAAACCGAATAAACCGAGCCGACCGATTTTATTAATAGTTTGAGACTTTGTGTATTATTTTGGTTCATTTTCGATTTTAAATCTACGTGTTTTGATTTTTTGAGATTGAGTTCATATATTCGGTTCAACCAAATTATTTATTTCTTCCTTTATTTAGTTCAACCAAACAAACTGAAGTTTAAATCGGTTTAATCGGTTCGGTTTTAATTCGGTTTGCTATTTTAGTTCGGTCAGTTTGGTTTGATTTTCAAAAACAAAAAAAAAAAGATTGGTTTGATTATTTTAGTTTGATTTGGACCGAACCGACTGGTTGAACACCCCTAAACAAGATGACAAGGTACTGTTTAACTTTCATGAGGGAGAAATTTATGTGTTTTCAACCCATAGTGTTTATATTTACATTAACATTAATATATAAAATTTATATTCAGAATAATAAATTCAAACCTTAATTTTTTTTTTTTTAGATGAACAATGCATTCATTTTTATTTTTTTTGTAAAACATTAGAAGTTTGTTAAACTCAGAAATGTGCATTACTTATCCAAAATATTATTATAAATTGTGATGTTGTTTTAAAAATCGACAAATTATTAAAATATATGCAAAATTATCAACTAATTCAAGTATAATATTTCAATTTGAGCATTTAATATAAATATATTTTAGAAGGCAAGTTACATTAAATATTTGAAGTTTCAATACAGTAAGAGTTTTATATAACATGAATCTGCTATTTTTTTAAATAAGTCATATAAATATATAACATTTTACACAAATTATTCCATTTAATGTTTTGACTTATAAATTTTATTTCCATTTGTCTATCAAGAATGACAATCTCAGATTCATGTGGAAATATTTTGATATATTAACTTTATATAAAAGAATTACAATAAAATAAATTTAAAATTAAGAAAGTTCATGGGAAGATTTAAATTTTATGAGAATAACTATTTTTGAGTAATATAATATCAGTTTTCTCTATCATTTTTTTTTTTTGTATTGTTTAAATTTCGTTATCATGGTTTTCGACCTTGTTAGCATAGTTTTAATAGGTGACGCATCTTTACAAATTTTAATTAAACAAGTCAAATTATTAGATATTTGAACAATAAGACAAGTTTGTTGTGTGCTTCTTTTTTGAGAGATAATCTACATTAAAATGATGTTATATATACTAAACTTTGTGAGAAAAGCAGATATTTGCATATATGTTCAATCATTCTAAAAGTGTTTCTTATCTAATTTGTGTCATAGTAAAGTATGAACATTTATAATAAGCTAGTTCCTCAATAAATGGAAAATACTTGCATATATATATATATATAATTATGATCTATATATTTTCAGATATATGCATTGATGTTGTCCGATCGTATGACCATAAAAATAAATCCATTAAAATTTAAACGAAAAATGAGTTTGTCTGATGACATTGTTCTGTTAACTTTCATGAGGGAGATGTTTATGTTTTTTTCACCCAGAATGTTTATTTTTACATTGATAATAATATATAAAATTAATATTTCGAAACATGAATTCAAACCTTAATTTACATTAAATGAACAATGCATTCATGGTTATGAGAAAAAGAAATATATTTATTTCAAAGAGAAATATATTTTGATAATTTTATGTCATAATATTTAAAAACAACTCCATATATTCAGGCAGTTAAAAATAATAATAATGCAAATTTTTTTTAGAAAAGTAATGAATTTAGAAATGTTGGCTTAGTATCAAAATTTTCATGTAATACAATAGAATTTATTTTAATGAGAAAATAAATGACAACGTTTATTTTAATCACAAAATCTCATGGGTACCCCTTTCATATATATCAGATTGTGTAATTGTTAAGTGCTCAGTAAACGAGGAAATCTCTTCTACATTGTCCGTACATATACAATACAAATTATTGTATATATATAAATAATTGGAGAATTTCCATATTGCGGAATACATCAGAATATATTGAAGGAAATAAGACATATTTTCTTAAATTATTATTACTAGCTAGTACGAACTAGTTTTAATTTAGTACACAACTACATATAAATACCCCTCATCATTTGATATGAATTGAGCAGAAGTTTTTGTACAAAAAACTCAACTTAAAATCTTCAACCATTGTCTTTATCTCAAATGATAAATAAAATTGTCAGTTTGTCACTGAAAATTAAAAATGCAAAGCACATAAACAAGAAACTAAAAAGAAAACAATGACAAATATGAAATTGGATGCTTGGAGTAACATATGCATTGAATGGTGTCCATGGCTCTATTAGAAATGAATTGAAGGAACATGTTTGCATAAGTTGCGGATCTCATTTTCCTTGGCAGCACGGTCAGGGTCACTGTCTAACCCAGACCACCACAATTCTTGAAGGTTGGTTAGGTGTCGTAGTCCTTGAGGAACACACAAATGTGGAGTACCATAAATATAGAGTTCTCTAAGAATGGGCATGGCCCCCTCCTCTATCTCCCAATCCTTTAGATCGCGAAGGTTCACAATACTCAGATATTCTAACTGGCTGAAGCCTTTAGACGAACAACACATTTTTTCATTAGTGCCTATATCATGTACCCAGAGCTTCTTGAGGCACTGTAGGTTTTCCAGTGCCGGCATTATGTCTTGCAGGGATTTGAATCCTCCCAAGTGAAGATGAGTTAGATGAGGAGGCATATAAATGGGCGTTTCAATCAACTCATTCGATGGAGAAATTTCTAACGTGAGAGATTGTAGATTCAGATAAAATGGGAAGTCTCTCGTGTCTAATTTTCCATTAAAAGGTATACAGTACCCACTGATGATATCGAGGGAGATTAGGTGCTTTAAGGTGCTTAGGAAAGTGTCAACTCCCTCCTGTGAACGTGAATAGTATCTTAATCCTAGTGTACGTAGATTTGGTACATGAGGTAACTCTGTTTTCCATGACTCTGTTTCCCATGATTCGTTGCTATGCACCCAATCAAGTGTTTGCAAATTTGGTAGTTTTGCTGACGATGGCAGTGTCACATCAAATCCAGTGACATGCCTCAGTGCTTTATGCGATGATAACCCATGGCGATAACGTTGTTCAGTTGCAACGGTTTGTAAAAACATCATGTTGCCTATCACTTCCTCCAAGGATATATTCTCACGACTGGGATTGGGTATTTTACGGCTAGTAAAATTTAAGTATCTTAACTGAGTCAATCCTTCAAACATTTCCAATTTAATTTCGGCACTAGAATACCTTACCACTTTGAGCATCCTTTGTTTGGAACAATTTGGCATGCATCTAGTACCGAAGCACAACAGAGTGCGGAGGTTTTGGCTCAACACGAGTTCACCACAATCTGAATTGTGAACTGCCACACGACGTGCCATACACACGTTATGCTGATCATCTGGATGTGAATACACTATGAGAAAGTTGTCCTCCTTGGCTTTTTGGAGAGCGAGATCCCGTAGGAGATCATGTATGCGGCAATATTCGATAAAACCATCCTCAGATCTAGATGTTACTTGAACCATGCTCCTGTTATACAACAAAACAAATTGTTTTGAGCAGACAAGCACATTCGATTTGGAGAGTTTATAAATGTCATAAATAAATAATTGAGGCTTACATTTTTCTACCAATTTTTTTATTAATAGGAAAAATAAAATAAAAATAACGACAATGAGGAATGATTTCAGTTAATTTCGAAATCTAAGAAGAACGTTATGGTTTATAACGTCCAGGACACTGTAGCTGGACGTTATAAACCATAAGGTCCAATTAATCTGATTGAATATTCGCTAATTAACCAGAAAACACTGTTGCTAGCAGTGAAAGTCCATAACAGCCAGCTACAGTGTTTTTTTTTACTTCAGTTCTATAATGGTATGGTAAAAAAAAAACTGTAGCGGGACAATAATAACGTCCAACTACGGTATTTTTTTAATTAATTAATGATTATCCAATTAGATTAACTGGACGTTTTGGTTTATAACGTCTAGTTACAATGTCATGGACATTATAAACCATAACGGTCTTCTTAGATTTCAAAATTCACAGAAATCATTTCCCTTATCGTTTTATTATTTATTTTCTTATTAATAAAAAAAATCGGCATTTCTCTAAGGTAAGCACTAAAAGAAAACACTAATTATATATTATAATATTAACGTTCATAAATTTTTTGGACAGTCAATTTTTCATAAAGGAAAACAGTCGCTTCAAATCTATTGAGTTGGATGGATCTATAGATAACTAGAGTGGGAAAAATGGCACGGCAGAGCCGGCTCCGTCATGGAACATAACTAGTTTGTGCTAAATGCATTATGCTTTTTTCCTATTTTGTTTGCTTTCTCATGGAGTGCTCCTAAGTTCAGCAAGCTACTTTATGAACTCAACTCTAAAACTTATCATATTGACTTCAAACAACGAATTCAAACTGTTGAAATCCTTCTAGCTACTTTACGAGTGATGCATCTACATGTGGAAATTTTAAAGTTTCGAATTAATTTAGTATAAAGTCATGTTGTCGAAAGGCTTCCAAAAACTGAATGCATTAAAATTAATTTATAAACCTTCTAATTTTGACCACTTGACTTTATATTAAATTAATTCGAAACTTTAAAAATTTCATATGTAGATGCTTCACTCATAAGGTAGAAGGATTTCAACAGTTTGAATTCGTCTTTTAAAATCAATTCGATAGATTTTAGATTTAAGTTCACAAAGGGCTTGGTGAACTTAGGAGCACCCTAGTTCTACTTACACACATACACACATACACCCACACACACACCCACACACACGTAGACACACCCACACACACGGACACACAACACACACACATTTATAGTTGGCTAATATACAATCGATTGTTCTTGAGCTTTTGTGCAACGAAGTCGTTTTCCGATTTTGAAAGTCCAAACTGTCGATCTAAACTGTTAGATGTTATCTCTATATTAAAATGTACTTGGAGACCAAATTTTACATTTTTTTTACAATTTATTAAGCCACTTCGAAAATCACTGATCCAACGGTGGCTTAACCAAACAGTAAAAACAAAAGCCACTATTGGCTCAGCGATTTTCAAAGGGGCTTAATAAATAGTAAAAATAAAATATCCAAAAAATGTAAAATTTGGTCTCCAAGTACATTTTAATATAGAGATCACATCTAACGGTTTAGATCGACCGTGTGGACTTTGAAAATCGAAAAATGAGTTGGTTGCATAGGAGCTTAGGAACAATCGATTATATATTAGCCAACCTCTATACACACACACACCTCTCTCTCTCTCTCCATATATATATATATAGAGAGCTGGGATATGGTGCTTCATGGAGTAAAACAAGTTTTTACTCCATGGCACTATATTTTCATTTTGAAAATCCAAACAACCAATCCGAATTGCTCAACATGATCTCCATATTGAAATGTGCTTGGAGACCAAATTTTATTTATTTTTTTAATTTTTTTACTATTTATTAAACCACTTTGAAAATCGCTGATCCGATGGTCCAGAAATTTTTATTGTTCATAGTGGATCATTGATTTTCAAAGTGGCTTAATAAATAGTAAAAAAAAATCCAAAAAATGTAAAATTTGGGCTTCAAGCACATTTCAATATGGAGAACATGTTGAGCGGTTCAGATCGGCTATTAGAACTTTGGAAATGGAGATATAGAGTGGAGTACTAACGTGTTTTACTCCACGTCTCATCCTAGTCGGTCTCTCTCTCTCTATATATATATGTGTGTGTGTGTGTGTGTGTGTGTTCCAAAGGGCTTTTATGGAAAATAAATATTGGAACTAGTATTTGCACAACGAAATCATCACAATATACTAAAATGTGTAAAACATTAAATGAAGTAATACCTCTCCACAAGGTCCTCCAAGAAACTCTCTGCTGTTTCTTCCAACATTCTTTTATCTTCTTTTGGTATGAAACCCTCTGCAATCCACATTCGAAGTAGATCTTTGGCGTCAATCCCATAGTCCTCGGGAAATACAGCAAAGTACATGAAACACAATTTAAGAGCAAATGGTAGGTCCTCGTAACTAGTACCTATAATTTTATCTCCATCGGCAAACCAAGTCATTGTTTGTAACACCTTACTCCAAGTAGGATAGTTGAGTGGTTTCGTTGCTAATAGGCTTCCTAAAAGCACTAATGCGATAGGTAGCCCATTACATTTATGGACAAATTGATCTATGATGTCAAGAAAGACCGTAATTAGCAATTTTAGTTGGATCCTGACAACGAAGAGCATTTTTCAACAAAAGCTTTAAGCTTAACTCTTTCGTTAATAACCCAAGTTGATATGGATCACACATGGGATCCGCATGCTGAGCAACATTAAAGTTCCTTGTGGATAAAAGTACTCTACTTCCATTATTTTCATTTGGGAGTGCATTTCCAATTTGAGTCCATAGTTCGTTTGTCCAAACATCATCAAGGACTATGAGGTATTTTTTGCCTCTAAGAGACTCATGAAGCGTTCTGAGAGAACCATCTGTATTTGATTGGTTGAGTTGTTCTCCTATCTTTCTCAAAATATCAACTAATTCAAACTTTTGAGAAATATCTACCCATATACGAAGTTCAAATTGCGTCTTGACATCATTCCTGTGAAAAATAAAAGATGTATTATATTATCATCTCTATGAAAAATAAATGATGTATTAAATTCTAGTATAACAAAAAATTTAATATGATAAACTGATCAACATAAAATTTATTCGTGAATATTATTGGTCTGTCAAAAATTAGCTATGCTCTGTTAATAATAATTATATATATGAACTTGATTTACTAACAAAATATAACATTTGAAATACAAACTAATTACAAGAGGAAATTGCATGCCTTGTAAATCATAGATGCACACGACAATTTGTTCGATAAATGTTGTTAAATGGGTTTGACAATTTGGCAAATCAATTTATGTTTTTCTTAAAATCCACTTACACCATTTTTGGGGACACCAAATTACATCATTCATTTTTAAAGTTTTCAAAGTTCAAACAATCGACCCAAACTATTCATTATGATCTCCATATTAAAATGTGCTTAGAGACCAAATTTTATATTTTTTTCTGAATTTTTTTAGTATTTATTAAGTATTTTACAAAATTGTTGTTTTCAGACCATTGATTTTTTGTACACATTAATAAATAGTAAATTGTTTTTTAAAAACAATGTAAATTTTAATCGGAAAACACATTTTAATATATCCAATATGTTGAACGGTTTAAATTGACTGTTTGAACTTTAAAAATATATGGTGTAATTCGATGTCACTAAAAAATGATACAAGTAGATCCACCTCTATATAATAATATAATTTCATAATTTCTGTAAAGCTTGACGTTGAAGTGATCACTGGTCAAGTTAGAACCAAATTGAACCAAGTCTATATCATTGCAAATAAGAGTGTAATCAACTTAATTGAATCAAACAATTAATGGATTTTCAAAACTACAGGTATGCAATAATTAAAATATACATATATGTTATACACACACCTGTTGTATACTTTTTGCGCGAGAGTCGTCTTTCCGAGTCCTCCAACGCCCCAAATCGAAACCACAGAACGTCTCTTAACAGTCTTACTGAGCAACAAGTTGACAACACGGTCTTGGTCTTTCTTGAAACCAACAACATTGGGATCAACATCCGGTATCACGGGTGGCCTAACAGGCAGTATTATCTCTCCAGTCCCCTCACCCAGATTATTGATTCCGAAGGTTTCTCTGCTTACCTTGATCTCTTCCAACCTTGTTTGGATCTGTTTTATCTCACCGACAAGTTTTTGTACAGCCGGGAGTTTTGTAGTATTGTCTATCAACCTTTTTAGGGCCTTCAGTTTGCCGGTCGATCCAGTGGGTTTTTGTGTGACCTTGTTAATTGGAAATATTAGAGAGAGCAAATTAAGCCAGAGATTTTTAGCATAGCCTAGTGGAACTTTACCAATAACACTTTTTTTTTTTTCATGACTTGTATATTTTATAACATGTTGTTGGTACTGGACCATCATTTTAACTACAATGGCACTTAATTAAGCCTTAGATAATTATAAAAGCAAGTGTAATATATATGATAATCCAATCAATAAATAAACAAAATTCAGTTTATAAGAAAGTTTCAGACCTCCAAGAGAAATGTGTCAATGACATCTTCTATCAAGTGGGCAACATCTCTTACTTCCTTTATCCAATGCTTTTGTCTCTCATCTGAGATAAGCTTCTTGTCAGCATCCTTGAGAAAAGCTTGAATTCTTTCGAGGTCACGCCTCACTTTCTCCACTTGCTCATCGATGCCGTGTATGAGTAAAATCTCCTTAAATGCACCATCAACGAGCTTTTCCAGCACAAATTTAACAATAGTCTCAGCCATCCCGTTTCTGTATTTTACTTGGCAGTTGAAACTACCAAGAGAACAAAAAATGTTGGTGTATTAGTTCAAAACAGGCAGGATATATAATAGGATCGGATGCCTCAATCGGTCGCTGGTTAAGGCTAATTAATTAATTGATATTGATCGTTGATTAGCACAATATTCTAAATAATTAACAGTTGATTGTTAATTTCATTAATAATTAATTATTATTTTCAGTGTTCTAAATAGCTAGCTATAGTTGTGGCTATAGCTTTTTTGGACCATAAATACTAAGCTATGAGATAAAAGGGCACCAATTCAACTACGGCCGTTAATAACATTTTTTTCATTATCAAATTTGATATGAAATCTATTTACATTGTAAAAACATGTCTACAATTTTTATTTTTTTTATTCTAAACAAATATTTTACCAGTGTTAACTAATTATTTCAGCTTCAAAATTTTTTAATGATTGGGCTCAGAGAACGAACTAGATCCAGTTCAAATATATAAAAATCAAAAGAAAAGATGGTGAATTTTTTTTGAGAATATTCAAATGCATCTCAAATCTATTTTTCTTGTGGTCATTTTTAAAAAAAGTTAAAACGATGTATTGCACTAAAAATTAAGAATAATTATTTGAGTCTCCGCTCTCCATTGTTCCCAAAATTTCCGCAATAATATTAGAGTAAAGATGTACTGTGGTCTCTCTTTTTCAGTCTCCGCAATTGTCTTGACATTAATCTTAATAGGTATAATTACTTGATTTAATATATTAATACTTGAAAAATAATATATTAATACTTTAATGGATAACTTGTTATGATCATCTCTTTTTCAGTTCTTCAATCGTCCCGCGTTATCTTCTCACTAATAAAGTAGTCAGAATCCTGTATCTGACAAAAGTCATCGGTGATACCACCCACCAAAGCCCCGTCGGTGTTGCTTTCTTCGATATCGGTAAGGTTATTTAACAAGTTATTTTCTTCTCCGATTTCAGTAATGGTATTAGGGAGAGAGATAGAAAGAAAGAATATTAACCCCCCAACTCTCATCCAATCACCTCCCCCCCTCCCATCTACTCCAATTAAAGCCATCTTTTTGTCTACAATATCTATCAACTATTTGCACTTACACTTTGATCGGAATCAAAATAAATAAGAAATCAATAGAATAGAATAGAAAATAATAAAATACATATAATTTTGAATTGAAATTTTTTGATCAGCTAAACAATTTTCATAGGGTGAATTCATTCTTAGAGATTTTTATAATTATACTCATATTTTTTCAAAATTACATATGCTGCTATCAAAATCTTTTTTCTAAGGTTCCAATTTGCAAAAAATAAATAGTAAAAACAACTTTTTCTACAACTTAGAGAAAGAAAAATGAAAGAGAAGAGGTGGATTCTTACTTAGTCGGAAGAGACGAGAGGTGCTGCAACGGTCGATCTTGATCGGAACAAATACAGAAGAAGAGTTGGCTAAGAGAGGTTCTATAGTCTTTTGCTTCTGTACAATCCTTGCCAAACTTCTTAATTTTGGCCGGAACTTTTCCATACGATTTGAGAGTAAAAAAGTTGCGTAGAATTCTGATTGGATTTCGCTTTTGCTCCGTTCCGATAAGAGTGTTAGTGTTCCCAACTTTGGATTCCTTTTTTTCGTGATGAACGTTTACAATAAGTCCAAAAAATATCTATCATAATATTTAGTGCTGGTGTCTGCTGTTATTGATAGAGAAAAACAGGGTGCAATTTTTATTGTAGCCCTCCAATAACTGAAAATTATTTATCTATAAATAAGAGCCCTACTTAATTTCTTGGTGTGTAGGTTGCAATGAAATAAAAAAAAAACATATATTACACTAAAATAATAATAAAATAAAATAAACTACAATTGTTCACCATTTCTTCTTTTTTTACCAAGATATGTTGTTTAAGGAACCAGGAAATGAAGATACAGCCAGAAAAGTGTATAACTATTTTTCCAATTAAAAATGGAAAATTTATTTCAAAACAAACTCGTTAAGACAAAATAAAATTGACAAAAGAAAGAAATAAATTGACCAGTAAGTCAAGTGTACAAATAAATAAAAATGACATATAAAGTGCCGAAATTTTTATAAATATACAAAACATCAAACAAATTTAACAATCTATACAAAATTGAGATTGAATTCGAGATCTATCCAAACCGATTAGCTTTCTATCAGTTTCAGACCATAAAACCGATCAGCTATTCATCGGTTCTAAAATTATAACCGATGAAATGTTTACCAATTCTAGAACCGACGAGCCGTTGATCCGTTCTATATTCCATAACCGACGAGTAGAAAACGGATGATTTATTGATCGGTTTCTATCCAGAACCGATTATTTATTGATCGGTTGTAGAAATGATTTTGCTGGCATGTTACAGTGCCAAAGACAAAAATGCTTTTGACCCCCCTGCATAAGCATAACTTCCCACCGGACCTTATATCATTAAATATAAGCTTTAATGATTAGCTAGACATTGTTTGTTTGAAAGATTCATTTATTCTAAGATGATTAGCTAGAAATGATTAGGTTTGAAAGCTTTAATGATTAGGTTGCCAGATTCATTCAATAAATAATCGGTTCTGGATAGAAACCGATCAATCATCGGTTTTCTACAACCGATCAAAGCCTCGTCAGTTATGCAATGTAGAACCGATCAAAGCCTCGTCGGTTCCAGAATTGGTAAACAGTTCATCGTTTTGGTAATTTTAGAACTGATGAATAGCTTATCGGTTTTATGGTCTGAAACCGATAGAAAGCTAATCGGTTTGGATAGATCTCGAATTCAATCTCAATTTTGTATAGATTGTTAAATTTATTTGATATTTTGTATATTTATAAAAATTTCGGTATAAAGTGACATACTTAAAAGAAAAATTACATAAACCTCGAGCTCAATTATAATAAAAAAAAATTAACTAAAAAAAGTTCTTCCAAAATATGATGTTAATTAAAATAAAAGTTCTTTTGACAGTTTCCGATTGTGTACCTGATTTTATCTGTCACCCTGCCTTTCAAATTACTTTTACATGTACGTACTGCTTCTCCTTCCAAAACTTAAGTCCTTCATGATTCAACTGAGAATTAGAATAGTTTTAGGGTGACTACAGTAAAACAATAAAGTAGAGGCAATTATATATATGGAAAAATAAAAGAAAGAAAAAAAAAAAAAACTTATATTGATAAATTGGCTCTTGAGCTTCTTCTGTTTGTTTGTCCGGATTTTTCAAATAAAAAGATTAGATTGGAATGAGCTCATATTTTTGCTCTTTTATTCTAAATAGAAAAAGAAGAAAAAAATTCAAGCCAATTACGATCAAATTTTGGTCTCAGTAAACTTTTTATTGACTGAAAAAGATGACCCATCGTCTTCTTAAAGAGTTAGGTTGTGGGGGTAGATTTTGTAGTCAAAATTTCATGTCAGATTCAGGTTGCACAAAAAATATTTTCTCCATTAATAAAGAGCAGGAATTTGACTGTCTTTACAGCAGGATCATCTGCGTTTATTGGTGTCTTATAGCTTGTTTGGCTCACCATGAATCAGGTGCCGATGACAATTGTTTATATCAAAAGGAATAGTAACACTTTAATGGAGCATTAATTGGTCACAGGATTTCAATTAAATAGAGAGGAAGAGGTGAAATAACTTTCAATAAACATAATTAATGAGAACACAAAATATATTTATTTCAAAGAGAAATTTATTTTGATAGTTTTATGTCGTATTAAAAAACAACTCCATAAATTCAGGCGGTTAAAAATAAAAATAATACAAATTGTTTTTAGAAAAGTAATTAATTTAGAAATGTTGGCTTAGTATCAAAATTTTCATGTAATCCAATAGAATTTATTTTAATGAGAAAATAAATGACAACGTTTATTTTAATCACAAAATCTCATGGGTACCCCTTTCATATATATCAGATCATGTAATTGTTAAGTGCTCAGTAAACGAGGAAATCTCTACATTGTCCGTACATATACAATACAATTTATTGTATATATATAAATAATTGGAGAATTTCCATATTGCGGAATACATCAGAATATATTGAAGGAAATAAGACATATTTTCTTAAATTATTATTACTAGCTAGTACGAACTAGTTTTAATTTAGTACACAACTACATATAAATACCCCTCATCATTTGATATGAATTGAGCAGAAGTTTTTGTACAAAAAACTCAACTTAAAATCTTCAACCATTGTCTTTATCTCAAATGATAAATAAAATTGTCAGTTTGTCACTGAAAATTAAAAATGCAAAGCACATAAACAAGAAACTAAAAAGAAAACAATGACAAATATGAAATTGGATGCTTGGAGTAACATATGCATTGAATGGTGTCCATGGCTCTATTAGAAATGAATTGAAGGAACATGTTTGCATAAGTTGCGGATCTCATTTTCCTTGGCAGCACGGTCAGGGTCACTGTCTAACCCATACCAACACAATTCTTGAAGGTTGGTTAGGTGTCGTAGTCCTTGAGGAACACACAAATGTGGAATATAATGAATACCGAGTTTTCTAAGAATGGGCATAGCCCCCTCCTCTATCTCCCAATCCTTTAGATCGGGATGGTTCTCAATAGTCAGATATTCTAACTGGCTGAAGCCTTTAGACGAACAACACATTTTTTCATTAGTGCCCATAATAAATAGCGTGAGCTTCTTGAGGCACTGTAGTTTTTCCAGTGCCGGCATTATGTCTTGCCGGGATTTGAGTCCAGCCAATATAAGATAAGTTAGATGAGGAGGCATATAAATGGGCGTTTCAATCAACTCATTCGATAGAAAAATTTCTAACGTGAGAGATTGTAGATTCAGATAAAATGGGAAGTCTCTCGTGTCTAATTTTCCATTAAAAGGTATACAGTGGGTACTGATGATATCGAGGGAGATCAGGTGCTTTAAGGTGCTTAGGAAAGTGTCAACTCCCTCCTGTGAACGTGAATTGTATCTTAATCCTAGTGTACGTAGATTGGGTACATGAGGTAACTTTGTTTCCCATGACTCTGTTTCCCATGATTCATTGCTATACACCCAATCAAGTGTTTGCAAATTTGGTAGTTTTGCTGACGATGGCAGTGTCACACGAAATCCAGTGACATGCCTCAGTGCTTTATGCGATGATAACCCAAGTGATGGGTCACCATAGTTTTTAATTGCAACGGTTTGTAAAAACATCATGTTGCTTATCACTTCCTCCAAGGATCTATCCTCACGACTGGGATTGGGTATTTCCAAGGATCTATCCTCACGACTGGGATTGGGTATTTTACTATTAGTAAAATTTAAGTATCTTAACTGAGCCAATCCTTCAAACATTTCCAATTTAATTTCGGCACTAGAATACCTTAACACTTTGAGCATCCTTTGCTTGGAACAATTTGGCATGCATCTAGTACCGAAGCACAACAGAGTGCGGAGGTTTTGGCTCATCACGAGTTCATCACAATCTGAATTGTGAACTGCCACACGACGCGCCATACACAAGTTATGCTGATCATCTGGATGTGAATACACTGTGAGAAAGTTGTCCTCTTTGGCTTTTTGGAGAGCAAGATCCCGTAGGAGATCGTGTATGCGGCAATATTTGATAGAACCATCCTCAGATCTAGATGTTACTTGAACCATGCTCCTATTATACAACAAAACAAATTGTTTTGAGCAGACAAGGACATTCGATTTGGAGAGTTCATAAATGTCATAACTAAATAATTAAGGATCACATTTTTCTACCGATATTTTTATTAATAGGAAAAATAAAATAAAAATAACAACATCGAGGAATGATTTCGGTGAATTTCGAAATCTAAGTAGAACGTTATGGTTTATAACATTCAGGATACTATAGCTGGACGTTATAAACCATAATGCCCAGTCAATCTGATTGAATATTCGCTAATTAATCAGAAAACACTGTACCTAGGCCATTATTGTCCATAACGGCCAACTACAGTGTTTTTTTTAGTTCAATTTTATAACAATATGGTCGAAAAAACACTGTAGAATTTTTTATTAATTAGCGATAATCCAATCAGATTAACTGAACACTATGGTTTCTAACGTCCAGCTATAGTGTCCTAGACATGATAAACCATAACGGTCTTCTTAGAATTCGAAATTCACCGAAATCATTCCCCATTATTGTTACTTTTTATTTATTTTCTTATTAATAAAAAATCCACATTTCTCTAAGGTAAGCACTAAAAGAAAATACTAATTATATATTATAATATTAACTTTCATAAATTTTCTGGACTGTAAATTTTTCATAAAGGAAAATAGTTAGCCTCAAATCAATTGAGTTGGATGGATCTATAGATAACTAGAGTGAGAGAAATTTCTGAAGTCCAAAAAGTCGATCCAAACCGTTAGATGTGTTCTCCATATTGAAATGTGCTTGGAAACCAAATTTTATAGTTTTTTGGAATTTTTTTACTATTTATTAAGCCAATTTGAAAATCGCTGATCCAACTGTTTCACTGTTTTGTTAAGCCACCGTTGGATCAGCGATTATCAAAGTAGCTTAATAAATAGTAAAAAAATTCCAAAAAATATAAAATTTGGTCTCCATGCACATTTCAATATGGAGAACACAACTATTTGGATCGACTTTTTGGGCTTCGAAAATTGAAAAATAAATTGGTTGTTTTTCGACCGAAATACAATCGAAAACATATTATCCATACTCTATATATATCGAGAGAGAGAGAGAGAGAGAGTTGGGCTATTATGCATTGCAATGTATAGGCCATCTTGTACATTGCACTATAAATTGTCATATTCAAAGTCCAAATAGCCGATCCAAACCGTTCGATTTATTATCCATATTAATATGTATTTGGAGACCAAATTTTACATTTTTTGGAAACTTTTTTACTATTTTTTTAGATTTATTGAAAATCACTATTTTTTTATAGTCCAGATTTGTTGAAAAACAGTGATTTTCAATAAATCTAAAAAAATAGTAAATAATTTCCAAAAAATGTAAAATTTGGTCTCCAAACACATATTAATATGGAGAACAAGTTGAACGGTTTGGATTGGCTTTGAATCCTACGATTTATCGTCCAATGTACAATGGGGCCTATACATTGCAAATATATATATATAGTAAATCTAGGGTGTGACGTGCTCACCAAGAGGGTTTGGTGAGCACAACTCAAAAAATACATCGGATTGGCTTCAAATGACGAATCCAAACCATTGAAATCCATGTACTTCGTGAGTGATGCATGTACATGCAAAATTTGGAAAGTTTCGAATTCATTTGCCACGAGGTCAAGCGGTCAAAGTAATGATGAAAAATGAATATATCAAAACAACTAATAGAATAACTTATTAAAAGATTCATTACTTTGACCGCTTGACCTCGTAGCAAATGATTTCGAAACTTCCAAAATTTTATATGTACATACATCACTCACAAACTACATGGATTTCAACGGTTTGGATTTGTCATTTGAAGCCGATCCGATGTATTTTTAGAGTTGTGCTCACCAAACCCTCTTAGTGAGCACGTTACACCCTAGATTTACTCTCTCTCTCTCTCTCTCTCTCTCTCTCTATATATATATATATATATATGAGTAGAACTAGGGTGCTCCTAGGAGTACTAAGTCCTTTTGTACTCTTAACTCTAAAATCTATCGGATTAACTTCGAACGATGAATCCGAATCATTGAAATCTTTCTATCTTACGAGTGATGCGTCTACATGTGAAAATCTTAAAGTTTCGGATTAATTTCGTATAAAGTCAAGTGGTCAAAAGGCTTTCAAAAGATGAATGCATTAAAATTAATTTAGAAACCTTCTAATTTTGACCACTTGACTTTATCCTAAATTAATTCGAAACTTTAAAATTTTCACATGTAGACGCATCACTCATAAGGTAGAATGATTTCAATGGTTTGGATTCATCGTTTCGAAGTTAATTCAATAAATTTTAGAGTTAAGAGTACAAACAGGCTTGGTACTCCTAGGAGCACCCTAGTTCTACTCATATATATATATATATATAGAGATGGGCTATTGTGCTTTGCAATGCATAGGCACCTTTGCGCATTGGACCATAAATCACCGATTCAAAGTCCAAATGACCGATCCAAACCGTTCATCTTGTTCTCCATATTAATATGTGCTTGGAGACCAAATTTTACATTTTTTGGAATTTTTTTACTATTTATTAAGCCACTTTGAAAATCGCTGATCCAACGGTTTCACTATTTGGTTAAGCCACCGTTGGATCAGCGATTTTCAAAGTGGCTTAATATATAAATAGTAAAAAAAATTCAAAAAATGTAAAATTTGGTCTCCAAGCACATATTAATATGGAGAACAAGATGAACGGTTTGGATCGGTCATTTGGACTTTGAATCGGTGATTTATGGTCCAATGCGCAAAGGTGCCTATGCATTGCAAAGCACAATAGCCCATCTCTATATATATATATATATATATATATATATATATATATATATATAGTGTCTTCTATGGACATAAGGACCTATTTGTAAAATGAACATATTTTTATTTTCAAAGTTCAAACAGTCGATCCGAACCGTTCATCTTGTTCTCCATATTAATATATGCTTGGAGACCAAATTTTACATTTTTTGAATTTTTTTACTATTTATTAAGATGGGTACAAAAATATCAAATTCGAACCATTGAATTTTGTACCCATCTTAATAAATAGTAACAAAATTTAGAAAAATATAAAATTTGGTCTCCAAGCACATATTAATATGGAGAACAAGATGAACTGTTCGGATCGACTATTTGAACTTTGAAAATAAAAATATGTTCATTTTACAAATAGGTCCTTATGTCCATAGAAGTCGTTGCCTATATATATATATATATATATATATATATATATATATATATATATATATATATATATATATATATCCCAAAGGGCTTTTATGGAAATAAATATTGGAACTAGCATTTGTACAACGAAATCAGCACATTATACTTAAATGTGTAAAGTATTAAATGAAGTAATACCTCTGCACTAGGTCCTCCAAGAAACTCTCTGTCGTTTCTTCTAACATTCTTTCATCTTCTTTTGGTATGAAGCCCTCTGCAATCCACATTCGAAATAGATCTTGGGCGTCGATCTTATAGTCCTCGGGAAATGCAACAAAATACATGAAACAAGATTTAAGAGCAAATGGTAGGTCCTCATAACTAGTACCTATAATTTTCTCTCCATCGGCAAACCACATTGTTCGTAACACCTTATTCCAAGTAGCATAGTTGAGTGGCTTCTTCGTTGCTAATAGGCTTCCTAAAAGCACTAATGCGATAGGTAGCCCATTACATTTATTGACAAATTGATCTACGATGTCAGAAAGACCGTAATTAGCAATTTTAGTTGGATCCTCATTAGGAAGAGCCCTTTTCAACAAAAGCTCTAAGCTTAACTCTTTCGTTAATAACCCAAGTTCATATGGATCACACGCAGGATCCGCATGCTTAGCAACATTAAGGTGCCTTGTGGATAGAAGCACTCTACTTCCATTATTTTCATCTGGGAGTGCATTTCCAATTTGAGTCCATAGATTGTTTGTCCAAACATCATCAAGGACTATGAGGTATTTTTTGCCTCTAAGAGACTCATGAAGCTTTCTTGGAGAACCATCTGTATTTGATTGGTTGAGTTGTTCTCCTATCTTTCTCAAAATATCAACTAATTCAAACTTTTGAGAAATATCTACCCATATGCGAAGTTCAAATTGCGTCTTGATATCATCTCTACGAAAAATAAAAGATGTATTAAATTCTAGTATGACAAAAAATTTAATATGATAAACTGATCAACAAAAAAATTATTCATGAATATTGTTGGTCTGTCAAAAATTAGCTAAGCTTTGTTAATAAAAATTAGCTAAGCTTTGTTAACATTTAAATGTTTGTTGTAAAATATGAGGATTTAGAGAGTTAGATCAAATTGGACAGTAAAATAATTGCACATTTCCTAAATGTTTGCTAATAGAAGGTCATGTCACAATCCCGAATTTTTAATTAATATAAAAAATACAAAATTCACAAATCTACACTCCATTTGCAAATATTCCGGACCCAGTCCAATCCGAGAAATTATTTCACGGATTCAGGCTTTGGATCCATGAAATAATTTTCCGAATTTGAGAAATCTATTTTTGGAAAATTATTTACTGGAATTAGGATTTTTAATTTTCATTTTTTAATTAAATAGAAAATGTTATGATTTATTTATTTTTTGTATTGAAATATTGGAAATATTTTTATATTGCTATAAACGTTGATTCGGAAAATTATTTTGCAGATTCAAGAGTTAGATCTAGGAAATTATTCCCCAATTTGGGCAGATTACGATATTTTTGCAAATGGAGTGTAGAGATGGAAATTTATAATTTTTTTAGTATTAATAAAAATTTCCGTCACAATCCTCTTATCTCAAAACCAGTTCACCCATCACAGACTCGATCAAATGCTAGTAATTCTGACCTGACTGCTACCAATTTATGTTTGTTAGGATCCAAATTGAGTATGTCTATACGACCCAATTGCTAAGGCGTCAGCCTTACAAATGAAACGTCTTAATACATACTTTTTTTTTCAAATCATATATATGGACTTGATTTACTAAACAAAATATAACATTTGACTTACAAACTAATTACAAGAGGCAGTTGCAAGTCTCGTAAATCATAGATGCACACGACAATTTGTTCGATAAATGTTGTTAAATATTTGGGTTTGACAATTTGGCAAATCAATTTAGGTTTTTCTTAAATATATAAAAGAGGAGGGATCCACTTACAATATTTTTGGGTGACACCAAATTACATCATCTATTTTTAAAGTTTTGAAAGTTCAAACAATCGGTCCAAACCGTTCAACATGATCTCCATATTAAAATGTGGTTAGAGATCAAATTTTATATTTTTTTTGAATTTTTTTAATATTTATTAAGTTTTTTACAAAATTGTTGTTTTCAGACCATTGAATTTTTGTACTCATCTTAATAAATAGTAAAAAAATTCAAAAAAAATACAAAATTTATCTGAAAACACATTTTATTATATTCAACATATTGAATGGTTTGGATCAACTATTTAAACTTTAAAAATGTAGGGTGAAATTCGGTGGTACCAAAAAATGGTGTAAGTGGATCCCAAGCTAGGGCCACCTCTATATAATAATATAATTTCATAATTTCTGTAAAGCTTGACGTGGAAGTCATCACTGGCCAAGTTAGAACCAAATTGAACCAAGTCTATATTGTTGCAAATCAACTTGAATCAAACAATTAATGGATTTTCAAAACTACAAGTATGCAATAATTAAAATATACATATATGTTAAATACATACCTGTTGTATACTTTTTGCGCGAGAGTTGTCTTTCCGAGTCCACCAACGCCCCAAATCGAAACCACAGAACGTCTCTGAACGGTCTCATCAAGCAACAAGTTGACAACATGATCTTGGTCTTTCTTGAAACCGACAACATTAGGATCAACGTCTGGTATCACGGGTGGCCTAACAGGGAGTATTATCTCTCCAGTCCCCTCACCCAGATTATTGATTCCAAAGGTTTCTCTGCTCACCTTGATCTCTTCCAACCTTGTCTGGATCTGTCTAATCTCATCGACAAGTTTCTGTACAGCCGGGAGTTTTGTAGTATTGTTTATAAGCCTTTTCAGGTTCTTCAGTATGCCGGTCGATCCGGTGGATTTTGGTGGGACCTTGTTAATTAGAAATATTAGAGAGAGCAAATTAAGCCGGAGATTTATAGCATAGCCTAGTGGGACTTTACAAATAACACTTTTTTTTTCTTCATTACTTGTATATTTTATAACTTGTATTGTACTGGACCGTTGGTGTATTGTACTAGGCCAACTGGTCATCATTTTAACTACAATGACACTTAATTCATCCTTAGGTAGTTATAAAAGCAATTGTAATATATATGATGATCCAATCAATAAATAAACAAAATTCAGTTTATAAGAAAGTTTCAGACCTCCAAGAGAAAGGTGTCAATGACATCTTCAATCAAGTGGGCAACATCTCTTACTTCCTTTATCCAATGCTTTTGTCTCTCATCTGAGATAAGCTTCTTGTCAGCATCCTTGAGAAAAGCTTGAATTCTTTCGAGGTCACGCCTCACTTTCTCCACTTGCTCATCGACGCCGTGTATGAGTAAAACCTTCTTAATTGAACCATCAACGAGCTTTTCCAGCACAAATTTAACAATAGTCTCAGCCATCCCGTTTATGTATTCTACTTGGCAGCTGAAACTAGCAAGAGATAACAAAAAAAAGTTGGTGTATTAGTTCAAGATAGGCAGGATATATAAGAGGATCGGATCTTGAATTTAAATGCCTCAACTGGCCGCTGGTTAATGCATTATTTCAAAGGTTAATTAATTAATTGATATTGAAGGTTGATGAGCACAATATTCTAAATAATTAACGGCTGATGGTTAATTTCTTTAATAATTAATTATTATTTTTAGTGTTCTAAATAGCTTGTTATAGTTGTGCAATAGCTACGCTATAGTATTTTCAGACCAAAAATGTTTAACTATGAGATAAAAGTGTGCTAATTCAGCTACAACTAGGGTTGAGTAAATTGTGCATAACTCGTGACTCGTGTAGAACTCGCTCATTATCGCTCATTAACTTAATGAGCCGAGCATGAGCATACCCCAACTCGCTCATAACTCACTCATTAAGGAACTGCCACGTCTAATCCTGCCACATTTAATTCCAATTTCTTGAATTAAAATTAAAATTGAATAAATAAAAATATCTCCTAACCTAAACTTACGCTCCAGACTCAGTCCAAAAATTAAAATTGATAAATGACGCTCTAGTGCTTCACTACCTCAGCTTAAAGTGTTGCAGCCTAAATTAAAATTGATAAATTTGCTTATGGACATTTTTATGTTAAATTAAGTAATGTTTAATTATATCAGTTATGAAAATTTGTTAAATTATATAAATGAAAATTAGTTTTGATTTCTTAACTTGCTCATTATTCATGACTCGCTCAGTTGCTCATAACTCGCTCGTTAATTAACAGCCCGCTCATTATCGCTCATTAACTAAATGAGCCAACCATCAGCATACCCCAATTCGCTCATGCTCGCTTATTAATTAGCCCTAGCTGCAGCCGCAATAGCTGTAATAATATATTTTTTTTCTTTATCAAATTTGATATGAAATTTATTTACATTGTAAAAACATGTCTACAATTTTTATTTTTTTATTATAAACAAACATTTTATCAGTGTTAAATAATTATTTAAGCTTAAAAAAATATTAATGATTTGGCTCGGAGAAGAAACTAGATCCAGTTCAAATATACAAAAATCAAAAGAAAAGAGAGTGAATTTTTTTCAGGATATTCAAATGCACCTCAAATCTATTTTTCTTATGGTCATTTTTTTAAAAAGTTAAAACAAATGGTATACATGTATTGCACTAAAAATTAAGAATAATTATTTGAGTCTCCGCACTCCAATGTTCCCAAAGTTTCCGCTGCAATATTTTAGAGTAAGAGTTTGTTTATAGTACAACATAGTTATTTTGACTATAGTGCTGTAATTGGATTTAATTAAAATCCAACCTTTAATCTCTGCCTTTGATTTTAATTTATTTAGGATAAAAATGTCTCTTTTTTTTTATCTTTTTCCCAGACTTCGTTATTTCTTTCCTGCTAATCTATAAAAAGAAGGTATGCCATTATTGACACATCTTCTTTCTGTGATGAAGACATGAAGATGTCTTCCTCTCATCCCTCAAATTTTGCTAATCGTGGTTGATCTCTTCCTCTCATCTTTAAATATCACAAATGATCTTTTTGAACGAAGAAGAGAGGGGAAATCGTAGCTGATCCATTTGAAAGGAGAAGAGAGCATAATTTCTTTGTCGTGCATCGTCGTCGAAGGTCTCTTGAGACCTTAGACTGGACGGAAAGACGAAGAGGACAAAAACTAATATGATCAACAGATCATAAAATGGTTGTTCAAAGACTATTATACCCTTTTCCACTAACATTAGTGTACAATATGTGAAACGGAGAATTAAATTAACGATTTAATCTACACCGTTCGAAAGATAAAATCAGTTTACTGTATTATAGACAGTCCCGGGTTTGTCTATAGTACAACATAGTTATTTTGACTATAATGCACTAATTAATTGGTTTTAATTAAAATCCAACCTTTAATCTGTCTTTGATTTTAAGTTGTCTCTCTTTTTTAGTGTCTGCACTCGTCTCGGCATTAATCTTAATAGGTATAATTACTTGAAATTTAATATTTTAATACTTGAAAAACAATATATTAATATTTTGATGAATAACTTGTTATGATCATTTCTTTTTCAGTTCTTCAATCGACTGCGTCATCCTCTTTCTAATAAAGTAGTGAGAACTCCGTATCTGACAAAAGTCATCGGTGATGTCACTCACCGAAGCCCGGCCAGTGGTGCTGCTTCTGATATTGGCAAGGTTATTTAATTTAACAAGTTATTTTCTTTTCTGATTTCAGTAATGGGATTATGGAGAGAGAGAAAGAAAGAACATTAACCACCAACTCTCATCCAATCACCGCCCCTCCCGTCTACTCCAATTAAAGCCATCTTTTTGTCTACAGCATCTATCAACTATTTCCACTTACACTTTGATCGGAATCAAAACAAATAAGAAATCAGTAGAATAAAATACATATGATTTTGAATTGAAATATTTTGATTAGCTAAACAATTTTCATAGAGTGAATTCATTCTTAGAGATTTTATAATTATACATATAATTTTGAATTGAAATTTTCTAATCAACTAAACAACTTTTTCTACAACATAGAGAAAGAAAAATGAAAGAGAAGAGATGGATTCTTACCTAGTTAGAAGAGACGAGAGGCACTGCAGTGGTCGATCTTGATCGGAACAAACGCGGAAGAAAAGAGTGGGCTAAGAGGGGTCCTATAGTCTTTTGCTTCTGTTCTGTATGATTCTCGCCAAATTTTTTAGTTGTGGCTGGAACTTTTCGATGCAACCTGAGAGTAGAAAAGTTGTGTGGAGTGAAATTGTCTCTCTCACAGTCTTTACTTCAGATCAGACGGGGAGAATTCTGATTGTATTTCGCGTTTTACGCGTTTTTGTTCCGTTCCGATAAGAGGATTAGTGCTCCCAACTTTGGATTCCTTTTTTCTTTCGTGATGAACGTTTACCATAAGTCCAAAAAATTTCTCTGTTATCATAACATTTAGTTCTGGTATCTGTTGTTATTGATAGAGAAAAACAGGGTGCAATTTATCATCAATCAGAACAGTTTGTAAAGCGAACGGTTGGGATTTACTCGTTCCTTTACTCACGGGAAAGTTATTGCGGACTGATTATAGGGCAACAGCTATGTCATATTTTACACTTTTGATAATCTGCTCAATCTGTTAGTGCGCACTGTCAAGGCACTTTCAAGCCACTAGCCCTTGTCTCCTCTCCAATAATTGCTAGGAATTTGTTGATAGGATTGAAAAGTTAAAGCTTTCCACTCAAAAAAGAAAAGAAAAGTTAAAGCTGGTGTTAATAAACCAAAGGAAAAATTGATAGGTGGGACCTATAACACAACTGATAAGTATTTTAGGAATTCACATCCAGTGCAATACCTGAGGTGCAATGAGTAGATTCGGACCGTTTGTTTAACCTCACATGAATCTCATAACAGACACCTATTGAGATTGATCTGACTGGAATTAATCTGGACCGTCCAATTTTTATTGTACCCCTCAGGTATAGAACATGCAAATATGGGCATCTAGTTTTTATAATTATTTCCCTCTTCATTTGGTGCGCTTGCATATGGTGTCGGTAGGTAGATCAATTAATTACTCATTAGTACATTCAGTTATTACTTTTTTTTCCGTCATTTTTATTCATAACCAAAAAAATAAATAAAATAATATTAATAATCAGATCCCCAAAAAAATTTCATCCATGCCCAAACCGCCCCCCCAGGGGGCGGTGTATCCCCCCACCAACCCGCCCCCCCAGGGAGCGGTTTACTTAATTTTTTTTTTTTTTTTTGAATTTGAATTTCAATCTAAATAATGAATGTATCTTTTTGAAATTATAGATATGAAATTAATGACTAAAAATAATATGAAATTAAAAGAAAGGAGAAGTAACATCTCTGATCAGTAATCTATTAGTACTTCCTTAGAGCAAGTGCTTTCATTTGGTCGACTAGATATATCGTCGCTTTTGATTCACAACCTTTATTTCCTTCATTTGGCTGAACTATTATTATAGTCATGTTTCACTGTATTCATTTTGTTTTGTAAATTGTGAAGTCAATTGCATGAAAATCCTTTTGCCGACGGCCCAGATTGATCAATAATCTATTAGGATCTCATCAGGGCAAGTGCTTTCAATTGGTCGACTAGATCGTCACTTTTGATTCACAACCTTTATTTGCTTCACTTCAGTGTTCATTGGCACCTTTATTTGTTATGTATGTACCAATGAACACTGAAGTGAAAATATGATATTATGAAGTTTAACCCTGCATTCAGACGTTATTTGATTATTTTATTCACTTATATTTTAAACTATTCACAAATCATAAAATCCATCGTATTAAAAATATAAACAAATATATAATATTACAAAATACATAAATTATAAACATAATTATAAATAATCCATCACCGCATTAAAAAAAAAATTAAGTAAACCGCCCCCTGGGGGGGGGGGTTGGTGGGGGGTAAACCGCCCGGGGGCGGTTTGGGCATGGATGAAATTTTTTTGGAGATCTGGTTATTAATATTATTTTATTTATTTTTTTGGTTATGAATAAAAATGACGGCTTTTTTTTTTACAACACTGAATTGTATATATAAATTTTACAATTTATTTTAATCTAATGCATAACTTATGATTCATATTGAAAGAAAAGAAAAAGATATTGTTACTCGGATGGCATTGATCTAATAGTCATGAATAATTACGTCATAATATTTTTTCTTTACAAATTTAGAAATTTAATAAGGTGTGTATATATATTATATAGTCTCAGGCCGGTAATATTTCTCCTCTTAATTCCTTCTCTTTTCTGATTTCTATGGTTATTCTAAACAACGTAAAACAGATAAAAAGCTTAGAACACATCAGCAAACCATTGATTAAAATGCAACCAATTGATGTTTAAAAATTGTGTATATGTAGGCGACAATTGATTAGTCGAAAATTGGTGCATATTACTAAAATTACACCCTTTTTTTTCATGGGTAATGTTTAAAAATTGCACTTTTTTTAATTTATCTTAGTTTCAGTATTGTAGACCAAAAATAGATTAGAAAAGCACCAAATTGGGCCAAAATTCTACATTTTTTTACGTCGGTGTCCAAAAATTACCAAAGTATTTTAGACCAAAATTATTCTAAAATACCGATATTGTGTTAAGATTTGACAAAAATTGACCAAAAATATCAACTTCCTTTTAATATGGCGTCAACTAGCGGTACCAAAGAAAGCACACTCTCATTCGATGATTAAGAAAAGCAATAGTGAAATTAAGTTTATAGCTCCAGTCTTCTTATTAAGAAAAGGTATATTGGAGCCTTCTTAGGCTGCCAAGATGTAGCTCTTTAAAGAGTATTGATGCTGCTTGAATAAAGTTGTTATTTTGCCCTTCTGCTGAAAACTGATAAATCAGACGGCATAGACTCTGATTTCATCAAAATAAATACTATAGACAGATAGAAGACTTCATTCTCTACAGTTTAGACATAAATTTTGATTAAAAATCATTTTCCTACTATTTTCTATGAATTTTTGAATTTCAGCTTTGTTCTTTCTTCCTTTTCCTGTTACTAGTACATTGACAGTGGCCTCTAAGCCACTGTTACCTGTTGTGAACCAAACCAGACCCCTTAGATGTCTTACAGACCCTTGATACAGTCCCTCATATGTAATCAAGTAAGGACTCAGTGCTAAGAAGCAATGTAAACACTATTGGTACAATGGAAAGCACCAAAGCAATGAAAATGACCTCTGTCAGCTGATTTGCTGATACAAGAAAGTACAAGGACCAAATTGCAAAAGTGACACTACAATCAATTAAAGGACTTAAAAATACATGAGATGCACACAAATTTTACAATATTTGGATTTTATTTCGATTTACTATGAAGTTTTAAAGTTCAGCTCTTTGAAATAAAAAAAAAAAAATCACTAAAATGGTCACATGACTTCTGACAGCCGCATTGGCAATTTGAGGATCTTAAAAGGACTGAAATGAAAAATAAATTATATAGTCAGATAGAGGACTTCAAGCCAATCAGAATGCATAACAAATTTGCATTAATTGAATTTTTATTCAATTTTATATTGAATTTCAAGTTTAAATATTTCAAAAATGTGAAAATATGGCAGTACATGGACAATTACACCCCTCTGCATAAATAAAATATTTAAAAATAGAAATCAATTCTGAAAAAATTATAACATTAATCATAAGCATAGGTCAGATCCTCTTTGAAGATTACATAATAAAAATTCAGTGCTTTGTTAACAAATCTAATAAGAAAAAGATCAATTTGGCACTTTAAAGGAATGAATTGTATAGTACCTCAACCCAAGATCCATGCTATGTCAAATCAAACCCCTGCAGTGGCCTAGAATACCTCTAGAGGACAATAACCAAGCTACTGACAAGTCCATGTAAGCTTCAGGCTGTCCCTGAGATCAACCGATACCGAACACGTACCAAAACGATGAGTCAAGATCAGAATTGTGATTAATCTTCTATTAAATGTCAAATTAACATCCTGCCTAATCTATAACACTCAAGACGATGTGAAAGATTCAAACAATTGAAGAAAAACACAAGAAATCTGAAGAAAATCGGATCATGACCTTGCCGGTACCGATAAGTTCAACCTACACTGCAAGCCACCGCCTTCATGGTTGCCGATGGCCGACAATCTTAGCAATGGACCCCTTTCACCATGGCGATGCCATCCATGCTCTAAGCTGGCGCGGCCGTGGCCGGAAACTCACCGGAGGTCAAAACCCTAGCCCCAATCAATTGTTTTCAGTTCATATCAAAAGAAGCACGAACCTCAAAGCACACTGGACCGTTGATGAAGGCAAGTTCAAAGGAGAAGTGCAAATCTGCAGGAAGTTGATTCGAAGGCCGAAATTCAAACCAGGCCCAACGGTTCCTGACAGTCGGGCCCAAAATGTCAATAAGACAACGGGCCGCCTCAGCACGATTATTGGCGCGCCTCTTGTGGAGCCCAAAACCAAATTCTATTAATAAATAATGAAGCCCAAGCGTTTTATATATTTTTCAGGCAAAAAGACAATTATAGACTGTTATATTTCCCTGTACCATTTTATAATTTTTTTTTGAAAGATACATAATTATTTTTTTTGACAAGTGTACGTATATTTATGGAGCGGTTATGGATAAGTTATAGTACAAATAATTAATTAGTTGTCACAATTATACTAACTTGAACACAATTGTAATAGACATTTCTTATGATGTTCATGACATCTCGTGAACTTATTCAGCATACACAACTATTAACTTAATAACCCAATTTTTTTTACTTTTGTTATGTCTAGTTCAATTGGTAAAATAAAAAAATATATTGTTATAGTGGAATATTGTCAATAATATTAAAAATATTTTTGAAAATATATTAATCACTATGGAACAAAATATTAACTAAGTCTTATGATAATAGATGTAATCCAATAGTTATATAAATTATATTAATAAGAATAGAGTTGAACTGACACAAAATATTTTTGTGTCACAATTATGCATCACATCTTTATCTCTATTTTTTTAATTTCAAATAGTCGGTTCGAACCACTCAACATAAATTTTAGATTAAAATGTGTTTAAAGACCAAATTCTATATTTTGTATAATTTATTTATTAATTGTTTAGATACAAATTTAACAAAAAAAATTTCTTAAAAATGAGGTTTTTAAAAAAATATATCCTGAGCGTCGTCTAGTGTATTGTAAAATACGACGTGTCCGTAAAACACAGCATAACATGGCACGGCAAAAACACAACGTGTCATGTTAAAATTGGTGGACCGAATCCTCTGCCTCTAGTATTTTTCTGCCCATGTGTCATGAACATGTGGACTCGAAACAAAACTAAATCCAGTATTTTAATTTTTAAACCCATCTGGTCCCACTTATCAGCCACACTGAGAGCAGATGATACGAATTCTAAAATTAGTCACTATGAAACACATTAATGATATACACGTTTGTGACACTGCACGTCTATAACATGCTTCAGACACGCAAAAAACTGGCGCCTGGTTGAATCACAAATGGAAATAATTACCATTTTTTTTTTTTTGCTTTACTGGAGCTAGAGACAAAATAAACTCGGAGCATGCGGAGAAGTGTAGATTCAAGAGACTGCACAAAAAGTGGGTTTTTGTTGAAAAGAAATGTAAAATGGTAACCTACTAGTTGCTTATTTCGGGAATGCTTGCTCCAGGTTTACAAAAATTCACACATTCCTTTTAGGCGCTTCACGCTGCTCGATTACTGCGCGCTCATTCAAAATTCACTGTTCTAAGTCTACCACATGGCATACTCTGAATGGTTAGTTTTGAAGCACCCAGATCTTGTGTTTTCCCTAATCAATGTCAGCCGCCGATTTAAATCGAAGGGTTCTAATTAAAAGGAGTTTATTAACGTCTGTTTTGATTAGAACCGGCCCGATATACAGAAACACATTTTATCAGGTTGTGCCGTGTCATGTGTCAACAAACTGTGTTGTGCTATTTTTAGTATTGTGTGGCACAACATAACACGTCTCAAAATTTCGATGAGTTTCATAATCATCTGATCTGTTTTAAAATCTGTGAATATCATTTTAATATCCGTGCAGACGAATCTTAAAGTGGATCGAAATCCATCGGACCCAAATTTGGGTCCAAATTTGTCCCGTTCTGGATACATCTAAATTTTGTTTCTGTCAAGGAAATTAAATATAGATGCTTTCATATTTTGATTCAACTCAGCCAATTCAGAGCAAAAAGTTTGATTTATTAATATGTAAGTATTCCGTGTGCCAAATTTTCATAAAAATATATAGAAACTTTTTTCTCTTTTTTATTCATAACATTACAAATTTAAAAATTAAATCAATGCTATCATTCAAGTAAAAAGTTGAAAAATAGATCGATCGTGATTATTCATCCGGTTCATTTGAGATTTTCATTATCGTTGATAATTTAATAATGATCATGATATTAAGTTTTAACAAAAAATACTTAGTGAACAATATAACATGAACTAAGTCTTATAAACACTCTGGTTTTACACAGTATAATAAATTTATTATATGAATTATACTTACATTTTTCTTGTTTTCCACTTGTCAAATTTTCAAGATAATTTATCACCAAGTGATCCCTATTAAATTAATTTTATTCTTGTTTTCTAAATTTATTGTTTTTAATTTCCTACCTACTTAGATGGTACAAATAGTAGCCGCTTAAAAAAATATTGAATTAGATCAACAATTATATTCCCAAAAGGAATGGCCGAGATTAATCATTATGGTTGAACAATGTCAATTTCTCAAATATTTTTCCAAATTCTCGCCTGACATGTTTGCTCCAAGAAAAAAAATTAAAACCTCACAAAAATTAATAACAATTGTCTCTGTATGAAACATATTTTGTTCACGACATTCTTAATATAAAAATTACTATTATATGCAATTAGCTAATTTATATATTAAAAAAATTGATTTATTAATAAGTACATATTCCGTGTGTCAAATATTACAAAAAAAAATGCATAGTAATTTTTTTCCTGATTTTTTATTCGTAGAATTAAAAAAAATTAAATTAAATTGGTGTTAGCCTTTTGGAAAAATGTTAAGAAATAGCTCGACTGCAATTATTCATCCGGTCCAATTTTTTTTTGGAATGTTATTCATTCTGTCTAAGTTATTTTCGAGTTGCTTCATGTCTATGTTACTCGGATACTCCAGATTTACCTTCGTACCCGTATCGGACACGTATCCGATACCGACACGCGCCCGATACGGTACCGATACGTATCCGATATGCCAGCTGGCGTATCCGCTTGCGTGGCGTATCCCTACTCAGCCGATACTCCGTTGAAAGGTCCCGATACGGCGGGATACGTGTGGATACAGCCTCAGCGCTCGTGAACCGCGCTGGCTCCTGGCGTGGCTCGAACAATTGGGATGTCCCAGGTGAGTTTCAAAACTTTTGACCACTCCACTAAAGTTTCACATGTGTTATACTTTTAGTATCTATCTTATTTAATGCATTCTTACGTTAAGTCTTTAATTATTTATACAAATTTAATTTAAGTTATTATTATCTAAATACAATATATAAAATAATTAAAAATATATTTATAATAAACGTATCGTATCCTAGATTTTTGAAAATTACCGTATCGCCGTACCCGTATCGTATCCGATACGATACCCGTACCCGTATCCATGCAACATAGCTTCATGTGTTACATCTAATGCATATCATATGGTAGGAAACTAATTTTTTTTGACAAATTATCATAAAGTGATCTTCTGTCAATTTGAGACTTCAATTATGGTTGAGTTATATATACTATTAACTTATTTGATAATTATGTGGACGGACAAAAAATTATATAGAAAATTTAAATTTAAATGCATTACTTTTAATTTGTCTTAGATGGATCAGGTGTCAAATTTGACAAAATTTAACAAATAATTTCGTCACGAGTTGATTTTCGACAAAGTTGAACTGTTGATTCCCTTCAATAATAGAAGTTGTTGCGTATTCTTTGGAACTGTCTAAATTATACCAAACACATTGTAATTTTTTTTAATTATAATAGTTGTTTGTTTAGTTATTTTAGTTGTCAAATAAATTTAACATCCTTATTACTTATTATATAATCTATTATTTGATATTATATTTTTCATTAAACTTATTATATAATCTATTATTTGATAATTTGTATTAAATTTAATCCGATCCAACCGTCATAGCAAAAAAACAACGACTATTATTTGATAATTCTATTAAATTTTACATATAATCTATTCAAATCACAATTATAGAGCAAGTTGTTGTGTAACCCTATAATAATAGAAAAATATGATCAGCATGCACCATATAATATCTCCAAATTATTTGGATAGTTAGTCATACTTGAATTTTCTATGCTAAATTCGTGTAACCAAATGTGTAACAAGTCAAGATGTTTAATTTTTCTCCATATGTTTACCTTAAATATAGTGACAAACGAATAGTTTGGGTTCGGTTCGGCGGGGTCAAAAATTTGTAATTCAGAAATTAGTCGGTACTACAAGGAAGCAAACATAAAAACACAAAAAAAAAAAATTTTGCATTTTATTTGCGAATAAAAAGTATTATACGTTTGTTTTCGTTTTATTGGGTGTTCGATTCAGAAATGTTAAAAAAACAAATAAAACATGAATATATCACGAGTTGTGTCATACTGTCATTATAACCTTAACAACAAAAATTGTAGAAGTATCTACATAGGATTTTCTATTGTAATTTCTAATTTAACGTAGCAATTTATTTTTCAATTTTGAGATGCCATAGGGAGAATTGTATACTTAGCCTTCTTTGTTTAAAAATAAATCATTAATTTTCACGTTAACAAAATAAAAAGAAAATTCTATTCTAACAATAATCTGAAAAAAAAAAATGTTCCAAAAATATTATTGTCGGCTTGTTACACAAAACTATAAATTCTCAACATTGCTACTTCCATTGGCTTCCCTCAATAAAACCTCTCATCTCCCTCTTCAGCCATTTTTTTTTGTTAGAATCAAAGGCTATGATGGATATCGATCTTGCACCAAAAGCCCCGAAAATATCGTAGGGTGGAGGAGGAGGGTCGTATGCCTCGTGGAGCCCGGACGACCTTCCGATGCTACACGTGGCGAGCATCGGTGCCGCTAAGCTCCTCTTGCAGAGTCGCGGTTTCTCTGCGCCCAGTTACTCCGATTCCTCCAAAGTCGCCTATGTCCTTGAAGGTAATTTTTGTTCTTTTTCTTTCTGATGCTTTGTTAATCAGTTCATAATGAAATTTCCATTTCATCAATACATGGGGCGATAAAAGAATTGGGAAGTTTTGATTTATTATGATTGCTCTATTACAAGTTACGCAAGCACACTTTTTATTTTTATTTTTATCAATTGAGTATTTTTTTTTTATGACACCATTTGTATATTCTATTTTCTTTTTTTGTGAAAATACATATAACCATCTCTACTTTCAAAGAAAAAATATAGTAAGATTACAGAGGGTTTTAGAAGATAACAAGAACAATAATAGGGAGCTATTTTTATTCACATGTTTTTATTTTTTTTTATTTTCTGAAAGTCAAAATGGGATTATTTATTGTAACTACAATTTAAATATTTTCCCTTGGAACTTTGTGCTGGTGAATCAATTCCCCTAAATATTGTGCCATTATCTCTTAAAAAAGACAAAAATATTCCAAATTATTGGTATGAGTGCACTTATAACTTACTTTTCTGACTCCACAGTTGGTTCTCTTCAGGTTAAGATACTCAGTGTTGTTAGGGGTGTTCATTGGGTTTGGTTTAGTCGGTTTTGAACCGAACAAAATTAGTTTGGAGCAAACTGTTCGGTTTTTTCGGTTTAATAGTTTGATTCGGTTTGCTTTATAAAACCAATTATAACTTCAGTTCGGTTTGGTTTGAAAATTTTCGAAACCGAAATAACCGAACATACCAAACTTTTATATATTATGAATTTGGTCCAGACCACCTCGGTTTATTTCTTAATCAATTGCTTTAAATACTTCAGTTTATTTCTTAATATACTACGGTTTATTACAAAACAATTGCTTTAAATAAAAAAATTAATATATTTCGGTTTGAACCGAACAGACCAAAATAAAACTTTGGTTCGATTCTGTTTGGTTGCAATGCTAAATCGGTTCGGATCGGTTCTATTTTTGAGACCCAATTATAAATTTAGTTTGCCTAGTTCGGTTCAAACCGATGAAAAACCGAACCAAACCGATGAACATTGCTAATTGTAGTACTGTAATTTTTTGCTTTCAATAGCTCTATTAATAGTATTCATGACATGGCCTACTTCTAAACAATTTTAGACCATATTTAATCTTATTGGAATAATAAAAATTATGAATAGGTAGTGGAGTTTGTGGCCTAACTATTCCAGAGGCCGAAAAAGAGAAAGTTATTGCAATAAAAGAGGGTGATGCACTCGCAATTCCTTTTGGATATGTCACATGGTGGTTCAACCCGAATGAATCTGATCTCACAATTCTCTTCCTCGGTGACACCTCAAAGGGACACCGGCCAGGCCAATTCACCGACTTCCAGCTGACGGGCCCCGCTGGTATTTTCACCGGATTCACACCTGAATTTGTCTCTCGTGCCTGGGACCTTTCTGAAAATGACGTTGCCAAGTTGGTACACAACCAATCCAGTACTGGCATTGTCAAGCTAAAAGATGGTCAGAATATGCCAGAGGCGTCAGAGAAAGACAGAGATGGATTGGTGGTGAACTGCTATGAAGCGCCATTAGATGTGGATATAAAAGGAGGCGGTTGTGTGGTGGTGTTAAACAGCAAGAATCTACCAACTGTTGAGTTGGTTGGTTTGGGAGCCGACTTAGTGAGACTGTCCGGTGGGGCCATGTGCTCTCCTGGATTTTCTTGCGACTCTGCTTATCAGGCAAGAAATTTAATTTTTTTTTAATTCCACTTACCGGAATGCTGCATTTTAATTTTTTAAATCCTTTTATCGAAAGTGTAATTGTGGTGATTCCAGGTGACGTATGTGGTGAAAGGAAGCGGAAGGGTGCAGGTGGTGGGGATAGACGGGAAACGGGTGCTTGAGACAAAGGTTTCAGGAGGGCAGCTGTTTATCGTGCCGAGGTTCTTTGTTGTGTCGAAGATTGCTGATCCGGAGGGCATGGAGTGGTTCTCTATCATCACTACTCCAAAGTAACTCATACAAACTCCTCATTTTATGTCAATTTTTTGGTGTTTTATATGCATTATTTATATAACTATAATTAATTAATTATTGTTTTGTAAATGCAGCCCTATATTCAGTCACCTGGCCGGAAGGACATCGGTTTGGAAAGCACTTTCTCCTCAAGTACTGGAGGCTTCTTTTGAAACCACTTCTGAGTTGGAGCAGCTGTTTCGCTCCAAACGCACCTCTGACGCTATCTTCTTCCCTCCTAAATGAACAGAAATAATATATCCAGGATATATCTGCATATAGCCTGTGATATGCATGATTTATCCTGTCATTATCTCTTTAGGTTTATGTTCTGCTTTAGTGCTGGGTCTCTGTTTAACTTTCTCAAAATGTTAATGGGATTTGAAATAATACAACATTTTGTGATGATGAGTTCTTGATGTGAGCTGTTTTTGTTAATTATTATCACTTTTTTTCTTTATCTTGGCAATATTCTTATCCATGTTATGTATGCTTCACAAAATAAATTATACAACTCATTAATTACAACTATTGTAAGATATATCAGATTCTGGTGCTTGGAATATCTAGACAATAGAGGTATTTCCCTTGGATAGCCCTTGAAAAACTATATCAGAAAAGAGTAGGGTTAAAATAAACTGTTGGTTTTGTGCTCCAATCATGTTGAACATCATTTTCTCCATTTTAAAAATTGCTTGGAAAGACAATTATATATATACTTTTTGAAATATTTTTACACTTTTTTAATACATCTTGACTATCCGATCAGAATTTGGACCAGTGGTATGTGCCCCAGTAAGGGGGTTGTAGTTTTGAGAACAACTTAGATGAGAATAATAGGAAATATTATCAGGGATGTCAGAGGTAAAAGTGCTCTTAGTATTGGTACTTTGATTTTGTCACTAGCTAATTTCTGAACAGGGAAGGAAAGTGATGATGTGCAGCTCAAATTGCATTAGGTGTTGCTCAAGAAAAAAAATGATTTTCAAAGTGGCTTAATAAACATTATTAAACAAAATCCAAAAAATAAAAAATTTGGTCTCTAAGTACATTTCAATATAGAGAACATGTTGAGCGGTTCGAATTGGCTATTTAAACTTTGTAAATGAAGATATAGCGTGGAGTACAAATATACGTGTTTTACTTCATAAAGCACCCTAGTAAACCTCTTACACACACACATGTAAATCATATACTGGAAAATTTTGTTGCTACGTCAATTCAAATTTTCCTACTGAAATTCCTTTTATTTGTCGAACTTAAATGCTTTTTCAAAAAATAAATTTAGGTATTTGTTATAAGTGAATGTAAATTCTCATTTTCGTTTGAACTAAAGATGAATTTCAATTTTTTTTTTGTTCAATCAAATTTAAATTGTCGAAATCTAAAATTAATTCCTCATTCGAATTTTGATACAACACTTGAATTAAATAGAAGTAATGTATATGCACTAAACAGACATACATTGGTGCCAAAAAGCAGAAGGAACCTTAATGCAGAAATTCGTGCATTTGCACTAGAAAAAAAAGAAGAAGAAGAGTACATTGTGGTATTAATAAATAAGGACAAACATTTTAATTAAACTAAACTAAACTGTTAAAAAAGGAAAAATTAGGAAATCAATGAAAAATTTAAGCCACCCATCCGGTAGCAAAGATTATAAGATCATCTGCTAGATTCCATGATGTCTATTTAAATTACTTATTTAAAAAGATGACACCCATTTCTTCCATCGTCGTGTTCTCCATGATCATACTCATAGTCGGAGTCTCGGAGATATAGACTTTCATAGATTTTCACAAAGCAACAGTATCATGCACATCAAAATTTACTTTGCCGATTAGCAAGTCCGTCTCGCGCTGAAGCCCAATATGGCCCATTTTACTTTCATAGATTTTCACAAAGCAATAGTCCGTCTCGCGCTGAAGCCCAATATGGCCCATTTTCGAAAGCCTCTTTTCCAGCCGAGTCCTTCGAATCGGTCTACTACATACTTCATTGTTTGACTTTCTCTCATAAGTGCATCCTCTGCAAATAAGAATGAAGTACACAATGCATTAATTAAGCAAATTTTGTTTCGGGAGTGATTAAAATGGAAATGGAGGATGTATAATTAAGATGGAATGATTCTCCAACCATCCAATAAAGTGCCTTCATCGGAATATCTCCCTAAACGGATTTGAATCTGCTGAAATTCGAGAGTAATGAATAGTAATTTTGAAATCCCAGCAATCCGAATTCAGTCGTCGAACTGTATTGAAATTCGAGCAAAAAAAAACCAGTTGTTTTGAGATACAGTCTCAAAAAAAATTCAACGGATGAATTTGGAATGCAGGAATTTCAGAATTACTATTCAATAGTTTTAGAATTGCAGCAGATTTATGACCGCCATGATGGAACACTACTACAGAATATGGTGATTGTACACGGATAAATCACGAAGAGCTACATGGATTTTCAGCAGTGTAGGATATTAGGGTGTAGGAATGTCTCATCTTTTGCAAACGGATATTTATCCGTGTGCAATTATCAATAATCTACACGGATTTCTAATTAAAAGCTATGTAGAAATCCAACTAGAGCTACACGGTTTTTTAATAGAAAATCCGTGTAGGAATATCAACATTCCTACACGGATATTTAGTTAAAATCCGTGTAGCTCTCTTAAACAGAATATTAAATAAATAAACCGGGTTCAGTAACCTTCCTACACGGATTTTTAAGTAAAAATCCGTGTATAATTGTTTCCTACACGGATTTTTAAATAAAAATCTGTGTAGGAAGGTTGCTGAACTTTTTTTTTTTTTTTTTTTTTTTTAGCTAGCCTCCATTTTTGCTAACCAGTAATTATATATTTCAGATTGAATATACATAGCCTTTTGCAAAAATAAATACATAGCCTTTTGCAAAAATAAATACAAAGCATTTGCAACATATATATATACATAGCCTTTTGTACATACAATCCTCAAGATCCAATACAATGTTTGTATAAAAATTATGTCCTTACCACTTAGTAACTATGTGATCAAGGTTTGGACTCATGTTGGGCTCATGTTGCCAAAACTCATGGCTATGATCTACTCTAGCACGAAATTTCATACATACTAAGTTGTATTAGATCCAACATATCAAAAAGGGAGTTTGCATGTGATCAATGACATGATGTCTCTTGGTTAAAGGTCTCCAACAATATTGCATCTCCAATGAAAAAATGCAAGAATCAATATTTGTGCATACATACATACATACATCATAGGGAATAAAAATTCTCAATTAAAATTTATACATAAAATTAATTAATCTGTATGGCTTTTATACGAACCACTGAAAATTAATTTCGTAAGAAAAAAATTACTGCATCTTAAATGTATTTACGAAGGGAGGGTGGCGAAGAGGAAGATGACAGTAATGTATTTACCAACCAAGACGAAAATGACAGTAACCAACCAAGACGAAGAGGACAGTAACCAACCAAAACCCTACAAAACCAAAAAGAGAAATAAAAGAGAAATAAGTAATAATAATTACACATTACATAAATAAACAATAATAAGTAACAGAAAATTAGAGAAAGAAAAAAATATATATACACATACGTGGCTAACCTTAGCAAGATAGAGAGGAGAAAATAATAACTTCAAATATCTCAAATCCCAGTTGTGCTATGAGCTGAAATCAGACCAATATTTTAATACAGAGATAGAGAGAGTATTATAGAATCAAAACGGCGTTGGAGGGAAAAGACCTTTTTATATAACAAAAACCCTAAAACTACCTTTCTACACGGATTTTTCACTATAAATCCGTGTAGCTCTCTAGCATTTCTACACTATTATTTAAATAATAATCCGTGTACAATAACCCCTTCCTACACGGATTTTTTAATAAAAATCCGTGTAGCTCTCTAGCCTTTCTACACAGTTATTTAAACAATAATCCGTCTACAATAACCCCTTCCTACACGGATTTTTTAATAAAAATCCATGTAGCTCTCTAGCCTTTCTACACTGTTATTTAAACAATAATCCGTCTACAATAACCCCTTCCTACACGGATTTTTTAATAAAAATCCGTGTAGCTCTCTACAATTCCTACACGGATATTTAACTAAATATCCGTGTAGGAAATGTAAATTTCAAACGGCTTTTTTGAAACACTGTTTTTTAATGAAATATCCGTGTGAGATTCTTAGAGATATCATTGATTATTGGAAAAATCCTATTTGGTACACGGTTTTACATAAAACCGAGAAAATCTGTGTACAACCACAGTGTAGGAAGCGCCATTCTGTAGTAGTGGAACAACTATCTCCTGAATGGAATTGATCATGTCCACAATATTAACAATATTGATTTCCTCCAACATTTTATTCTACTAAATTTAATTCATTAGTTGAATTGTGATAATACAATCTTTTCTTTGAAAATAGGTACTAGCTAAATCAAGATGTATTTGATCCATTGTGTCTTCATGACATATATATTTTGGATATATAATTGAAGATTCATGCTAAAGATAAAAAGATTATGCAAATTTGATTGTCTAATCTTATATGTAGTAGTTTACTCATGAAAATTTGTGGCTTTCAAACAATAGTTGTATTTATGCAATCGTGTTTAATAGTAGTTACTTCATAAATTTTGTTGTTCTCTTATCAAACATGTTGAATTTTGAAAAAAACAAAACAACTTGTTGCTACAAAAATAAAGTATTAATCACCATTCATGAGTTAGATCATATGCATGCCACTTCCTCATAAGAAAGTTATTTAAAGTTTTCAATCCAAATGTTCATAATATTGCCAATTTAGTTACATTTAATATATAGGACTATTTTTCGGACATCACTTCGGAAATAAAAAAATGTATTGAAACTTTAAAATTAAAGCACAAAATGAATTAAGTTGTTAAATTCATACATTAAATTAGATATACCCACATATTGATAAATATTTATTAGTGAGGAGAAAATATATATTTTTTTGCCATAGGGTTAAAATTGATAAGAACTAATTATTCATCAAACTATTGAAAATGGTTAATAACTTGATTTATCTTATAGCTAGGTTTATGCTTAATGACTTGAATTTTCATACATGTTTTGAAAACTTGAATTAATCCCTGCTTAAAAAGAACAAGTTACTATTGCGACTTTTACTTGATCTTTATATTAAACTAGGACTATTTATGAAATTAATTTGTTCCGAAAACAAAAGTACTTAGTGAGAAAGAATTTAAATTTTTAATTGAGACAAATATGATCAAATATAATCAATATACAAAATAATTAAATAATTAATTCAGTAGATATTAATTAGATCTACCCTACATATTGACAGGCAAGGAATAATAATATGCTGCTACAGTAAGAGAACTTAATAAGGTATACCCTACATATATATTGACAGGGAAGGAATAATAATATGCTGCTACAGTAAGAGAAGTTAATTAGCCTGACCAGTTGATATGTCTGTTACTCAGTCCTAGTATACTGATGTTCTTTGTATACTTCTTTATGTGTTTGTATTTATTTATGTTTTGTTGTTGTAAACACATTAATTTATCAATATAATTTTGGTAGTCGCTACCAATTTTTCAGAAAAAAAAAGAAATTCATGCGTTTGCACAAGGAAATAAAAAGAACAATAGTATATATTAGAAATAAAATAGTACGTTGTGGTGTTAATAAATAAGAGCAAACATTTTAATTAAACTAAACTGTTAAAAAAATGGAAAAAAAATAGGAAATCAATGAAACATACAACCAGTGTAATAAAATGCGGTCTATGCGGCTGCATATGCGTATGCGGTTGTAATCCGCACAGAAATCTATATGCAGTCAATATATGCGGTTCCGCATATTCGACTGCATATTCGGCTGCATATTACTACCGCATATTCGGTCGCATATTTCATATTGCATATTTGGCCGCATAATACTGCATATTACAGCATATTGTTTGTATGATACTGAATATAACACATATATAGTACCGCATATTACCGCATAGTACTACATATATCGTACTTGTTTTTATATATAAATGAATTCTCATTTTAAAATTCACATATATAAGTCCGCATAAAAATTCATATCTGTAGTCCCATACCACATAGAAACAGCATTTAATAACATGGATTACAACATATTAGCTAATTAACTATACAAGTGCTGGACCATAAACAGAAAAATCAATGAAATATGCTATTACAACATATTAGCTAATTAACTATACAAGTGCTGGACCATAAACAGAAAATCAATGAAATATGCTATTACAACATATTGGCTAACTGTACAAGTGCTGGAATTTGCCGCAATGATTGAGGGAGTAGTTTAAGATTTAAATCCGTGCCGGCAAGGCAGAATATCAAGCCAACGGTCCTCTTCTACGAATTTATTCCCTCTAGTCACGTGTTCAAGGATGATAGAAGGATCATAAACATAAAAAAAAAAAAAAAAATCTAGTGAACAAAGGACCGGAATTTTTATTAATAAGAATATAAATATAAGAGTAAAGATTTTGTCCCCTACCATTTGGTCTCCTAAATGTCTCTTTAACTAACTTATCCATAAAGTACAATGGGAACCATTAACTAATTGGGAAAACACAATAATTACTTGGGGGACTACTTAAATTTAAAAAATTTACAACTGGTGCGCACATGTATGAACACTTATGTGTGCAAGTATTCATATATAATATATCAAGTATTCATACCTAAGATATTAAGTATTTTAAAAAAGAACTGAACATCAATTTTCTTTTCTCCATAGTCACACACCCATCTTTTACATATTTTTAGAACCACGAATGTTTTCAACGTAATTTTATCTTTCAAATGAGATCCATGATAAAGTACTTTCGAGTTCTTCGTCGTTCAAGTACTCATACCTCAGCATGCAAGTATTCATACCTCGTTGAACAAGTATTCATACATTGTAGTGTGAATACTTACATTATTTTAGTAAGATTAATTTTATTGATTTTGATATGTATACTTCCAATGTTCTAGTATGAATATTTTATATGTTTTAGTATGAATATTTTGTAATATGAATATTTTATAGTAATGATCCTTTGAAAGTTATATTATGAATACTTTATATGTTTTAGTATGAATACTTTTTAAAGTTTATTCATTTGTGTATTATTTTGTACGACATTAGACCTACTTTTTTATGAAATTATTCCTTGTACATGCAAGTTTGTTCTCTAAACAATTTTAAAATAACAAAATGGTTCTTTATTGGGTAAATATTAATACTTTACAAAGTATGAATACTTGTATACCAAGATATGAGTACTTGAACGACGAAAAATCCGAAAATACTTCATCATGGATCTCATTTGAAAGATAAAATTACGTAGAAAATATTCGTGGTTTTAGATTTGAAAAATTCCTTGCGGATCGTTAGAAATATTGATTAGATTAAATAGAGAAAAAAAATCCACTTCTAAAAACATGTAAAAAGTGTGTGACTAGAGAGAAAAGAAAGTTGATTTCCAGTTTTTTGTTTAAATACCTAATATCTTAGGTATGAATACTTGATATATTATATATGAATACTTGTGCGCATAAGTATTCATACATGTGCCCGCCAGTTGTAATTTTTTTTCAAATTTAACTGGTCCCCAAAGTAATTAATATTTCTCCCAGTTAGTTAGTGGTCCCCATTGTACTTTTTTATGGATAAGTTAGTTAGGGGGACATTTAGGGGATAGAATGGAGGGGACTATTAGTTTTGGAAAAGGTTTTGCGTAGAATTTGAAAATTAGGAAAACTGCGATTATTGACAACATTCTCTGGACGTGATTGTTGACTAGATTAGCGCTAATTAACGCGTTTAAAAAAATAATCTGGCCGTTATGGAAGATAACGGCCAGCTACAGTGTTTTTTTTAAGGTTCAGTTCAGTTCAAATCCGAAAAAAATCACTGTAGCTGGCCATTATCGTCCATAATGACCAGATTTTTTTAAACGCGCTAATTAGCGCTAATCTAATTTCACTAATTTGGCCGTTGTCAACAATCACGTCTAGAGGACGTTGTCAATAATCACAGTTTTTCCAGTTTTTAAATCCTACACAAAACCTGCCCCAAAACCGATATTTTTTATTTATATTCTTATTAATAAAAATTTCGGGAACAAAGAACATGAGATGGCATGAAATGATGGATCCGTATCCTCCCTAGTACCGTAGAAGATTTACTCTCAACCTTCGGACTAATGCAGGTGCATTATTATTGGGCTTTGAGATTCGTGCAAAATCAAAATGAACAGTCCAGATCCAATAATTGTAAACGATTCTCTTGTCAGGTACCTTTGAGGATGTGAATTGTGAAATGATACGCTTTGTTCCTTCTCAATTTGATCGATCAAAGGACCAGTGACTCCATCAAATTCTTCAGTTATCAAGACTGCTATGGTTCTGATTGAAGAAGTTAATGATCAGCTGCGTTTTCTACTGAGAAAATTGTTTTTTTTTTTTCAACACGAACAAGGCCAAAACTTTTATTCACTTTAACCCCTACCATTTTGTAATCCTTATGTTAATGTGTTTTTTTCTTTTCTTATTTGACTTTTAGCTCAACTGTTTTGACCGCTCTTTGCTTTTTAATGTAATGTTACAACTCTCCTGTAGCAATTGTGTGAAATGAACAACTCAGGCCAGCTGTTTCCTAATTTGAAGTGAAAATATGTTGGAAGATGTTTTTCCATATCTGAGTTGGCATATGCAGCATTATGTAGGATTCGGTCATCTCATGACCCATGAATGATTCGGTCATGACTCATGAAGGATACTCATGGAGGAGGCGATCTTCTAGATTTCATTCATATCAGAGAAGATTCTAATTGATAGGATCTCTAATCCTTTACAGCTGCATCATTAAGATTATTCTATATTTGATATTGTATATTTAGTATGATATATGCAGAATATGGTAGAATAGTTATTGCTCTTTATTCTTTTCTCCTATTTAATTTCTTTCTTCCATTTGTGTCTTAGCTTAGTCGGTAAATTGATTTTTAGATACTGATCGGTACATATGACTCGGTACCAGTTTATCCACCTCCAATACTGATTTTGTATATATATTATATAATAGAAATATAGTTGCAATTGCTGGTTGTGGACTAGTTTTGGTTGAGAGTGAAATCACTGGATCAGTGGCTACTGTGTAAAGCAAATTTCGAAAAAGATTAGGGGCCTCATTGTTATTTTCAGTTATTATGAGGCAGAGGAGGCCTATGTTGTCATGAGTTGGGTTTATATTTTTTGCTAGTTAGAAATCAAAATTACCTTACATCCATCACTAATCATATCTTTCTTTTGCAAACATGTTAAAATCACAAGGCCCTTGTTAAGGAAACGACATATGAAGAATGATGATGATAAATTGGGGTTCATCATTTTTAATTACTTTTTGTTTTTTGAACTATTTTGATGTTTAAATTAGTGAACTTGTGCCCTTAGCATTATTAGTCAAAATTACTGAAGATGCATAGGAATGCTTATGTTCAATTATTTTGCACAAAAATATTGTTATTTTCTTCAAATAATACACTATTTGCTTCAAATAACTCTGGCTATGATGAATAATTTTATTTCTTGGATACCGTAGCTATACTTTAAAGATGTTGTAGCAGTAACCAATATTAAAAAAAGGAAATACATTATTATTTCAGTAGCTATGCCGGTACCAGTCACTTTTATAGCTCAACCACCATTAGAAGTGCTTATTGATTCAGTTGGTCAGCCATAACTAAGAATTAATTTTGCAAAAAATTGAAAAGAGCTTAATTATAAATAATATTAAAAAAATTCTCGTGAAACTATTTTTCTGCTTTAATTATCCTGTTTGCTAACAGGTCAAACAGGAAAATAAATGCTGAAGTACTGTTACTTATTAGTAATATTATTTAATAACATTTTGTTGTTCGTATTACAGTACTGTTTCTTATAAATGCAAAAGTACTGTTATATATTCACATGCACATGCACAACAAAATAAGAACAACTCAGATTTTCATATTTCTAAACTACTCTGTAAATTGCCACAATGGATTTCACAAATTGGAAAAAAAAAAAGTTAAAAAAGAAAAAGTTGCATCACTTCTTCAACCTCTATTACAATTTTCTAGCTTTAAGATCAACCACAGCTACACTAATGTTATCGGCACTTTGCTTCCCCATGGCAACCTTCATTAGCAACTCGATCCTGGTTCAGCCATCGCTTTCTCTTCTTGTTCTTCTTCCATTTTATATCCTCTTCTAACCTTTCCGTTCCTCGGCCACAAAAAGCACATATGCACAATGGACAGCTTCAGATAGTTGTCCTCTTTGGATCTGGGATAATGGACAGCTTCAGTTAGTTGTCACCTGTTTCACAATTAAAAATTAATCAAATTAGGTTATACTGAAGAGTTTGGTCACTACAATAAACTTAAATTAATAGTTTAGCATAGCAGAGGGATTCCAGATATCAAACTACTTACAGAGCACAACCTCATTTTAAAACGCTACTACTACAATGATCATAGCAAAATTTAAAGTAAAAAAAGAGGGAAAACAGGATTACATTACTTAAGCAAAACTTAAAGTTCCATGCTACAGATGCCATGAATGTGGCCCCAGAACTCGGGTGACATGTCCATCCTCTGCCACATCATCATCTTGCTGACTTCTTCATTAGCCACGTAAGCGACTGGGACCCCACCATGAGAAGATGTCCCCACCACTGCAAGCCTCCGATCCCCGGCAGCTACGAGCCTTGTGGACACCCATGCATCCTTTGGGACTTCTCTGACAACCCTCCAGGTGTCAGCTTCCCTGACTGCCATGTATCTTCCCTCCCTCATCTTGTAGACCTTCCTGTTGAGTGCCATGCAGGAGTGTGTTGCCTTCACATCTTCGTCTAGCCAGTTCTCTTCCACTGGGTCCCATGTCCAGCTCACCGAACTGAACATCTCAGCTGACCACCTGAACTGACCTTGTTCGGTCGTCACATAACCACCAGTGACGCAAAGCGGTCCCGATATGATCTTGCCCGTTAAGCTCACATAGTCGGTTAATTAGTAAAGAGGAGAAAATAATGGAACTCGGAACAAAACTCAAACAAACAAACTTTTCTATTATAACTTCACTGTCTTTCCAACAACTAGTACATATTTATAGTAAACAAGAATTAAAAGTTCTCCTAAAACAAAAAAAAATGCTATTTATTCAAACCTTAGTATATCAAGAAAATAAGTCTTAAATCATATCATGCATCCTCTTAGATTAACATTCAATTGTATTATGCAGATTCTTAGTTTCAAGATTCTTGAAGACCGGCTGGCCATGCAAATATCCATAAAGTCAACAAAATTTTAATTCAACGAAAGTCTTAGTTTTCATAAAAGCCCATGTCATTAAATTATGTGGATCAAATTTCAAGTTGAATATACAAGTTTTTGATTGTCTTGGATCTACTGTGTTCTTCGCGTGTCTCCAAATCAGAATCGGACACATTTTCGATACACACCGTGTCAACCAGCAACCAAATACTTACCATCCATTTATTTTACATAGGGTTTACAATTGATTTTAAACTGAGCATCATGGTAAGATCTCAAACAACCAACAATTGACTTTATCAAATATTACCATACTACTTCCATCAAAATACTGAGATGACATAACTCTGACACTTGAATTTATTTTAATCTTTTTTCTGGTTTCAATGCAAAATAAAACTCCTTTATCAGAATATTGATCATTGCAAATTAAATAAATCTCCTTTTTCTGTGAATTTTTCAAGGCAGAATATCAAGCCAACGGTCTCTTCAACGAATTTATTACCTCAAGCCACGTGTTCATGGATGATAGAAGGATCATAAACATACCAAAAAAAAAATCTAGTGAAAAAAGGACCTGAGATGGCATAAAATGATGGATCTGTATCCTCGGTACTGTAGAAGATTTATCTCTAAACACTCCTGAAACGTCCCCTCTGAGCGTCCACCATCTTGTTCTCATAATTTTAGCACCTTTAGCTTGTTGAATGCATATCCGATGACGAAAATCGAACACCACCAGCTGATGTTGTGAGACGACACACTTTCCAAGTATAACCTTACAATCTACACAGTTGTCCTCTCTTCTAGTAAGGACAAAATCAATTTAGTTAGAATGTTGGCTGCTACTGAAGGTCACAAGATGGGATAAAATTCCAAATTTCCAATAAAGTTTAATTCTTTATAGCCTACTAAACTTAATAGTTTGGAAGCACAAAAGACTTCTTTTATCTAGCTCTCTTACTCTGAAGTCTGAATGCTTTAGAAGAAAGATATTATCCTTCTAAGCACAAAAACAATATCTCTCTCTTAAAGTTTACTAGAAAGATGTTATCTACAAAAGATTCTAATGTTGCCGAGCAAGATACAGAGTCATACAATAGCATAGATCATAATGACGAGTAAGAATGAAAATCTTTTGTATATTTCAATTTTTTTTTTGAAAATTGCCATTCATATATTGTTGTAAGTATTTCTATGATACTTGAGTGCAAAAATTGTAAACTCCAGTATGAGAACGGACTCTAACTCAAAAAATAAAAGAAGAAAAATTTAATTACTAGTATCAGCCTAGGGGCAAAAGGGTAAAACTCTGGAATTTTTGTTTAAAATTTTACTAGTAGCAGGATTAGAGAGCTACAAAATACAAAAAAAAGTACCTGTGCCTAGCATAATCAGAATTCGTACATAGTTACTTGGTCATTAAATTATTTTTACTTTACCAGTATCAGCCTTGGGGCAAAAAAGAGTAAAACTCTGGAATTTTTGTTTAAATTTTACCAGTAGCAAGATTAGAGAGCTACAAAATACAAAAAAAAAAAATACTTGTGCCTAGCATAATCAGAATTCAAACATAGCTTCTTGGTCAGTAAATTATTTTTACTTTAATATAGAATGCCTCTTGGAATGGATGGAGGGTCACAAGAGCAAGTAGAACACATACGGAATAATGTTTATGCAAATCCAGTTTCCAATTCAGCAAAAACCAAATCATCGAAGAAGCTGAGATCTAAAGTGTGGGATGGTTTTGAAAAGTAAGAAAAACCTAATGGATCATATAGTTGTTGGGAAAAAATTGAGATAACAGAAAAAACTCACACTAATTTCATATTACTCAACTTAGACTCCTTACACACTTACAAGAGACATGGTATAAATACTAGAAAACTAATCCTAATTTAGCATCCACTACCCTAAAATTATGGTGCTATAATTAGCTTACAGCTACACCCACTAACTCCATTACAGGGACTTACCAAAAATAGAAAAACGTGTCTACAAACTAATTTCAGTACTGCTCTAAAAATAGAAATCGTGTTCCTAGCCATACGGGCCGTGTCCCTGGCTGTGCGGATCGTGTCCCTATCTGTGCGGACCGTGTCCCTATCCATGCGGGCCGTGTGGGGACACCTGATGACTTGGATTACTTTCAACACTCCCCCTTAATCCAAAGTCATCTACATCCATCATTCTTCGACACCAAACAAACTTCTTCTGCTCAATCAGGTCTCGTATGAACTGGATCCGAGTGTCTATGTGCTTTGTTTTGTTGTGATGCTTGTTACCAATTGCAATTGTCGACTGATTATCACAATAGAGTATTGTTGCGCCTTTCTGCTCACAATCTAACTCTTCCAATAAGTGCCTTAGCCATACACCTTGGTATGCTGCTGATGTTACTGCATTGTACTCAGCTTCTGTGGTTGATAGTGCAACTGTTAACTGTTTCTTCGAACTCCAACAAATTGTATTGTCACCATAGAATAACACTTGCCCGGATGTGCTCCTTCTATCGTCCAGGCTCCCTGCCCAATCTTTCTTGCCTACGGCTTCTTCAAAGCACTCGGGATCTTCCACCATTAGCACTTGTGTTGATGAGTATAATTCTTGCAAGGTTTTGGTCTTTTGCTGTGACTGTGGGTTGATTCTTCTTGTATAAACTCGCAAAGTGGTGTTGGTATGTCTTCATTTTGCTGAGGTTGCTCACTGTTTGTTTCGAATTGAGGCTGCTCGGTGTTACTGCTGTCTGAATTGAATGGTACACGGGCCGTATCAGAGTCCACACGGACCGTGTCACCTTCATGCGGGCCGTATCGGATGATGATCCGGGTCGGATCAGGTTCTACATCTTCTCTGTCAGCTACTGGTATGTTGTTTTCTGCCATAAACCAACTCCAGTTAGCGTCTTCATCGAATGTCACGTTGCGGCTGACTATTGTCTTCTTTGTTTCAGGGTTGTAAAAGAAGTTGTATGACTCGTCCAATTCTTCGAAAAGATACTTGTAACCGGTCATGTGATTAGAGCACCCACTGTCTAAGAACCAAACTTGGCTTGCTTCTGTATCCTGTACGGTCCGTGTGCTTTGGACACGGGTCGTGTCAGGCATGGTACGGGCCGTGTCAGGCAGGGTACGGGTCGTGTCAGCAGTTTTCGTCATGAAGAGCCTAATTTCGGTGTCTTCTTTGTTGCCTTTCTCCTCTGCAACATTGGCTTGCTCTTCCTCACGTTTCTTCTTGTAACAATCAGCCTGCACATGGCCGAATTTGTGACAATAATAGCATTCAACGCCTTGCTTGCCTTGTCCGTCTTCCCTCTTCTTCTTGTAGCAATCTGCCTTGACATGACCCAACTTGTGGCAATAGTAGCACTCGATATCCTTCCTTGTTGTTTGTTGTTGATGGTTGTCTCCACTGCTCGTGCCTCTGCCTCTGCCTTGCTGTTGGCTTCTTGAGGAATCGCCCTTGGTATAGAAAGCTTTCGTGTCGTCCTTCACTTCTGATCGGTTGAGACGAACTTCATGAACTTGCAGTGATCCCATCAATTCATCAAACGTGTAGGTGGTCAGATCTTTGGATTCTTCGATCGCTGCCACCACATGATCAAACTTGGTTGTTAGGCTGCGCAACACCTTCATCACAACCGTTTTTTCTGGAAGATCTTCTCCACAGCTTCGGATTTGGTTGACTATGGATGTGACTCTTGTGAGAAACGCTTGAACAGATTCGCCTTGATTCATGTTCAACGTCTCGAACTCCTGTCTCAAGCCCTGCAACTTGATAGCTACCACCTTAGAACTTCCCTGAAATGCGGTTTTCAGAGTAGACCAGGCCTGATTTGCTGTTTCTGCTGCTGCAATCTTCGCAAACACCGTGTCAGCAACGGCTTGTTGAATGAAAAACAGCGCTTTCGCATCGCGCTTCGCTGTTTCTGCTGGTGTGGGATCAGGGGCCGGTGCTCCCTTCTCTACCAATTCCCATAGACCTTGTGACTTGAGCAAAGTTCGAATCTTGATGCTCCAGAACTCATAGTTGTCTCCCTTGAACAGCGGAATCGAGGAATTCGATACATTCATGTTCTCTGCCATGGTCGGATCTGCCTTGATCTCTCACCTCTCACCTTTGGTCGGATCTGCCTTGATCTCTCACCTTAGGTCGGATCTGCCTTGATCTCTCACCTCTCACCTTTGGTCGGATCTGCCTTGATCTCTCACCTTAGGCTCTGATACCATTTGTTGGGAAGAAATTGAGATAACAGAAAAAACTCACACTAATTTCATATTACTCAACTTAGACTCCTTACACACTTACAAGAGACATGGTATAAATACTAGAAAACTAATCCTAATTTAGCATCCACTACCCTAAAATTATGGTGCTATAATTAGCTTACAGCTACACCCACTAACTCCATTACAGGGACTTACCAAAAATAGAAAAACGTGTCTACAAACTAATTTCAGTACTGCTCTAAAAATAGAAATCGTGTTCCTAGCCATACGGGCCGTGTCCCTGGCTGTGCGGATCGTGTCCCTATCTGTGCGGACCGTGTCCCTATCCATGCGGGCCGTGTGGGGACACCTGATGACTTGGATTACTTTCAACAATAGTGCTAAGTGTCAGCACTGCAAGTCTGTATTATCAGCTGGTGGTGAAAAAGGTACAAGTTATTTGAGATATCATCTAAACAATAGTTGTGATCAATACAAAAGATTAAAGCTTAAAAAAACTAATGTAGGTTAGCAACTACTAATACTGAACAAAATTAAGGAAGATGGTACAACAAAAGTCGAATGTTTCTTTCTTCAGAGATAGTTATATATATGTGTGTGTGTGTGTGTGTGTGTGTGTGTGTGTATAACTTATATACATGTAGGCAAATTTTGCTGCTACGTCAATTCAAATTTTCCTACTGAAGTTCCTTTTTATTTGTCGAACTTAAATGCTTTTTTAAAAATAAATTTAGGTATTTGTTATAAGTGAATGTAAATTCTCTTTTTGTTTGAACTAAAGATTAATTTCATTTTTTGTTCAATTGAATTTAAATTGTCGAAGTCTTTAATTAAAATTAATTCCTCATTCAAATTTAAATTGGCAAAGATTATAAGGTCATATCCTAGATTCCATGATATCTCTTTAAATTACTAATGAATAGCATTGATGGAGATGGGGGCTCGAAAAATCAATCAAGCATGCTAACTGTACAAGTACTGGACCATAAACAGAAAAATCAATTAAACATGTTATTCCCTCTAGCCATGTGTTCAAGGATGATAGAAGGATCATAAACATAAAAATCAATCAAACATGCTATTACAACATATTGGCTAACTGTACAAGTGCTGGAATTTGCTGCAATGATTGACGGAGTAGTTTAAGATTTAAATCCGTGCCGGCAAGGCAGAATATCAAGCCAACGGTCCTCTTCTACAAATTTATTCCCTCTAGCCACGTGTTCAAATGTGTTTAGTACATGTAATATAGGTAGTTAGTTAGGATTAACAATGAAGTTAACTAACAAAGTCAGTTAGAGCATTATGTTATAAGAATAACATTCTGTTAGTGCAATTATTACAATGTAATTAGAATAGCTTAGTACTCTATAAATACAAGCATGTACTAAAGATTGAAGATCAATCAAAGGAAGTACAAATTCCATTTCTCTTTCTAAAATCCTTAAAAGAGACCAAACTCATGGTATTCTCTAAACTATAGAGCTACAATTCAAAATATTATATTCTCCGAGGCCCTGAAAACCTGACATTTACAAAGGCAATCTCTCCAACAATCCTCAAAATTTTCTCTTCACACCACAATATAAATTTCACTATCAAAAGAGCTTCAAAGATGGTGGGACCTAGGTCACGGCCTGCCTCACAGCCTCGCTTCATACAACACAAGAAGGAAGCTTTCTGGTTCTACCGCCTTATCTCCATAGCATACGACCATGTCTTTAACCCTCCCCACTGGAACAAAGACATGAGAGATGAGGCATTGGAGCCGGCTGATTTGTCTGACCCGAGATTGAAAGTTGTGGATGTAGGAGGCGGTACTGGGTTTGCAACTTTGGGAATCATTGAGCACATAGAACCGGAGAATGTGACGCTCCTGGACCAGTCGCCACAACAGCTGGCCAAGGCCAGGGTGAAGGAGGCCTTGAAGGATTGCACCATAATGGAAGGAGATGCCGAGGATTTGCCTTTTCCGATTGATTCATTCGACCGCTATATTTCAGCTGGAAGGTTGAGTTTGGTTCTTTATATATTCCCTCTGTTCTTCAGTTTATTTGGTGGTATTCTAGTTTATGTTTATGAAATTTGCAGGATTAAATATTGCAGATAGCCAAGGCTATATAAAAGCTAGTTTTTATATTATATTTGTTGAGAACTTGGTGTGATGAAGGCCGTGTTATACAAGTAATGGATGTTTTGGTCAGGGTAATAACTAATAAGTAATGTAATTGATTGCTGGGTGATAATGACAGATTGACAGTAACCATTTATGTATCTAATTACACGTTTAGGAGACATAGTCTGCTTAAAATTGAGGTGCTATTGTTATTTGTTGCCTACAATTAATACATGATCAGGTCAGAATGAGGTTCAACTGGTCATTTATGCTTAATTACAAATTGTGGCTCGATTTGGTTTATCAAATTTGGTACTGATGCAATATGTACTGGTTATAGCTTGGACAGCTTAATTATACCATCAGAACTGAATGCTTTAATTGTGTTTAGTATCAACACAATACAAAATTTTCACATCTAACAAATAACATGTGCTTGTTAGTTGTTATAACTTATAACACTGTTCTTTTTTGTCCTTTTGCCCAGCATTGAGTACTGGCCAGACCCACAGAGGGGAATAAGAGAAGCCTACCGGGTGCTAAAACCTGGTGGAATTGCATGCATCATTGGACCTGTTTACCCGACTTTCTGGCTCTCACGGTTCTTCGCTGACATGTGGATGTTGTTCCCAAAGGAGGAAGAGTATATAGAGTGGTTCCATAAGGCAGGATTCAAGGATGTCAAGCTCAAGCGCATTGGCCCCAAGTGGTACCGTGGGGTTCGCCGCTTTGGCCTCATAATTGGCTGTTCTGTTACTGGGGTCAAGAGCGAGTCTGGCGACTCCCCTCTTCAGGTGCCCTATCATTTGTTTTCTTATACTGTTTTTGAGTCTATTAAATATTGTTCTCTAATGTATCATATACCTAGTACCTACCTCAAGAAACTGAAAATAGTCTTGTGATATTTAAGAAAACAAAACCAACTGTGCTACTCAAGCTTTTAAGTTTTAAACATTTTTGTATTTAGCCGGTTGTTTCTTTAAGCCTTAATAATTTTTTTATTTAAATATGAATTCAGATTATGTTAATACCGAAATTAAATCCACATGGAAATTAACAATCAAAATAAGAAAAATGTATATTTAATTCTTAATAAAGGTTAAGATGGGTTTAGAGTTTGGATTATATTGTGCTCTGAATTTAATTAGTACTTACGATTATGGTAAAATATGCATTTATGAGTGGAATAGAGAAAGTGGCCCGAGAGAAAGACTCAATGAAAAAGAAGTGTAACTGGAGTTAGATACACCTTTATGGTGATATGATTTGAAAAAAAAAAAATCCAAATACTCTGTGAATTAAGTTACCATTGCATATATATTTCCGTATAGAATATTAATTACGGTTAAACTAAATTCCCACAAAATTAAACTAAATCACCTAGGAAATTTAAAATTGAAATAAGATAACTTTATATTTGATTTTCATTGAATTAATATGAATTTATCTTTGTTTTAAACAATAATTTTGACATTCAGATATAATTAATTATAAGTTTAAATTAAATATATTAAGGTTATATATATTTTTAAGCAAATTGATTTTGATCAACATCTCGCCAATGTGAGCTCCGTATAGAATATTATTATATATTTGTTAATTTATGCGAGTATATAGTATTTGTTTATTGTTCTCTTTGTAGCTAATATCAATTTTAGTATATAGTACCTCGTATTATAATATGGTAGAAAGTCAAAACGCGCGTGTTATGATCGGATTCTAAACCACATAAATCCAAATGACCCAAACCTTGTATGGCCTGGCTGTTCCACCTATTCACTGGGGCTTATCAAACAATCAGGATCAGGTGGTTCCAGGATTTTCCAGGTTGTTTGGGCGGTTTTCTGGGTTTGTCCAAATTTAATATATTATTGGCATACATAAGGTGGTTCCAGGGGTGCACTTTACTGGTAATATGGTAAAGGCATGAACATCTTATACTGGTACACCACCTGACAAGATGATAACAGTGGAAGAGTGATGGATTGGATTTATTATTTGTTGATTTAGTTATTTCATAATGCATGGTAAGAAGTGATACTTGTCTTTAAAATGTTAGAGGCTTGTTCTTTTGTATGTCTGTTTACTATACATTTTTTCATTGCCAGATTTTTCTGCTCTTTTGTATATCATTCTACATTCTACTGTGTTGTTTTGTCTCATTTTAATATATTTATGTTTATACAGCTAGGGCCAAAGGAAGAGGATGTGTCAAAGCCAGTAAATCCATTTTCATTCCTGATACGATTAAATTTCGGCACAATTGCTGCGGCATACTATGTTTTGGTACCCATTTACATGTGGATAAAAGACAAAATTGTCCCAGAAGGCCAGCCAATATAAACAACAAATGAAAGACGCCATGGAACCTGAACCGAGCTATATATGAACTCAACTAAATAATAATAATAATAATAATGATGATGATGATGATGATGATGATTATGTTGTTCTGTTGATTACATTCTAATGGTATTTGTTTTAAGAGAGTTATTTGGTTAGATACTCTTGTATCTTGATCAGTACTTAGCTTGTCTTGTTAGGTGTATGGATTTTAATTTTATAATCATTGCGATGTCATTGAGGTTGCTCAAATCTTTGGTTGTATCTTGATGTTTCCTTTCAAATGTTGTAGAAAAAAACTTTGTTATTAAATCTCGCAAAAATCAGGGATGAACTAATTGCCTCCAAACCCAATCCCCGAAATCGTCCCTGAACTACCTCCTCTTCAGCATCTTGTCCAATACTCATGTCCAATTAAAACTATTTATAATTCTTTAAAATACTATTAGTAAGCATTTAAACTTTAGTCTACAAGCTTCTAAACTCTAAGATCTAACCAGTTCAACTCTTAACTATTTTTGTCTCTAAACCAAAAAAGGAAAGATATATTTTTGTTTACACTATTAACTATTTTGAATATTTTTTAACCACTTGATCTTATACAAAATTATTTTAAAAATTTTAAAAAATTATATGTAGACACATCACTCGTAAGATAGATGGGTTTCAACAATTTTATTTTATCATTTGAATTCAATCAGATAGATTTTAGAGTTGTGTTCACAAAGAAGTTTGGAACACCCTAATTCTTTCTCTTTTGTCTAAAACACCCCAGTTCTATTCACTAAGAGCATCTCAAATGCAATTGCAGTCCTGGTTAGCAATTACAAAATCTGAGTTGGCAATTTCATTTCTATTGAATGCAAAATGGGCGGGATGTTATAATTAATAACCCGAAAGAGATAGATTTAGCTTTAAATAAAAATGATTAGTGAAGGGTAAAGTTGTTCACAAAATTTAAATATCTTGACATGTTGTGTTGAAAAAAAATAGTAGTGCGAATATCACCATGTCCAATTATAACTATAACCAAATCTTTAAATAAAATGAGAGAAATTTAGATACATACCCATCAGAAATACGAACAAGGGCTTGGATGTCCAAAATTAAGTATGATAAGGTATGTAGCAAAACCCTAGTTGTTGTTGTGAGACATCAATGGAATGATAGAGTGTTACAAACTGCCTACACGCATCAATCTAATATTAAGAACTTTTGGCATACTGTACACCAGCCAAATAGATACTGGTACTCACTACTACAAAAATACAGTTTGTACACGGACTTTAACTGGAGAGCTACACGGATTTGGAAACGTGTGCAATAATGGGGTGTAGAAAAGTCCACCATTTACACACAGATAATTACCCGTGTACGATTATACAAATCCCACACGGATTATTAATAAAAAGCCGTATGGAAAACCTCCAAAAAGTGCACTCACCGCAAGAGAGCTACACGGTTTTTTAATCAATATCCGTGTAGGATTAGTCTTCCTACACAGATATTAAGTAAAAAACCGTGTAGCTCTCCTACCCTAGCTACACGGATTACTAAACTAATATCCGTGTAGGAATACTATTTCTACACGGTTTTAAGTTAATATCCGTGTATAAATAGTATTCCTACACGGATATTGGATTAAAAATCCGTGTAGCTCTATTGATTTTTTATTGTTATCACATCGTACACGGATATTTTTAAAATATCCGTGTAGGAGTTTCAATTTTTTTTTTTTTGGAATTTTTTTTGTTTGTGGCTAGCCTTCACTTTTGCTAGGCATTAAATTATATATAATCAGAATATTTTTTTTGCCCAAAACATAATATAAATTGCCAAAACATAACATAACAATTCAAAATTGATAATTACACTAATTAAGTTATACAAATCCATGTTGTTCTTTACAAAATTCGGATACAAACCACCTTGCCCACATCGCTCTAATTGCGTTGATTTGTTCGGGTGAGAAAGTGGCTTGGCTCCGGCTATACTGCAATTATAATTTAAGTTAGTAACGAGAAATGGATCGAATTATTGATATTTTTAAAATGAAAATTAATGTGAATTACTTACGTTATTTGGAAAGGAAAATTGATTCCTTTCGATCCAATTAAACATGAAAATCATTGTGTAATAAACACACTCCCAAGACGCCTTCTGTTGCGCGCACTGAAATTTATATTTTTCGAGCTATGTTACAATGAAAATAATTTTTGGAACTATAATATTTAAGTTAAAATATTATTGCATGTGTGCTCACTGGTAACCACTCAATTTTGAATTTATCTTTCACGGTCCCTTTAGCTCTTCCTTGCCGTCCTCCCTCTTTAGCATATTTGGTCCAAGCTCTTACAAAATTAAGTGACTATAATTAGTAATTTTGATCCACAATTTAATTACAATTGAAAAAAAATCAAATCTAGTGAAAAAATATTGCTTACTGTGTCAAAAAGGAACAAATGTCTCTGCTCTCTTCAGGTGTGATTTCTTTTGGCCTTGCAGAATTCATGATAAAAGCCCTATTTGCAGCCGGAATGATGATAAACAAACACCAGTGTGTGCTGTGGCATGAGAAATATAAACGCAATTATAATCAAATTTAATTTCTTTTTTATAATTATTTAATTGAAAACATCGAGAAAAATTGAAGGTTAGAATCGTACATCTGGTGGTATGGAAGAAGAATAAATTTTTTGCCATCCGCAGAGCAACGGTGCATCGCATAGCACATGTAGTCGACACACTGCTGACCCTGACCTTTTAGCACGGTGAAATTGAGTTTGCCGGAGTCTAGAATTACAGTGCTGTTTACCTTATCTTCGAGCGACCATGATTCGCAAGTTTGGAGCATCTTCTTGAAAAATCATTACATTTTGAATATATATTTGAGTGATATACAATATATAAATAAAGGTCACTTACATGACGAAAATGGTGAGGAATGAGCAATGGAGCCATCTATCGCGACCCTTGGCATATAGAAAGTCCTTGAAGTCGTCGAAAGAGAGCATGCATGGCCAGCCGTCATTGTGATTAGCATTCTATTTTTCTTACTAACATCATTTGTATTGTTCTTGTACTTAACAACCTCATTAGCCATTGTTCTTTTGCTTAGTAGTTTTTTATATTAAATGTATAATGTCTTTGATCATGTCTTCATTTCTAACATTTTGTTTCTTTTCAATTTAGTAATATTTGAATTGGATTGGTATCAGTTCCTTCATTGTTTATAGATACATGTTTTTGATGTGAGAGAGGCTGATTTGAAAATTAATTTAAAAATATATTCAATTTGAGCAATTATAAGCTACTTTTCATATTTTGTTTGTTTATTTTAAATAGAAACAACAACATTTATGAACCTAATGTAATAACTGAATGTACTAATTATAAGCTACCTACCGACACTATATGCCAGCGCACCTAATTATACCTAAGGAACTAAGATTAATTTAATTTTTTTCAATTGAATTTAAATTGTCCAAGTCTTTAATTAAAATTAATTCCTCATTCGAATTTTTGATACAACACTTGAATTAAATAATTAATGTATATGCACTAAACAGACGTACATGCATTAATACCAAAAGGCAGAAGGAACCTTAATGCAGAAATTCATGCATTTGCACGAGAAAAAAAAAAGAGGGTACATTATTGTGGTGTTAATAAATAAGGACAAACATTTTAATTAAACTGAATGAAAACAAATAGGAAATGAATGAAAAATTTAAGCCACCCATCCGGTAGCAAAGATTGTAAGGTCATCTCCTAGATTCAATGATATCTCTTTAATTTACTTATTTAAAAAGATGACACCCGTTTCTTTCATCACCGTGTTCTCTGTGATCATACTCATCGTCAGAGTCTCGGAGATAGACTTCCATAGATTTTCACAAATCAATGGTGTCATTAGTGTATTAAAACGGACCGGACCGGGCCGGACCGGGTTCAACCCGCCCGGGTTCACGGGTTGGCCGGGTACGGGTTCGGGGGGTTCACGGGTAGACGGGTAGGCGGGTACACGGGTCGAAATTTTGAAACTCTACCCTTATCCGCCCGTGGACCCTTACCCCCACGGGTTCACGGACCGGGCGGACCGGGTTCACGGGTTGGTCCGGACCGGACCGGTTTTTTTTTTTTTTTTTTTTTTTTTTTTCTGTTTTTTTTTCTGTTTTTTTTTTTTTCTGTTTTTTTTCTTTTTTTTTTTTTCGGTTTTTTGAAAGAAAATATTTGATAACAAAGAAAAATATGTGAAATATTTGGTAACAGTTTTTTCTTTTTTTCAAACCGAATTATTTGGAATTATTTGAAATATTTAAAAACAATTTAGATTTTTTTTTAAAATACGGGTAGGCGGGCACGGGTAGGCGGGTAGGCGGGCACGGGTAGGCGGGTACGGGTACGGGTAGGCGGGTACGGGTACGGGTAGGCGGGCGGGCGGACCGGACCGGACCGGGTTGGCGGGCGGACCGGACCGGGTAGGCGGGTTCACGGGTCACGGATTCGGCGGGTTTCGGTTTCAAAAACGGTATCCTTACCCGGATTTTTACCCTGTCCGGCCAACCCCCGAACCCGTGAAACCCGTGCACGGACCGGACCGGACCGGTACACAGGTCACGGGCGGACCGGACCGGGTCACGGGTTCCGGGTTTTTGTTAGAACACTAGGTGTCATGCACATCATAATCGACTTTGTCGATTAGCAAGTCCGTCTTGGGCTAAAGCCCAATATAGCCCATTTTCGAAAGCCTCTTTTCCAGTCGAGTCCTTCGAATCGGTCATGTACTACATACTTCATTGTTTGATTTTCTCTCATATGTGCATCCTCTGCAAATAAGAATGATGTACACAATGCATTAATTAAGCAAATTTTGTTTTGGAAGTGACTAAAATGCAAATGGAGGATTGTATAATTCAGATGGAATGATTCTCCAACTATCCAATGAAGTGGCTCCATCGGAATATCTCCCTAAATGGATTTGAATCTGCTGAAATTCGAGAGTAATGAACAATAATTTTGGAATGCCAGCAATCCGAATGCAGTCGTCGAACTGTTTTGAAATTTGTGCAAAGAAAAACCAGTTGTTTCGAGATGCAGTCTCGAAAAAAATTCAACGAATGATTTTGGAATGCAGGAATTTCAGAGTTACTGTTCAATAGTTTCAGAATTGCAGTAGATTTATGACCGCCATGATGGAACAACTATCTCCTTAATGGAATTGATCATGTCCACAATATTAACAATATTGATTTCCTCCAACATTTTATTTTACTAAATTTAATTTATTAGTTGAATTGTGATAATACAATCTTTTATTTGAAAATAGGTACTAGCTAAATAAAGATATATTTGATCCATTGTGTTTTCATGACATATATATTTTGGATATATAATTGAAGATTCATGCTAAAGATAAAAACATTATGCAAATTTGATTGTCTATTCTTATATTTAGTAGTTTACTCATGAAAATTTGTGGCTTTCAAACAATAGTTGTATTTATGCAATCGTGTTAAATAGTAGTTACTTCATAAATTTTGTTGTTCTCTGATCATACATGTTGAATTCTGAAACCAAAAAAAAAAAAAAAAAAAAAAACACAACTTTTTGCTACAAAAATCAAGTATTAATTACCATGCATGAGTTAGATCATATGCATGCCATTTCCTCATAAGAAAGTTATTTAAAGTTTTCAATCCAAATGTTCATAATATTGCCAATTTAGTTACATTTAATATATAGGACTATTTTTCGGACATCACTTCGGAAATAAAAATATGTATTGAAACCCTTTAAAATTAAAGCACAAAATGAACTTGTTAATTTCATACATTAAATTAGATATACCCACATATTGATAAATATTTATTAGTGAGGAGAAAAATATTTTTTTGCCATAGGGTTAAATTGATAAGAATTAATTATTCATCAAACTATTGAAAATGGTTAATAACTTGATTTATCTTATAGCTAGGCTTATGCAGTTATGCTTAATGACTTGAATTTTCATACATGTTTTGAAAACTTGAATAATCCCTGCTTAAAAAGAACAAGTTAATATTGCGACTTTTACTTGATCTTTATATTAAACTAGGACTATTTATGAAATTTGTTCCGAAAATTAAGAAAAGTACTTAGTGAGAAAGAATTAAAATTTTTAATGGAGACAAATATGATCAAATAGAATCAATATACAAAATAATTAAATAATGAAATAATTAATTCAGTAGATATTAATTAGGTCCACCCTACATATATATTGACAGGGAAGGAATAATAATATGCTGCTACAGTAAGAGAAGTTAATTAGCCTGACCAGTTGATATGTCTGTTACTCAGTCCTAGTATACTGATGTTCTTTGTATACTTCTTTATGTGTTTGTATTTATTTATGTTTTGTTGTTGTAAACACATTTATCAATATAATTTTGGTAGTCGCTACCAATTTTTCAGAAAAAAAAAAAAAAAAAAATTCATGCGTTTGCACAAGGAAATAAGAAGAGCAATAGTATATATTAGAAATAAAATAGTACGTTGTGGTGTTAATAAATAAGAGCAAACATTTAATTAAACTAAACTGTTAAAAAATGGAAAAAATTGGAAATCAATGAAACATACAACCAGTGTAATAAAATGCGGTCTATGCGGCTGCATATGCGTATGTGGTTGTAATCCGCATAGAAATCTATATGCAGTCAATATATGCGGTTCCACATATTCGGCCACATATTACTACTGCATATTCGGTCGCATATTTCATACCACATATTTGGCCGCATAATACGGCATATTATTTGTATGATACTGAATATTACCGCCTAGTATTGCATACCTCATACTTGTTTATATATAAATGAATTCTCATTTTAAAATTCAAATATATAAGTCCGCATAAAAGTCCGTATCTGTAGTCACATACTGTATAGAAACCGCATTTAATAACATGGATTACAACATATTAGCTAATTAAGTATACAAGTGCTGGACCATAAACAGAAAAATCAATCAAACCTGTGATTCCCTAGCCATGTTTTCAAGGATGATAGAAGGATCATAAACAGAAAAATCAATGAAACATGCTATTACAACATATTGGCTAACTGTACAAGTGCTGGAATTTGCCGCAATGATTGAGGGAGTAATTTACAACATATTTTTATTAAATTAAATTCCCACAAATTTAAACTAAATCACATAGGAAATTTAAAACTGAAATAAGATAATTTTATTTTTGATTTTCATTGAATTAATATGAATTTATCTTTGTGTTAAACAGTACTTTTGATATTCAGATATAATTAATTATAAGTTTAAATTAAATATATTAAGGTTATATATATTTTTCTAAGCGAATTGATTTTGATCAACATCTCGCCAATGTGAGCTCTTTTATTGAAATTAATTTATCTTAAAATATTATAAGTTTTACTGTGCATGTGTAATGAGTGTAAATATGCGTGTGTAATCAGGATCAGGTGGTTCCAGGATTTTTCAGGTTGTTAGGGCGGTTTTCTGGGTTTGTCCAAATTTAATATATTATTGGCATACATAAGGTGGTTCCAGGGGTGCACTTTACTGGTAATATGGTAAAGGCATGAACATCTTATACTGGTACACCACCTGACAATATGATAACAGTGGAAGAGTGATGGATTGGATTTAGTATTTGTTGATTTAGTTATTTCATAATGCATAGTAAGAAGTGATACTTGTCTTTACTATGTTAGAGGCTTGTTCTTTTGTATGTTTGTTTATTATATTTTTTTTTTCACTGCCTGATTTTTCTGCTCTTTTGTATATCATTTTAATGTGTTGTTTTGTCTCATTTTAATATATTTATGTTTATACAGCTAGGGCCAAAGGAAGAGGATGTGTCGAAGCCAGTAAATCCATTTTCATTCCTGATGCGATTAATTTTCGGCACAATTGCAGCGGCATACTATGTTTTGGTACCCATTTACATGTGGATAAAAGACAAAATTGTCCCAGAAGGCCAGCCAATATAAACAACAAATGAAAGACGCTATCGAACCTGAACTGAGCTATATATGAACTCAACTAAATAATAATAATGATGATGATGATGATGATGATGATATGTTGTTCTGTTGATTATATTGTAATGGTATTTGTTTTAAGAGAGCAGTTTGGTTAGATACTCTTGTATCTTGATTAGTATTTAGCTTGTCTTGTTAGGTGTATGCATTTTAATTTTGTAATCATTGCGATGTCGTTGAGGTAGCTCAAATCTTTGGTTGTATGACAAGGCTCCTTGATGTTTCCTTTCAAATGTTGTAGAAAAAACTTTGTTATTAAATATCGCGAAAATTGGGGATGAACTAATTGCCTCAAAACCCAATCCCCAAAAACATCCCTGAACTACCTCCTCTTCAGCATCTTGTCCAATACTCATGTCCAATTAAAACTGTTTATAGTTCTTTGAAATACTATAATTAGGAAGCATTTAAACTTTAGTCTACAAGCTTCTAAACTCTAAGATCTAACTAGTACAACTCTTTTAACTATTTTTGTCTCTAAACCGAAAAAGGAAAAATCTGTATTAAGACACATCACTCTAAAGGTAGATGGATTTCAATAGTTTTGTTTCTTCATTTGAATTCAATCAGATAGATTTTAGAATTGTGTTCACAAAGAAATTTGGAACACCCTAATTTTTTTTTTTGTCTAAAACACCCTAGTTCTATTTCCTAAGAGTAACTCCAATGTCTTACAAATGCAATTGCAATCCTTGCTAGCAGTTACAAAATCTGAGTTGGCAATTTCATTTCTATTGAATGCAAAATGGGGGACGGTAAGACGGGATGTTATAATAACCCTAAAGAGATAGATTTAGCTTTAAATAAAAATGATTATTGAAGGGTAAAGTTGTTCACAAAACTTAAATATCTTGACATGTTTTGTTGAAAAAAATTAGCAGTGCTAATATCACCACGTCCAATTATAACTATAACCCAATCTTTAACTAAAATGAGAGAAATTTAAATACATACCCATCAGAAATACGAATAAGGGCTTGGATGTCCTAAATTAAGTATGATAAGGTATGTACCAAAACCCTAGTTCTTGTGAGACATCAAAGGAATGATAGAATGTTACAAACTCCCTGCACGCATCAAGCTAATATTAAGAACTTTTGGCATACTGTACATCAGCCTAATGGATACTGGTACTATTGTACAAAATAATTTGTATCCACACATATAAACTCATTTTTCGAACCTACCCCTCAATTAATTGCAAATTGGGATATTTCAAAACCCTAGCAGCCACCACTCTTTCTCCTCCTCTCTTATTTTCTCCTCTAGTTTGTTTCTTTCACTCTTTTAGATCTCACCTCCGATATAGCTCCTCTCCTCTCTCACTTTTGCTTCAAATCATCGCACCAGCCCACATCACATGAAACAAGACCATTTTCGTTGTCTTGATCGTCTTACTTTTTTTTCCCTGTGCCTTGTGCTTGCTGACATGTTAGAATAAGTCAAAAAGTAAGCAAAAAAATAATAAAAAGAGCAATAGTGATACCATTCTCAAATACTAATTAGACTGTCAAAAGTAGAATATTATACCACAGTATCATAAATTACCAAGTACCTTGAGTCATGCCCAGCTTTTGTACTTTTGTACCATAAATTGCTAGAAGGATTCGATGCATCTAAATTATGCTGATCAATTAGATATTCGTGAGCTCCATGAATTTCAACACCATCAAAACCTATATGACATGGAAAACAATAATTTCTATCAAAAATGGTTAATTTGTACAAAATAAGTGGCCATGTAAAATTGCAAAAGAAAAAAGATTAAGAGAAATAGAAAAGACAGTTGGTGATGACAGTCGGTTATAAAAAAGAAAGAAATCAGGTGAATTACATTTGATTGCAATTTTAAAATATTATTATACACTTAATAGGCATACTCATACCAAGTAGTATGAACTTAGATAGTGCAAATATATTTAGAGTGAAACCAAAACCTAAAATTATATTATATAAAATTTACAAAATCAGTATTGGATGTGGATATACTGGTACCGAGTTAGATGTACTGATCAATATCTCAAAATTAATTTATTGACTAAGCACAACCAACCAAAAGCACCTCCAACTGAGTAGTATTTGTTAAACATCTCCAAGTAATTTATACTATTGCAATGTTTTATTTTATTCTTTGTATTTTGGACTATTTAATTCTCTTGCGTATGTAATTTAAGCCCATGCCTATACAATGACAACCAAGAATTTAAACACATACATGAAAACCAAGGATTTAAACACAAATTGAGAAGTCTTCTCATAACATATCTTTATTAATTTGACACATAAGTAGTGAAATACAAAAATTGACAGAAAGGGGGAGGGAGAGAGCTTACCAGGGATGAAAATGTCTAAGGCGGCAAGAGGCGTGAGGTGGCTGCAACGCGAGCAAGAGGAGAACAGCCGGGAGAGGAGAGGTCGGACCATATCCGAGAGACAAGAGAATAGCTGAGAGAGATGAGATACAAAAATCATGAGAGAAGAGGGCCTGGCGGTGCGCGCCGAGAGAGGAGGAAGAGAAGCGATCTGATTTTGATTTAGAGCTGGGAAAGAATTCACATGAGAGAGAGATTGGGAGATGGGAGTTCAATCTACTGAATGCCTCCAGTTACTGGAGATGCATTTTTACTCACTTAAGCGACTTTGAAAATTGCTGATCCTACGGTGGTTTAACCCAACAATGAAACCGTTGGATCAGCGATTTTCAAAGTGCCTTGATAAATAGTAAATAAATTCCAAAAAATTGTAAAATTTGGTCTCCAAGCACATTTAATATAGAGAATATATCTAACATTTCAGATCAAGTTTTTGAATTTTGAAATTTCAAATTTGGATCGGTATCACTTCGGTCCATATGCTACCGAAAGCACATTAGCCGGACTCTATATATGTGTGTGTGTGTGTGTGTGTGTGTGTGTGTGTATGTATATATACATATAGACATATCTATATGTATATATACATATATATAGGACGTGGCTACGGTGCTACGCGTAGCATAGAGACCTCCGTGCAACGGCTCAAAATTTGAATTTTCAAAATCCTAACGGTCAATCCAAACCGTTAGATGTGTTCTCCATATTGAAATGTGCTTGGAGAACAAATTTTATATTTTTTGAAATTTTTTTACTATTTATTAAGCCACTTCGAAAATCGCTGATCCAATGGTGGCTTAACCAACAGTGAAACCGTTGGATCAGCGATTTTCAAAGTGACTTAATAAATAGTAAAAAAATCCAAAAAATATAAAATTTGGTCTCCAAGCACATTTCAATATGTAGAACACATCTAACGGTTTGGATCGACCGTTAGGAATTTAAAAATTCAAATTTTGAGCCGTTGCACAGAGGCCCTCTATGCTACGCGTAGCATATTAGCAATTTCCCATATATATATATGTATATATACACATATACATATATATATATATATATACATACATATATATAGGACCGGGCTACGGTGCTACGCGTAGCTAAGAGCCCCTCCGTGCTACGGCTCAAAATTTGTGTTTTCAAAATTCTAATGGTCGATCCGAACCGTTAGATGTGTTCTACATATTGAAATGTGCTTGGAGACCAAATTTTATATTTTTTGGATTTTTTTTACTATTTATTAAGCCACTTTGAAAATCGCTGATCCAACGGTGGCTTAACCAAACAGTGAAACCGTTGGATCAGCGATTTTCAAAGTGGCTTAATAAATAGAAAAAAATTTCCAAAAAATGTAAAATTTGGTCTCCAAGCACATTTCAATATGTAGAACACATCTAACGGTTCGGATCGACCATTAGAATTTTGAAAACACAAATTTTGAGCCGTAGCGCGGAGGGGCTCTTAGCTACGCGTAGCACCGTAGCCCGGTCCATATTGGTTTTGGCTAATATGCTACGCGTAGCTAAGAGCCCCCCGTGCAACGGCTCAAAATTTGAATTTTCAAAATCCTAACGGTCGATCCGAACCGTTAGATATGTTCTACATATTGAAATGTACTTGGAGACCAAATTTTATATTTTTTGGATTTTTTTTACTATTTATTAAGCCACTTTGAAAATCGCTGATCCAACGGTTTCACTGTTTGGTTAAGCCACCGTTGGATCAGCGATTTTCAAAGTGGCTTAATAAATAGTAAAAAAAATCCAAAAAATATAAAATTTGGTCTCCAGATACATTTCAATATGTAGAACATATCTAACGGTTCGGATCGACCGTTAGGATTTTGAAAATTCAAATTTTGAGCCGTTGCACGGGGGGCTCTTAGCTACGCGTAGCATATTAGCCAAAACCCATATATATATATATATATATATATATATATATATATATATATATAACTTATATACATGTAGGAAAATTTTGTTGCTACATCAATTCAAATTTTCCTACTGAAGTTCCTTTTTATTTGTCGAACTTAAATGCTTTTTCAAAAATAAATGTAGGTATTTGTTATAAGTGAATGTAAATTCCCTTTTCGTTTGAACTAAAGATTAATTTCATTTTTTGTTCAAATGAATTTAAATTGTCGAAGTCTTTAATTAAAATTAATTCCTCATTCGAATTTATATTGACAAAGATTATAAGGTCATCTCCTAGATTCCATGATATCTCTTTAAATTACTAATGAATAGCATTGATGGAGATGGGGGCTCGAAAAATCAATCAATCATGCTAACTGTACAAGTGCTGGACCATAAACAGAAAAATCAATTAAACATGCTATTACAACATATTGGCCAACTGTACAAGTTCTGGAATTTGCCGCAATGATTGAGGGAGTAGTTTAAGGTTTAAAGCTGTGCCGGAAAGGCAGAATATCAAGCCAACGGTCCTCTTCTACGAATTTATTCCCTCTAGTCACGTGTTCAAATATGATTAATTAGTACTTGTAATAGGAAGTTAGTTAGGATTAACAATAAAGTTAACTAACAAAGTCAGTAAGAGCATTCTGTTAGTGCAATGATTAGTTGATTACAATGTAATTAGAATAGCTTAGTGCTCTATAAATACAAGCATGTACTAAACATTGAAGATCAATCAAAGGAAATACAAATTCCATTTCTCTTTCTAAAGAGACCAAACTCATGGTATTCTGTGAACTGTAGAGCTACGATTCAAAATATTATATTCTCCGTGGCTCCGAAAACCTGACATTCACAAAGGCAATCTCTCCAACAATCCTCAAAATTTTCTCTTCCCACCACAATATAAATTTCACCATCAAAAGAGCTTTGAAGATGGTGGGACTTAGGTCACGGCCCGCCTCACAGCCTCGCTTCATACAACACAAGAAGGAAGCTATCTTGTTTTACCGCCTTATCTCCCTAGCATACGAGCATGCCTTAAGGGCTCTCCACTGGAACAAATAAATGAGAGATGAGGCATTGGAGCCGGCTGATTTGTCTGACCCGAGATTGAAAGTTGTTGATGTAGGAGGCGGTACTGGGTTTGCCACTTTGGGAATCGTTGAGCAAATAGACCCGGAAAATGTGACGCTCCTGGACATGTCGCCAGAACAGCTGGCCAAGGCCAGGGCGAAGGAGGCCTTGAAGAATTGCACCATAATGGAAGGAGATGCCGAGGATTTGCCTTTTCCGACTGATTCAATCGACCGCTATATTTCAGCTGGAAGGTTGAGTTTGGTTCTCTATATATTCCCTCTGTTCTTTAGTTTATTTGGTGCTATGCTAGTTTATGTTTATTGCAGATAGCTAAGGCTATATAAAAGCTAGTTTTTATATTATATTTGTTGAAAACCTGTCGTGATGAAAGCCCTATTATACAACTAATGGATGTATTGGTCAAGGTAATAACTAATAAGTAATATAATTGATTGCTGGGTGAGAATGACAGATTGACAGTAACCATTTATGTATCAAATTACAGGGTAATGAAGGAGACATAGTCTGCATAAAATTGAGGTTCTATATATTGCTATTTCTTGCCTATATATAATTAATACATGATCAGGTCAGAATAAGGTTCAACTGGTCATTTATGTCTAATTACAAATTGTGGCTCGATTTGGTTTATTGCAAATTTGGTACTGATGCAATATGTACTGGTGATAACTAGGACAGCTTAATTATACCATCAGAACTGAATGCTTTAATTGTGTTTAGTATCAGCACAATACAAACATCTAACAAGTAACATGTGCTTTTTATAACTTATAACACTGTTCTTTTGCCCAGCATTGACTACTGGCCAGAACCACAAAGGGGAATAAGAGAAGCCTACCGGGTGCTAAAACCTGGTGGAATTGCATGCATCATTGGACCTCTTTACCCAACTTTGTGGCTCGCACGGTTCTTCGCTGACATGTGGATATTGTTCCCAAAGGAGGAAGAGTATATAGAGTGGTTCAATAAGGCAGGCTTCAAGGATGTCAAGCTCAAGCACATCGGCCCCAAGTGGTACCGTGGGGTTCGACGCTATGGCCTCGTAATTGGCTGCTCTGTTACTGGTGTCAAGAAAGAGTCTGGCGACTCCCCTCTTCAGGTGCCCTATCATTTGTTTTCTTATACTGTTTTTGAGTCTGTTATATATTGTTCCCTAAATTATCATATACCTAGTACCTACCTCAAGAAACTGAAAATAGTCTTGTGATATTTAAGAAAACAAAACCAACTGTGCTACTCAAGCTTTTAAGTTTTAATCATTAAATTTGGTATTATTAGCCGGTTGTTTGGTTTAAGCCTTAATATTTTTTTTACTTAAATATGAATTCAGATTATGTTAATACAGAAACTAAATCCGCATGGAAATTGAGAATCAAAATAAGAAAAATGTATATATAATTCTTAATAAAGGTTAAGATGGGTTTAGAGTTTGGATTATATTGTGCTCTGAATTTAATTAGTACTCACGATTATGGTAAAATATACATTTCTGAGTGGAATAGAGAAAGCGGCCAGAGAGAGACTCAATGAAAAAGAAGTGTAATTGGAGTTGGATACACCTTTATGGTGATATGATTTGAAAAAAAAAAAATATATTCAAATACGTTGTGAATTTAGTTACCATTGCATATATATTACTGTATAGAATATTAATTACGGTTAAACTAAATTCCTACAAAATTAAACTAAATCACCTAGAAAATTTAAAATCGAAATAAGATAATTTTATATTTGATTTTCATTGAATTAATATGAATTTATCTTTGTGTTAAACAGTAATTTTGATATTCTGATATAATTTTAAGTTTAAATTAAATATATCAAGGTTATATGTTTTTTTAAGCGAATTGATTTTGATCAACATCTCGACAATGTGAGCTCTGTTATTGAAATTAATTTATCTTAAAATATTATAAGTTTTATTGTGCTTGTGAAATGACTGTAAATATTCGATCGGACGAAACGAATGTCAAAATTTATTAAAGTTGCATGTCAACCTAGTAGCACTGTGTAATTTTTTGGTTTACATGTGATCAATATGACCTTTGCCATAAGAAATTAATATATCGTCCAAAAGACAACTTTTTATAGAAAGTAGTATCTAATTGTGTAATAGGTTTATCTTATTTTGAATTTATTATTATATATTTGTTAATTTATGCGAGTATATAGTATTTGTTTATTGTTCTCTTTGTAGCTAATATCAATTTTAGCATCAAACTTCGAAGAATAAAAAGAGAACTTGTTAATTAGTTCTTGAAGTTTTGGATACTGACATTGCTTTATGAATTGATTAATTGTCTAACTAACACTAATGTTACGGATACTAGTACCTCGTATTATAATATGGTATAAAGTCAAAACGCGCGTGTTATGATCGGATTCTAAAACACATAAATCCAAATGAACCAAACCTTGTCTGGCCTGGCTGTTCCACCTCTTCACTAGGGCTTATCAAACAATCAGGATCAGGTGGTTCCAGGATTTTTCAGGTTGTTTGGGAGGTTTTTTGGGTTTGTCCAAATTTAATATATTATTGGCATACATAAGGTGGTTCCATGGGTACACTTTACTGATAATATGGTAAAGGCATGAACATCTATGGTAAGAAATGACACTTGTCTTTACTATGTTAGAGGCTTGTTCTTTTGTATGTTATTTACTATCCGGTGTTTTTTCACTGCCTGATTTTTCTGCTCTTTTGTATGTCTTTTTAATGTGTTGTTTTGTCTCATTTTAATATATTTATGTTTATACAGCTAGGGCCAAAGGAAGAGGATGTGTCGAAGCCAGTAAATCCATTTTCATTCCTGATGCGATTAATTTTCGGCACAATTGCTGCGGCATACTATGTTTTGGTACCTATTTACTTGTGGATAAAAGACAAAATTGTCCCAGAAGGCCAGCCGATATAAACAACAAATGAAAGATGCTATCGAACATGAACCGAGCTATATATGAACTCAACTAAATAAGAATAATAATGATGATGATGATTATGTTGTTCTGTTGATTATATTCTAATGGTATTTGTTTTAAGAGAGTAATTTGGTTAGATACTCTTGTATCTTGATCAATACTTAGTTTGTCTTGTGAGGTGTATGCATTTTAATTTTGTAATCATTGTGATGTCATTGAGGTAGCTCAAATCTTTCGTTGTATGACGGGCTCCTTGATGTTTCCTTTCAAATGTTGTTGAAAAAACTTTGTCATTAAATCTCGCAAAAATTAGGGATGAACTAATTGCCCCCAAACCCAATCCCTGAAAACGTCCCTGAACTACATCCTCTTCAGCATCTTGTCTAATGCTCCAGTCCAATTAAAACTCTGTTTATAATTCTTTAAAATACTATTAGCAAGCATTTAAACTTTAGTCTGCAAGCTTCTAAACTCTTAAGAACCAAAAAAAGGAAAGATCTATTTTTGTTTACACTATTAACTATTTTGAAATTTTCTTTTTTATTACTTGATCTTATACAAAATTAATTTCAAAATTTAAAAATTTGTATGTAGAAACATCACTCGAAAGGTAGATGAGTTTCAACAATTCTGTTTCATCATTTGAATTCAACAAGATATATTTTAGAGTTTTGTTCACAAAGAAGTTTGGAACACGCTAATTCTTTTTGTTTTTTTGTCTAAAACACCATAGTTCTATTCACTAAATAAAGCATCTCCAACGCCTTACAAATGCAATTGCAGTCCTTCAGTTACAAAATCTGAGTTGGCAATTATATATATTTCTTTTTTTAAAACTTGGTAGTGGTAGCAATTATATTTCTATTGAATACAAAATGGGGGAAGGTAACACAGGGATGTTGTAATAACCCTAAAGAGATAGATTTAGCTTTAAAGAAAATGATTAGTGAAGGGTAAAGTTGTTCATAAAATTTAAATATCTTGACATGTTGTGTTGAAAAAAAATAGTAGCGTTAATATCACCACGTCCAATTATAACTATAACCCAATCTTTAACTAAAATGAGAGAAATTTAGATACATACCCATCAGAAATACGAACAAGGGCTTGGATGTTCTAAATTAAGTATGATAAGGTATGTAGCAAAAACCTAGTTGTTGTGAGACATCAAAGAAATGATAGAATGTTACAAACTGCCAGCACGCATCAATCTAATATTGTACATCAGCCTAATGGATACTGATACTATTGCACAAAATAATTAGTATCCACACATATACACTCATTTTTCGAAGCTACCCCTCAATTAATCACAAATTAAGAAGCAAAGAACATGAGATGAGCAGACAAACTAGATATACTAATGGAGGGCTCAACGTACAGCCAACAACAACAGGTAAGGCCATTTAAATATATAGCTAACACACCTGCAAGACCATTTAAATATACTTAACAGCATGAAACATAAAAGAAAAATCGATCAAAACCAACAGTAAACATAGTTTGGTTCATGCAAAGTCATCCTTTAAAACTCACACAACAAAATTGAAACACAATAATTTTTTTGAAAAAATCGAGCCTTTTTCATTCGACCCTACAGTGTAGTTATTATTCATTAGCTGGAACTGTAACAGTTATTCTTAACCAAAAATACAGAAATTATGTTTAGGCTTTCAACCATCAAATTTAATCTACTGCTAACAATATTTTTACCATCGATCCCCAGAAAATATTTCCTATTATGTTCACCCAAGTTGTCCGCAATATCGCAACCCCCTTACCGAGGTACCTCATTAATTCTAAAACAAAAAATGGTTACATATTTTGTTTTCACATATATATTTGGACAAATATTGTTTGCAAATTGTGCCTAGAATATCAAGTAAATGAATATGTACTGTTTTTACAGAGTTATGACGCCACAACATATTTCGAGTAGACGATAATGAATGGAAGCTTTCCATGTATACAATTATTACTGAAAACATATTTGTTTTTTTGTTAAAGGGGTGTCTGTGAATAAAGTAGTGCATATGCCAAAATTATGTTTCTGTCATGTGAACTGTCATGCCTAGAATATCAAGGAAAAAATTAAGCACCTTGAGTTGATACACATTTAGTTAAACTAATTTAATAGAAAATTCAAGGTATAGATTTCACTATTGCCGGGTTGGTAACTACCCAAAAAAACAGGAGCTATTAGCTATTTAGCTGCTGGATCATTTTTAGAGTGCTATTAATTATTTTTCTACTCGTACTAAATTAAAATTGACCATTCTAATACCCTAAGTTAAAAAAAGAAAATTCTCTATCTTTATCGCTTGATTCTATTAATTATTGAAGGGTTACAAACATACTAATCCCAAAATTATGATAATCTGCTAAAAGCAAGGATAAATTTGATGCAATTCAAAAATATATTTGACTTTTATCAAAGGAATGTAATTGTTATTTTTGGCTGAATTTTTTTATTATAAATAATCAAATAATATGTAGCGTTCACCAAATTTATATTTACTGAATTAATTATTTCATTATTTCACATATATTGCAATTTTTTTATATTTTTTTATGTTGAATTTTATTTGATAATTTTTACAAAATTAGTTTTTTTTTCTCAATATATACCTTTATTTCAGGAATGAATTCCAAAACATTTAGTTTAGTGATTAATATTATATGAACGGTGCTAAAAGTGTTGGTTGCAATATATAGTAACTTCTTTTATAGGAAACAAAAATTAGTGATTAATATTATATGGAAGATGCTATTTTAATAACAACAATTTGGGCTATAATAACATAGAAAAAAAATATAAAAATAGAAGTTTTTATTTCCAAATATAGAGAAAGCAGTACCATCAAGCTTGCTATATAGATTAATCGCATTTCAGGTCATATCTTGCAAGTCCCAATTAACCTTGAACTCACCCAAGATTTCTCACCTACTTAATTTCTCTTCCATTTGATCTCTCTTTCCACGACAAGAAAATGTCAGACAACACAACCAACAACATGGTCATGCTCCTGAGCAAGGAAGGAGAAGGTTTCATGGTGCCTGAGACAGTGGCGAAGCAATCTCAAATGATCTGCCATATCATAGAGGACATCAGCGATATGAACTTCATCCCGCTACCGAACGTCTCTGCACCAACCCTTGCAATGGTGATTGAGTATTGCAAGAAGCACGACGATGGAGCAGCCACTTCCTCAAGGATTTCTGATGAGGAGCTGAGGGACTGGGACAAGCAATTTTTAGATGTTGATCAAGAAACACTCTTCAACCTTCTCATGGCAGCTAACTACCTGGATATCAAGGGGCTGATGGATTTGGCATGCCAAAAGGTGGCTGACATGATAAAGGGGAAGAGCCCAAGGGATATTCGCCAAACTTTCAACATCAAAAACGACTTCACACCCGAGGAGGACGAGGAGATTCAACGCGAATGCCAGTGGGCTTTTGAGTGATGAAAATTATTTACTATCCAACTTAAATTGATTTTGTGTTTTTAATCAGTTTCCAAGAACTTATTTTGTACTAAGTTTTTTCATGTTATTTTTAAGATTGTGTCTTTCAATTAGTTGATATTATAGCTGGGTCAGATTCCTCTTTCTTTTTCATCATTTACATGATCATGATGGCTAAAAGAGTACGTGCTGTGAAAAATAAATTACATCATTCATTTAGTTTTCTTGATAAATAATTAGATAGAAAGTCAGAGCTAGAAAATTAATGTTGCAACTAATTTTGACCCATTTAATATCCTAGAGCTTCCCATATATATATTCGCATTTACAAAACATGCTTCTTTTCATTAGCAATCTTCAATTAATTGATATAAGAATATTTAAGTTCAAATGTTTGTTGTTTCTAAATCCAACAACACCAAAATGCACAAGTGCTTCATATAGGCAAGATAAACTTAAAAGAATCCTTACCAAACTAGTTAAGAGTAGTAACTTAAATATACCTTTCTTTCACACAGCATAAAGTTAACATGAAGAAAAAGGAATATATATCAATATATATAGTATGGTTTGAAACAAGTCACGTTTACAAATATTACAATATTAAATCAATCTATCTAATATAATGAACGGACCTGATCTGTGGTTGCACTTCCTGGAAACTCAACATAAGAAACTTTCAATCTCTCGGATTGCTCTCATGAAAAATATTATGCATCTATTACAATTTATTTCACAAATCCATAATAAGTTTTTATAGCATCAAAATGTCTATATTAGGATAGAAATTTTTACATTTAAAACCACTAAGATTTTACATTTAAAACACTTACTTTTGGCAAAACAATGCCCATGGATAGAAATTTTTTGTAGACTCCTTTATTAGTTGTTGTGTGACGTCAAAGGAATACATGAGAGAATGTTACAAACTACCTGCATGCATCAGTCTAATATTAAGAACTTTTGGCATACTGTACATCAGCCTAATGGATACTGGTACTATTGTACAAAATAATTAGTATCCACACACATATAAACTCATTTTTCGAACCTGCCCCTCAATTAATTGCAAATTAAGAAGCAAAGAACATGAGATGAGCAAACAACTAGATACTAATGGAGGGCTCAACGTACACCCAACAACCCGAAATTTTTATTAATAATACAAAAAAAATAATAAATTTAACAATCTATACAATTTTTTTATGAAATTCACAATCTATCCAAACCGATGACATTGTGATCGGTTTCAAGAAGTTAAAACCGATGATACTGTCATCGGTTTAAACCAATTCCGCGCAAAAAAATGGATAATATATTTATGCATGATTTTTGATGCAGAATACACACTTTTTGATGCGAGAATTATATCAGATTAAAACAAAATGACTCACATTCAAACAAACAATGTAATCATTACATAGTTGCAGCACCATATAATCATTACATTTGATATTTTCCTTCAAATTTAATTTAAAATAATTTTTATTTTTTTTATTTAATTAGAAAATGTTATAATTTATTTATTTATTTTATTAAAATATTAGAAATTTTTTTATATATTTTTTAAATTAGATAGAATACCATATAATTTGATTTATTAGAAAGACTTAAACAAATAACCCGGATCAATATTTTTCAGATCGGATTTTTCATGGCTATAAGAAAAATTAAAATATTTCTTTGTGTGTTATTAGAAAAAAATAAAAATACTTTGAATCTGAATTATTGATTTCGGTTCAAAAGTCACTTCTAGGTAAATACAGAAAATATTATTGTCTTTTTATTTTTGAAAAAAATAAAAATTTAACAAAAATTTGCATAATTCTGTAATCATTACAAACAGTGTTTTAATCTGAGTCGTTCGTTATTTCAAAAAATTGCAGAAAGAATAAAAAATCATGCCTGGCTTAAACCGGTGACACTGTCATCGGTTCTAGCTTTCTGAAACCGAAGACACTGTCATCGGTTTTAGCTTCTGAAACTGATGGCACTGTCATCGACAATGTCATCGGTTTGGATAGATTGTAAATTTCACAAATAAATTGTATAGATTGTTAAATTTATTATTTCTTTTGTATATTAATAAAAATTTCGGGCCAACATACAATATATAGTTAACACACCTGCAAGACGACCATTTAAATACAATTAACAGCATGAAACCTAAAAGTAAAACAGATCAAAAATCAACAGTAAACTTAATTTAGTCATGAAAAAGTCATCCTTTAAAACAAACACAACAAAATTGAAATACAATAAAAAAAAAATTGAAAATTGAGTCTTTTCATTCGACCCTTTGCAGTGTATATAGTTATTATTCCTTAGCTGGAACTGTATTAGTTATTCTTTAGAAATTATATTTAGGCCTTTAATCATCAAATTTCCTATCTACTGCGCGCCAACAATACTATACCAATGACTCCCTGAAAATATTTCCTATTATGTTCACCCAAATTGTCACTTCAACCCCCTTACCAAGGCACCTACGTGTGTGATCCTCATTAATTCTAAAAACACAAGTGGTTATATGTTTGGTTTTCACATATTTGAACAAATATTGTCGATTTATTTAGTTTTAATCCCAAATTATTATGCACTAGCAGTTAAGACGTGCTCGCTGCGTCTCTATATATCACATTCTCCAAGTAAAGGTTGATTAAAGATCTTACAAAATTTTGCAGAAAGATATGAACACATAGTACAATTAATTATAAATGCATTTTCAGCACAACATACAACTACAACTACAACTTATATAAGATACAATGGAAAGTCTAATATACAAACCGATTGATATATGGTTGATGCTTAATGCTTAATTCTAAATCTCTACTTATCTCAAATGAATACATCTTTCCCAATCACTAAGAACAAAATAGTAATCTTTATTCATTGTACCCATGGTTTTGAAAATCAAAATCGGAATGGGAATCGGTCACTTGACCATGGAATCAGAATCAAATAAATCGGCTGAAATCGACCGAATCAGATCGGAAACTCATATTTACTTCTTTTGTACTAAAAAAAATAGGAAAAAAAAATGGTATTTGGATACTTAATTGTTTAAATATTAATAACACTCATAATAATTAAATTCTGATGGATAACAATTAAATTTGGTAATTATTTAAAATAATATTAAAATTATCTAATTTTAATATAAAATAGACTATTTCATAAAATAATTAAAAAACCTGAATGATGTTCTCTAAAGAAAAATAAAATGTTTAATTTCTACATTTTATATTTTTTTAACAATCAAATTTGTAATCTAGTACAATCCCATTCTTTAGTTTAGTCGAAAAAAATAAAAATAAAATACCGTTGTGTATGCATCTCTTTCACTCTAGTTAAATATAAAAAATATAAATAAAATAAAACAGTAAAGTCTTCGCAGGCTACCGACCTAGTAAGTCACGCAGGGAAACAAGCACACTTTTGAGTCTCTGACTAAGTATTTTGTTCAACAGACAACACAAGAAAAAGTTAATTTCTTGGATCACAATATAAAATGGACAAGGTTTATCATGAACCACAAAAAATTCAAATGTTTTATAGTACAAAATTATACACCAAGTTTAGCCACAGAAATAACTGAAGATTCTTCCTCCTAGTCCTAGCAAGGGACTTCGCACTTTCCAAAAAAAATTCGAGCCCCATTTCCTTCTTCAAAAGATGCAAAATTGAACTTAAATCTCAAATCAATAACAATGATTTTCTTGCTCTCCACCTCAACATACAACTGAAAGCTAAGGTGTGAAATCAAATCAGTCTGACAATGGTTTCACTACTCATGTACTGACTTGGATGAAACTCAGTCTGACTCGACTGAAAATCAGATAACTCAGCCGAGACAAACACTGTTCAACTAATTTATTATGAGAAATTCGCATTGGCGTGAGACTTGGGTAAACTTGGATTGGACCCGACCACTCAGCCGAGTCAACTCAGACTTGGCTGAATTTTCAAACTATGGTTATTTAGTCTTAGTACTAATGTTCTTTGTATTGACTTCAAACGACGAATTTAAACTGTTGAAATTCTTTTACCTTACGAGTGATGCGTTAAATGCAAAAAAAAAAAAAATTGAAATAAAATTTGTATAGAGTCAAGTGGTCAAAAAATTTCTCAGAGAATGCATTAAAATTAATTTATAAACATTCTAATTTTGACCACTTAATTTTATATTAAATTAATTTGAAAGTACATATAGATACATCACTCGTAAAATAGAAAATTTTTACCGATTTAGATTTATCGTTTGAAGTTAATATGATCATACTCATCGTCCCGAGATAGACTTCCGTAGATTTTCAGAAAGCAATTGTGTCATGCACATCAAAATTGACATTGTCGATTAGCAAGTCCGTCTCGGGCTGAAGCCCAATATGGCCTATTTTCGAAAGCCTCTCTTCCAGCCGAGTCCTTCGAATCGATCATGTACTACATACTTCATTGTTAGAAACTACTACCACAATGATGGAACAACAATTCCTGAACTGAATTGATCATGTCCACAATATTAACAATATTGATTTCGTTCAACATTTTATTCTACTAAATTTAATTTATTAGTTGAATTGTGATAATACAATCTTTTCTTTGAAATTAGGTATTAGCTAAATAAAGATGTATTTGATCCACTGTGTTATGACACATATATTTTTGGATATATAATTGAAGATTCATGCTAAAGATAAAAAGATCATGGAAATTTGATTGTCTATTTATGCAATCGTGTTAAATAGTAGTTACTTCATAGATTTTGTTGTTCTCTGATCATGCATGTTGAATTTTGAAAAGAAAAAAAAAAGTTGTTGCTACAAAAATCAAGTATTAATTACCATGCATGAGTTAGATATGCATGACATTTCCTCATAAGAAAGTTATTTAAAGTTTTCAATCAAAATGTTCATAATATTGCCAATTTTGTTACGTTGTACATTTGTAGGAATTGTTACATTTAATAGGACTATTTTTCGAACATCACTTCGAAATAAAAATATGTACTGAATTAAGAATTTAATTTTTAAGTTAAGAGAAATGCCATCAAACAGAATGCAACATAAAAACATATTGAATCTTTAAAATTAAATCACAAAATGAAGTTGTTAATTTCATAAATTAAATTAGATATACCCACATATTGATAAATATTTATTAGTGAGGAGAAAAATATTTTTTTGCCATAGGCTTAAAATTGATAATAATTAATTATTTATTCATCAAACTATTGAAAATACTTAATGACTTGATTTATCTTATAGGCTTATGCTTAATGACTTCAATTTTAATACGTGTTTTGAAAACTTGACTTAATCCCTGCTTAAAAAAGAACAATTTACTATTGCGACCAATTTTTTTTTTTACTTGTTCTTTATATTAAACTAGGACTATTTATGAAATTTGTTTCGAAACAAAAGTACCAAGTGATAAAGAATTTAAATTTTTAATTGAGACAAATATTATCAAATAGAATCAATATCTTCGTCGGGATTATTCATGTCCACAATATTAACATTGATTTCCATTATTTCGTTCTACAAATTTTGATTTATTAATTGAACGGTTGTAATACAAACTTTTCTTTAAATATATATAGCTAGAAGATGTATCTGATATATTGTGTTTTCATGCATGACTTAGATATTTGTATATATAATAGATGCCTCATGTTAAAGATAAAAAGTATTATGCAAATTTGATTGTCTAGCTATCCTTAGTAGTTTATTCATGAAAATTTGTGTCTTTGAAACAATAATAGTTATATTAATTTACCCACTCAATTGGGTTAGATAGTAATTCATTAAATTTGTCTCTAGTCATACATGCTAAATTTGAAAGAAAAAGAAGTTCACTAGTGGAAAATATACAAAAATGATCAGTCAAATCAAGCCATCCAGCTATGGTAATATGCATATTATGGATCCATCGAGACTATGAATCCGTATCTTTATTTTTAAAGTTTGAATAGTTGATCTGAACAGTTAAACATGATCACCATATGAAATGTACTAAAGACCAAATTTTACATTTTTTACAATATTTTACTATTTTATAGATATGTAGAAAATTACTTGATCTAAATATTCTGGACCACCCGAAAGCAGTGATTTTCTACCTATATTAAAAGATATAATAAGTTCAAAGAAAATGTAAAATTTAGTTTTCAAGTACATTTTCATATGGATATTACGTTTAACGGATTAGATCGATTGTTTGAACTTTGAATATAAAGATATAGATCCATAGCATGAGTCAATCTGTAATATGCATATCACCATGCATAGCCTGACTCAACATGTTTTGTATTTTGTTATCAGTTTATTGTGTCTATAAGCCAATTACACAGCAAAGTCATGCTAGACAATTGGCTTGAACTTTTGATCAAAGTTGGCTATATTTGCACTGCAATAGCTTGTTTACACTTTTTCAAACTCGTATGTTTCAAAAGGCCCTGATTTTGTTGCTAAATGAATCCTTCAGAAGCTAAACTCATGGTATGATATCTTAACTACATTTGTAAAGCACATTTGGAAAAAATAGAATTTTATGAGTGCATTTTTTTGTGTTCCTTTTTCTTGGTTCCTGATTTGTTCTTTTCAATAGCTCGAAGCATATGATTGTAGTTCACTTGGCGCATCAATAAACATTAAATACAGGTATTAACTTCCATATATTGTCAGGTAGATATATCATAAATCATATAAAAATGGTACCAACAAAGGTAGAAATACTAACAAAGCGAAATAGTTAAGACCAAATCATTGAAACCAATATACTTCACGAGTAGGCAGCAACATAGCCGTGACCTAACCCAAATCAAGATATGTACTTGAAAATACATATCAGAGGCTAAATTCTTGTACTGTATCAGTTCGGCACACTTTTCCGAAGCATATGTACTTGAAAATAGCTTCTGATATAGTACAAGAATTTAAAATAGCAACTAGCAAAAAAGGAACTTTTACTTAAGACAAAAATAATAATATTTTTTTTTCTTTTTGTTATATTTCAAAATTAATCACTTTTTCTTACATAAAAGTTTTTTTTTCTTCTGTGCATCAGCAATCAACAGTGTATTTTAATTTAAAGTTTAAATGGTTAAATTAATATGCAATTGGGCCATTGAAAAAGCCTCCGTACGTAGGTCCTTCAAATTATTGGATCCCACTTTATAATCTTCAGTACGTCTTGCTTCTTTCTCTTCCATGTTGCCATTCTGTGACTTGCTTCCTTTGATATAAGACGGCCTATAACATATGGAAACATATGGACCGTTAATTCGCACCAGGCAGACCCTGCCAAGGAATTTCAATAAAAAAAAGAGGAGGAACATTTGGTGAATGTAACTGAATAATGGAATAGATAGAACTTTTCCAGAATTAAGCTGTTTTAAATTTTATTTTTGTTGAATGTTAGTTAATGGAGCAGAAGCAGAGGCGGAGCCACAGTCATCCAGGGGTAGGCAACTGCCTACCCCTGGATTTTGTAAAACTGTACTGAGTATATAGGATTGACTCGCTATCTAATCCCAATAAGGACCGTTGCCTACCACAGATAAGGTTCATCGCCTACCCTTGTATAAAACTCACAACCCAAATTTTGTAGCTAGCGTCAAAGTCATTGTTTAGATGATCATTCGAAGAGGAAAGAGTGAAGAGAACGAAGGTAGAAGGAGATTCTGACAAAGTGGACAATGGTTTAGATAGTCACTTGGGCCGACTCCTGTGTGGGCCTGAAAAATAGAATATTAAAATAAAGATGTATGTGGCTGATAAAGTAAAGAATGATGTATGTGGAGATTTGAGTGGAGATCAGCATTAAAAAATTTGAGATGGCCATCTTGATTTAGGAGAAAAGAATAGTAATTAGGCTGGTAAACATGACATCAAAAAGATAAAAGTTGATAAAATAATAGCAATCTATAATAAAAAATTGGAATTTTTTTTGACAGAATAAATATAATATATTATATTAGTGATATTTGAACGTACTTTTGAATAAACATAAATCTTCGACAAAATAAATCTGTATAATTTTTTTCTATTTTTTTTAGTATAGAAGAGTTTCTCATCTGATCTGGATTCCATTATCAACTTACTTATCAATTTTTATTCTGATTTTCAGAATCACAATTTTAGGTTTTTGACATCGGTACCACAGTTCAAGGTAAGCTATGACGCTAAACTGTAAACCATAGCCACTATATTATGTTCTTTCAGTATTCAATTTCTCATTAAAAAAAAAACACTGCAGAGAAAGAAAAATCGTGAGTTGTGGTTGTGTGGCTGTGTGGAATCGAGCTGTATAGGACTATGAATAGCGGGTAACATCCCTGTTTGGAAATATTTTTTTGCCTACTCCTGATGAAAATTTTGGCTACGCCACTGAGCAGAAGGTGAAACTATAAACTGGTAGTTACATTCCTTTTTCAATTTTTTCTTACTTCAATTTTATTTTTGTTGAATCTATTTGAATGATGGAACAGTTGGAAAGATTTAATTAGTTTATATGAAAGTAGTTGAATTTTTTTTGGATGACTTGATTTATCAGAACCAACTATATATACAGCTGATGGTATTGATTATTATACTGCGGTTTTGATAAATATTAAAATATCAATGTGTGTTTTCATTCATTGAATTTTATTATTATTATGTTTATTTCAAAATCAATTTCAATTTTGAGCAAACACTACTACAAAAAAACAGTTTGTACACGGCCTTTAACTGGAGAGCTACACGGATTTGGAATCGTGTGCGATACTGGAGTGTAGGAAAGTCCACCATTTACACACGGATAATTTATACGTGTACGATTACACTAATCCTACACGGATTTTCTACTCAAGATCCGTGTAGCTAGGGTATGGAGCTACACGGTTTTTTAACAAAAAACCGTGTATGAAATATATTCCTACACGGTTTTTTTAGTACAAATCCGTGTAGGAAGATCCTAAATCAATTTTTATTTTTAACACATCCTACACGGATTTTTTCAAATATCCGTGTACAATTTTCTTTTTTTTTCTATTTTTTTTCTATTTTTGGCTAGCCTCCACTTTTGCTAGCCATTATATATAATATCATAATGTTTTTTTAACCCAAAACAGATAGAAATTGCCAAAACAACATAACAGTTCAAATTTAATAATTACACAAATTAATTTATACGAATCCATATTGTGGAGTACAAAATTGGAAAATAAACCACCTTGCCCACATCCCTCTCACTTCGTTGACTTGCTCGGGTGAGTAAGCAGCTTGTCTCCGGTTATACTACAATTATAATTTGAGTTAGTAACAAGAGAGGTACCTTAGAGGCAGTTGGATTCTATGTAAATTACCAAAAGTCTTCAAACAAAATTAGAGGAAGAAGTGAACTGACAAAAGAAAGAGAGAGAGGCAGCAATGGAGGCGCACACACCACCTAAACCCTGACAAAAGAAAGAGAGAGAGAGACAAAGAGAAGAGAGAAGAGAAAGTGCAGCGGACCAGAGGTGAGGGTTTTAAACTCGGACTTGGAAGAATTTTAAAATCAGAGGAAGAAGAAGTGAACTGGGGACTTACAAAATTTCGGAAGATATAATCTAGTGGGCAAGGATTCATGTGCAAGGTTTCCTACACGGATTTTTATTACAAATCCGTGTGCAATAAGTACCCTACACGGATATTTAAGTACATATCCGTGTAGCTCTCCTCTTTTCCTACACGGTTTTTATTAAATATCCGTGTAGGAATAGTCTTTCAACACGGATATTTACGTAACTATCCGTGTAGGAAAAGATCGGTACAACTTCTTGCCAGGGACATGCATATTTATTTCAAAACATGCGCGCCCTATGTAATTAATTACAAATTTAATATTGAATATACCGAAAATAAACACGGAAAAAACGAAGAGTCACCTTAATCCCTATATATCTTCCGAATTGGTTCCTCTTAAACCTATCTTAATTTCTCTAAGTGAAAAAATGTCAAATGTCGATGAAGAACATCCTGTTGAGGCACTACCACCAATTCCAGAGGACTTCAAGCCAGTGCCTTGGATCCCACCCGGTTACGAACGACCACCACCAGAGTTATCCCGAAGTTGGCCATGGCCACCATGGCCAACTCGCCCACGTCGCAGCCCCAGGGGCCATCCGCCACCAAAGCCCTACATTCGTCGCACAAAGAAAAAATCTGTTGTTTAGAGTTTCTTTTTTTTTTGTTATTGTAGGAGTTTCTTTTTTTTGTTTTATTATATCAATTTTTGGGTAACTTTTGTAATATTTATATCAGTAGTAATATATGAAAGTTTACTTGTTTCCATTTTTGTTCTTCTGCATTTATTTTCTGTATTAATTGTACAATTTTAAATTTGTTAATATTTAATATTTCTAACACAGTGATGAATATTTTTATTTGTAAAATAGTGTACAAGAATGAATACATAAATTATAAAGAAATTAATATTTACAAAGTTCATATCTAAATGAATAAATTTCTTAATTTATAAGAATGAATATTTAAAGAGCTTCACAGCAATGAAAACATGTTCATTTTTATATTTAAATAATAACAAAATATGAAATTGAAAGTATATTATATTTAAAAAAATAAAAAAAAGGAAATCCTACACGGATATTTAACTACATATCCGTGTAGGAATATGACATAATATAATAAAATATTTGGGTAACATTTAATAAAATTTCACATCCGTGGGCTATCCTACACGGATATTTAGTTGAATATCCGTGTAGGAAGATGAAGAATCACCCTTCCTACACGAATTTGTAACTGAAAATCCGTGTAGCTCTCTCACTATTCCTACACGGATATTTAATGAAATATCCGTGTATAAAAGATTAATTTCCACACGGACACTGGTTTTTAAGTTAATATTCGTGTAGGATTCCTAGAACACTGGAAAAATCTTATTTCATACACGTTTTTTTATAAAATTGAGAAAATCCGTGTATAAGATGCAGTGTAGAAAGACGTTTTTTGTAGTAGTGAAAGAGATTGAACATTAATTATACTCACTTTAATTAGTTTGGTACCAGAACATTATGCCATGATTTTGCATAACATTGTGGTTGATATTTGCTAGGCACGCCGTGTCCTGAAGCGATGCCTATGAGCCGCGCGTGTCAAGAAGAAATACATCGTACATGACATAAGTGTTGAACACTTGATTAATGCCTACATGGCACTGACAATGGCACATCCAACAACTCCAAATAGCACATGACATAATTGTAAATGTGTTGAACGCCCCTTAGAAAAGTTTGAAATGTACAAGACGACGTGTCACATGCTTTGGCCTATGTTATGCTTACATAGTACATACATACTTCATTCTCAATAAAGAGATGCATATATGGTTACCTTATTTTAAAATTAATATTGATTTTACAAAATTAATATTAACTACCAAATTCTAGTTAGTTTTTTGAGATAATACTCTTGTTACATACATAGACATTTTTACTTTATTTTGCAATCGTATATCACTACAGCAGAATGGACTATCAGCGACCGGGTTTCTGGTCGCTGATAGTATACGTTGCCGGTCGCTGATACACTATCTGGTCGCTGATGTGTATTTTTGATCGCTGAAATCCCGATCTCTGAAACTATAGTCGCTGATAGTTCTCAGATGACGTCACCGGTCGCTGATGTATATATACCGGTCTCTGAAACTATAGTCGCTGATAGTTCTCAGATGACGTCACCGGTCGCTGATGTATATATACCGGTCGCTGATACCCTATCAGAGACCAAATCACTTTGGTCTCTGAAAGTGTATGGTGACGTCATGTGGTGTTAACAGAGTCCAATATTTTTGGTCGCTGATAACTATATCTGGTCGCTGATACCCTCATTATCAGAGACCAATCCTGCCGGTCTCTGATAATGACTTATCCAGTCGCTGATGCCTCTGGTATCAGAGACCAGAGTTTGGTCTCTGATTCTTTTATACCGGTCGCTGATAATCGATTTTTTTTTAATGATTAATTTGTTTCTGTTTTTTTATTTATTTATTGGTGCTGATTTCATTGATTTTATTTATTATTGATATTTCGTTGTTTCGGAATTGTTATGAGACGTACAATTGCATCGATATTCCAATATATAATCAATATAAAGAACGAATAAACAATCAAATAGAACAAGAACATGAATAAGTATCACAAAAACATAAATATACCAACATAAGTATGCTAAATATGCAATCCACATAAGTACGATAACATAAATACCTAGACGTAAACTGTAACATAGATAAATATGTCAACTCAAGAAAATCTAAGAAGTACCATCTCTGCCAAGATCCTCGCCGTCATCCTCGCCGTCATCGTCGTCATCCTGAGGATGCAGCATCGAGGCATGGTCCGAGGTCGACCCTCCCTGTCAGTTGTTTAAATAATTAGGATCTCGGATATATAATTGATAATTAGAACAGTCGGATAAATTGAATTTCGTACCTGAGCAGATTTGAAAGCTCTGCTGATCTGGTCGGTAATCGTGTCAGTGAGCTTAGGCATGTAATTCAATACGTACTCGTTAGGAATAATAAGGAGAAATGACACCAAATTTTTCTTAAATACTAGATCCACATACATTTCGTCACATCCTAAATGAGACAAAGCATTTAAAGAGCAGTTCCAAACCGGGGACTATTCAAAATTAATCCCTATTGGATTAATTTTGAACGGGTATGGACCTAAAAGGCATACTAAATGTTCCGGTATATTTGGATTTTAAAACAATACTACAATTTCTAATTAAACGAGCAAGTTTCAATCACTAAGCTATTCAATAACAATTTAATACATGTTCAATACTAAAATTCATTAAGCAATTACTAGCGCAATGCTAATTCAATAACATTTGAAATTCGGTTCAATGCTAATTCAATAACAATACTAACGCAATACCAATTCGGACTGATACCAATTCCTTTTATTTCAATACAACACCAATTCAGTTCAATTCAATACACATTCAACCCTAATTTGGTTCAATACCAATTCAATAACAATACTAATGGAATACCAATTCGGGTGGATACCAATTTTTTTTAATACCAATTTAACATCAATTGAATTCAATCCCAATTTAATCCAAATTCAATCCCACTTCAATCCAATTCAATAACAATTCAAACACAACTCAATCACAATTTAATTCAATTAAATTCAATTCGAATTAAATACTTACGGCTCCAGCGAGTAGCAACGAGGTAGAAAGAACGATACCCCTACAACACGAGCGAGTGGAAAAGATCCAATTTTCTCCACCTCGTATCCTAATAAGAACAATATCAAACTAATATATTAACAGTTGACCTATATTTATGCAATGCATATGTACACAAGTAACAACAACACTATTAACTTTATACATGTATGCAAAAGGAATCTGATTTGCTATTGTCTAATGTTCAAGAAACATAACCAATGGATATATACACACAATTTATTCAAAGTTCTTTTCAAGAATAAAAACTAATTATATATATGTTCAATAAATTTTGAGAAAATAAATTATGTATGGATTATGAGGTTGCTACATTAATCATTTGGGTACCCTAAAAGTAAGTTATATGGAAATATTACTGAAGTTACATAGTATCATTTAACAAAACTAATTAACAATTATGTTATTAATTACATAAAAAAAACTCTACTAATATCAGTATAACCTTAACTAATTTTCTAAGTCCCTTTGCCATTATAATATATTCCCAAAAAAAAAAAATCAATAAAAACACAAAAAATAGAAAATAAAAATCAGAAAAAAAAATATAAAAAACAGAAAAAAAAATCAATAAAAACGAAATTTAAAAACAGAAAAATAAAAAGAAAAACAGAAAAAAAAAAGAAAAACAGAAAAATAAAAAAAAAACAGAAAAAAAAAGAAAAACAGAAAAAATAAAAAAACAGAAAACAGTAAAAACAAAATTTAAAAACAGAAAAATAAAAAAACAGAAAACAGAATTACAAAAAACAGAAAAAAATAAAAAAGTATTTAAAAAACAAAAATAAAAACGGATTAAAAAACGCAAAAAATAAAAATTGGAGAAAACAGAAAACAAAATGAAAAATACAAGGAAATCTCTTATGAATTAGTGGATCCGGATCTTCCGTTAACTTCACACGAATCTCAAATAGGCACTGGCAGAGAGTAAATCTCAAACTAAAAGTGAAAAGAACCTGCAAAATGGAGGCGGGGAGTGGCGGACACAGGCGACGGCGGGGGGCTTTTCCTTTTCTCCGATCTGTCGCGCACAGCTGCAAAATCCAAACCTAAACGCGCGAAAGGAAAAGACCTGGCGCGAGGGTTTTTGGAGATGATTTTCAGCAACCGGGCTTTTCGCTAGTCGCTGAAGCTGTTTTTTCGCCGGTCTCTGATAGTTGTCAATTTTTTTTTTATTTTTTAATGGTTTTCAGCGACCGGGGGAGTCGCCGGTCGCAGATAGTGGTCGCTGAAAACCATTCGACTCCGATTCTTATTTGTTTTATTTATTTATTTTTTAAATTGAGTTTCAGAGACCGGCGTGATGCCCGGTCGCTGATAGTGGTCGCTGAAAATCAAATCTGCTGTAGTGTATAAAGAAATATATTTTGATAAAGTGATGTTGCCATCCAATATAATTTTGAAACTCATCTCAAATTTGATTTTTCTTTAATTTATTTTGCAATCGTATATGTTATTTTTTTTAGAAGAAAACCTCTCTATTTAAAAAAAAAATGTATTTATGTTAAAGATCCATATCTTTATATTAACAAAGGAATTACATTTCACTTGGTCTGTTACTATTAAATCTCAATTTTAAAGAACATCAGCATTTCATTGAAACCTAAAAATGCTAAATATATGCAAACTTACTTACCATTTAATCTATTCTAAACTTGCTAATCATATTTGGTATCTAGCTTTGTGATTTGCTATTAATCTTATTGTAATAAATATGTTTTCTTTTTAAACCAACACAAATACGGGCTCATATTTTGTATTTTTATGTTGTATAATTCTGTGGGGACTGTGACTATTGTGTTTGTATCATACCTGATGGTTTGGAGCCTCCACCATGAACTTCAATTATGCTTTTTCTTTTGGTACCTTTTTTGTGCTACTTTATCTTTTTTAAAAGAAAAGATAATATATTCTCAACTTTAATTATGCCTCCATAAACTCAACTTAAGACAACATGAGCTTTCAGCATATATATATTCTAAACTTGTAATCTTATCTATCCCTGACTTGCAGATATGAAACCAGGTTTGGTATCTAGCTATCTTATTCAAATGCTGAGCTTCTACTTGGCAAGGGGTTCTATTTGATGAATAAATTTCTGTTACAGGTGATAATGGTTGGTTTGTTACTAATGAGTGGACCTGTAGTGTACCTCATGGCAAAAGCTTAATTTTTATTCCTTTGTTTTGCTGTAGTTGACGTTATTGCTTTAGCAGGTTACCTTTACTGACTCACAAAATAGCATGCCTAGGAGAAAAAAAAAAAAGAATTGTCAATGCAGTACAATCGATCAATCGAAAGTTATTTTACATATTTTTAGAATCTAATTTGAAAACAATATACGACTTCAAACGGAATGGCAAAACATACATAATATTAGACTTCATTTGTTAGAAAAAATAAATCTATAGTAATATTTAAAAGAAAATTCTAAAAACGGTATCAACGTGATATATACCCAATTAATAAAATATAAAAATCTTAATATGCAATTATATTTTGTAATTGAAATAACTGATATATACAGTAATTTTTTATTTTCAAAAATAGGAGAGGGTATGCTTTCGGCTTTAACTTCTTTTATGTGAGAATGCGTTCAGTGTTTAGACTAAAGTCGTTGCACGATTAATTGTATAAATATTAAAACAAAGTTTTAGAGAAAAAGGAAATATGAGAGAGAACTGTTTGTTGGGTAGTAATGCACAGAAAGCAAATTAAGGTGCCCTTCACTACTCTTCCTACTATTTATGTCCAAATGACAAATATTTCCATTTATTGGGATCCTAACAATCTTATGTAGAATCAACTGGTTTCGTATGGTCCTCAAATTTTTATTGTAAAAAAATAGCTGGGCCCACCCTGCATTATTTTTGGAACCTTTTTTTTGTTGTCTTTTACTTATTTGAAAGAAAAGATATATATTCTCAGCTTTAATGATGCCTCCATAAACCCAACTTTAGACAACATCAATTTTTGTGAAGTTATTGGATAAACAAAAATTCATATACAACAAGATGTGAGCAATATTGTTAATTATCTCAAAAATTTGCAAGTACTAGCAGGATGGATCTAAGGCTTAGCAAAAGGTGACTAAAATATCTCTATGATTTCAAAATTTTAATTATGTATATAAAAACTTAATTGAATTTTATTTTATTTTTAAACTTTTTATATACTCTCGCCATTCTCAATATAAGACAAATATTTAATTATAGTCTAGTAATTAAAAATTTTATTTTATGGTTGAGAACTCTTGAGTTCAAATCCCACTCTGTACATTTTAATTTTGTCTGAAATCAATTGTTATTGTTATAATAAAAACTTTTGCTGCTGTATGTGGCGTGTGGCTACTATGTTTGTATCATAACTAATGTTTTGGTTGCTTTATTGTTTTCATCATTTGCAAATTTTTACCAAGCAGGGATCTCGGTTTGGTGTTTCGTAGTATTATGAGCCTGATATATATTGCAAAAAAATAGCTGGGCCCACCCCTGCATTATTGAACCTTTTTTTTTGTCTTTTACTTTTTTGAAATAAAAGATATATATTCTCAACTTTAGATCAACATCAGCTTTCAGCATCTATCCCTGACTTGCTGATGAAGCCAGGTTTGGTATCTAGCATTCTTATTTAAATGCATCAAAGTATTTTAAGAAAGAAATAGATGTTCAAACTCCAAAGCATTTGAAGACACAAACAAGCCGAGGTATGAGTACGTCCCATTAATTTCTTATTCATAAAATTTCTCTGTCATTTAATTAGATGTCTATTAATTGCACACATCTTAATTGTAAAAGAATGTTTATTCGATTAGAGACCTTCAAATTAGTTAAGTAATAATCAAATTAATATTAGCACGGATAACATAGTAAATAGTGTGAGTTTTGTAGCTCATAATTAGTGAATGCAAGGCTACAGAGGAGCCTACCCTTGAATTTTTTTTAGACCCGGTTATAAAACGGGTTTGCCAACTTCTAAAAAATGGATTTGTCTACCCTGAACCACTACTCCTCTCAGTTCCAGTCCATAACGAATCCCCACACTAAAATCCCACCGCTAGCCAAACCCGTACCTGCTAATCTAATTTTTTATTTGTGAAATCACGGAGACAAAGAGAGTCACAGAGGCAAAAAAAAAAAAAATTCGGCAACACTGAGAAGTGTGCTGTGCGCGGAGGAGAAATAGAGGCAGATCGCAGAGGAGGGCACGATAGCTTGAGAAGCTCACTACTGCCACTGGTACGGTACCAAAATCAGACCCTAATTTTATTTTAGTTGTGAATTTGTGTAAATTGATTGGGTACTGTCATTTGATAAAAATTGATTGGGTAAATTCGGTACTGTTGTTTAGACAACTGTTGGAAGATTTTTTTTTTCTTAGTTTAGTTCTGATCTGGGGACTTGGATTGTTGACATATTAAAGGATTAGGATATGTTACTAATACCCCTATCCAAGTTTTAACTATGTGAACTTAAAAAAATAAAGTATAGTTATAATAAATAAAACATAAACCATGTAAACAGAAACAAATGACAATAGAATTTCATATAATTGCTTGAATAGCTTGAATGGTAAACTGAACACGAACCCGTTAATTTATTCGAATTCGAATCTGGTTTTTGCCTACCTCTAGCTGAAATTCTAGCCCGCCACTGTGTGTTTTGCTGATTAAATGCATGCTTTCATAATTAAAAAAAAAAACAAATCTGAATGCATGTGTCCAGGTACCTTTCAATTAGTGAATGCGGTGATGGTGAAAATAAGGACAACCGTTGAACTGAATTGATTCAACTTGAATATGGCCCGTTGTCATTACTAATCATAATTTGTATATCCTAATTGCCTACAAATATTTCAACCAAAACAGTTGTTGATCAATGAAATTACTGATAATTAGCTGTGATACCTCACGTTGCTTGGGCACATTTATTTTACTCATTTTTTAGCAATTGTTTTTTAAAAAATGTACTTTTAATTTATTAATCATTATCTCAAAATGTGATTAGTAATATCAACATATTTTTACTTATCATATAATTATAATACAAACAGCATATATCATTTTTGATGCACTTTCAAACTCTTGATTTGGCCTGATAATTTACTCAATGACAACTATATAGCCTCACATGTCAGGGCCCTATATAGCCTCATGAAAGACCTGATTCTCATGAGTAATTAACTTCTCTCATTTTCTCTCTATTACCCTGATTGGATCATCTCTTGATGTAACTTTTACACTAAATAAACTAGGGAAGACGAGGAATTAATTAATACAAAAATAAGAAAATAGTTCATTTTTGTTAATATGTTCTTTTTAGTCTGTTTATAATTAGGCAATGTATTTTAATGTTTTTTGAAAAAATAAAAAATGTAACCAATTAAGAAAATGGTAGCTGCAATTAATAAAATTTAGATATAATTTTTAGTGGCTCTATGTGATCAGTTTGGTCTATTTTGCTGAGTGTTGAAATGAAATTCAAAGAAATTGTGAAAATTAACTTTTACAGTATATATTAATTAATGTTTATTGTGTTTCCCAGCAAAATTTGAACAAAATAAAATGAACAAACAATGAGAAAAATAATTGGCTATTTTTCATCATTTATCTAACATATTTTTCAGTTGTATATATAATTCTGTAGGGCGTGCACCTATTGTGTTTGCATCATAACTTATGTTTTGTTGCTCTATTGTTTTCATCATTTGCCAATTTTTACCGAGTAGAGATCTCGAGCTCGTCTCAGTGAATAATTAATTTTGTGCTGCTCAATTTGGTGTTTCGTGTTAATTGTGAACTTGATATATGAGATCTTGTGAAAAAAAATAGCTTTATTTTTGGTACTAATTTTTATTTTATATCTTTTTTAAAAGAAAATAGATATCATTTATGAAAATGGGTTTGCCTATCCCTGACCCGCTACTCCTCTCAGTTCTAGCCCAGAACGAAGCCCCACACTAAAATCCCATCGCTAGCCAAATCCGTACCCACTAATCTAATTTTTGGTTTGTTAAATTGCGGAGACAGAGAGAGTCAAGGGGCGAAAAAAAAAGAATTCAGCGATGCTGAGAAGTGTGCTGTGAGCGGAGGAGAAATAGAGGCGGATCACAGAGGAGAAGGTGTGCCCGGCAACTTGAGGAGCTCACTACTGCCACTGGTACGGTACCAAAATCAAACACTAATATTTTTTTAGTTGTGAATTTGTGTAATTGATTGGATACTGTTGTTTGATGTATATTGATTGGGTGAATTTGTATAAATTCGGTACTGTTGTTTAGACAACTGTTGGAAGATTTTATTTTTCTCAGTTTAGTTCTGATCTAGGGACTTGGATTATTGATATATTAAAGGATTAGGATATGTTACTAATACCCCTAAACAGAAACAAATGACAATAGAATTTCATAGAATTGCTTAAATAGCTTGAATTGTAAATTGAACATCAACCCGTTAATTTATTTGAACCCGAATTCAATTATTTTCCTAACCCTATATATTAGCTCCTCGTCACTGTGCGTGTTTTGCTGATTAAATGCATGGTTTCATAATTAAAAAAAAAAAAAAAAAAATCTGAATGAATGTGTCCAGGTACCTTTCAATAAATGAATGCGGTGATGGTGAAAATAGGAGAACCGTTGAACTGAATTGATTCAACCTGAATATAGTCCGTTACCATTAATTACTAATCATAGTTTGTAAATCCTAGTTGCCTACCAATATTTCAACCAAAACAGTTGTTGATCAATGAAATTACTGATAATTAGTTGTGCTACCTCACGTTGCTTGGGCACATTTATTTACTCATTTTTTAGCAATGGTTTTTAAAAAAAAAAATATTTACATATTGTAATTTCATCTCACAAAAATGTACTTTTAATTTATTAATCATTATCTCAAAATGTGAGTAATATCAATATATCATTTATGAAAGACCTGATTCTCATGAGTAATTAACTTCTCTCATTTTCTCTCTATTACCCTGATTGGATCACCTCTTGATGTAGCTTTTACACTATAGGAATTAATTAATACAAAAATAAGAAAATAGTTCATTTTTGTTAATATGTTCTTTTTAGTCTGTTTATAATTAGGCAATGTATTTTAATGTTTTTTGAAAAAAATAAAAAATGTAACCAATTAAGAAAATGGTAGCTGCAATAAAATTTAGATATAATTTTTAGTGGTCTCTATGTGATCAGTTTGGTCTATTTTGCTGAGTGTTGAAATGAAATTCAAAGAAATTGTGAGAACTTTTACAGTATATATCAATTAATGTTTCTTGTGTTTCCCAGCAAAATTTGAACAAAATAAAATGAACAAACAATGAGAAAAATAATTGGCTATTTTTCATCATTTATCTAACATATTTTTCAGTTGTGTATATATATTTTGTACTGCTCAGTTTGGTGTTTCGTGTTATGAGCTTGATATATGATCTTGTGAAAAAATATAGCTGGGCACACCCCTGCTTTATTTTTGAAACTATTTTTTATGTTTTATCTTTTTTAAAAGGAAATATATATATATTCTCAACTTGAGAAATATTAATATACTTTTTACTTATAAATATATATATTTTTCTCTCTAATTGTTTTATTTGACGCGCACAAGGTATTCCATGAAATGTCCGAGTGACAAATCTGTCCAAGTATTGGGTTCAAACTATTTAACATCAACTGGATAAACCAAAATACATACCGTGTGTTAACAGAAGTATTATATTATTGGGTAAACTAAATTAAATTCATATAGAACAAGATGTGAGTGATCCTATGAAATCTGTCTGTAAATTAGTTGAAATTATAAATCCTCCTTTAATGACAGTAAAGAATGATATTATTTGAGTAATCTTATAAAGGTGTCGCTGTTAGCATAAGACCCACCAATTAATAGCTCATTCGCTCTCTCTAGCTGTTTCTTTGCATCTTACGTTAAATTTATGTGGGACTTGTTTAATTTTGATGTTGAGGCAGTACGAAGTTGGAACCTTACAAGTTGAGCAATATATACCGTTCCATACCTTACTGAATATTACCATATTATGTTTTTTTCCCTTGTTTATCAATACACTGTTTTCACTCGAATTTTTACTGGTACATTGTTCACCCAATTTGTAGGTAACTTGAAAGATGGCCGAGGGAATAGTTAGTTCTGTTTTGGGTAAGCTGTCGGATACTGCTGTTAAGGATGTTTTACTATTACATGGTGTCGGCAAGCAAGTGAAGAAATTGAGTTGTGAGCTCAGTAGGATTCAGGCTTTCCTAAAGGATGCTGACATGAAGCAGATTGTAAATGAGAGAGAGAAGCATTGGGTCAAGGAGGTCAGAGATATTGCTTACGACATAGAAGATGTAATAGACAATGCCATTTTCTTGGAGGTTCCCACCAACCCTTCAATAGGAAGCTCTCAAATTGATGGGGCTGCTAAAAGAATGTGGAAGAAATGCAAAACGCTCCCGGCTTTGCACAACCTCGCCAATGAGATGAATGAGATCCTGGAACGGATTAAGGAGATCAAAGAGACATATGGAATCAACTCTTTGGGTGAAGGCAGTAGAGTGCAGCCGAGGCTACCGATCAGGCCCCCTGTGCTACCAAACATTGATGATCCTGATGTTGTCGGCTTCAATGCTGACAGGGACAACATGGTAAAGAAGTTGCTTAACACAAACACTAAAAGGCGTGCTGTCATCTCAATTGTGGGACCTGGTGGGCTCGGAAAAACAACTCTTGCTCGAAAAGTCTACAATAGGTAAATATGATTATATGCCGCAACTGTATGTGTCAAAAATAGCTTAATTAATAATATGATATTTTGATCTTTCTTGAAAAAGTACTATAGAGTAGAACTAGGGTGCTCTTAAGTTCACCAAGCCCCTTTGTGTACTCAACTCTAAAACATATCGGATTGGCTTTAAACGACGAATTCAAACCGTTGAAATTCTTGTACCTTACGAGTGATGCATCTACATATGAAAATTTTAAAGTTTCAAATTAATTTAGTATAAAGTCAAGTGGTCAAAATTAGAAGGTTTCTAAATTAATTTTAATGCATTCATTTTGTGGAGGTCTTTTGACCACTTGACTTTATACTAAATTAGTTCGAAACTTTAAAATTTTCACATGTAGACGTATCACTCGTAAGGTAGAAGGATTTCAACGGTTTGGATTCATCATTCGAAGCTAATCCGATAGGTTTTAGAGTTAAGAGTACAAAGGGGCTTGGTACTCTTAGGAGCACCCTAGTTCTACTCTCTCTCTCTCTCTCTCTCTCTCTCTATATATATATATATGGGCTAACTTGCTTTAGAAAGTAAAGAGGATGTTTTACTTCCCGCTCATATCTCTATTTTCAAATTTTAAATAGTCGATTCGAAAATTCCAACATGTTCTCCATATTGAAATGTGCTTCGAGACCAAATTTTACATTTTTTTGGAAATTGTTTTACTATTTATTAAGCCACTTTGAAAATCTAAAAATTTGGGTGAATAGTAAAATTTCTGGCCCACCAGATCAGCGATTTTCAAAATGGCTTAATAAATAGTAAAAAAATTCCAAAAAATGTAAAATTTGGTCTCCAAGCACATTTCTATATGGAGAACATGTTGAGCGGTTCGGATCGGCTATTTGAGCTTTGGAAATAGCGATATGAGTGCGAATTAAAACACCCAATTTAAATAGCGATATGAGCATATTTCATTATGATGATCATGTTGAACGGTTAGGATTGACTATTCGGACTTTGAAAATGAAGATAAAGGAGATAAAAAATGGGAGCAAATAGGAGCATGAAATTTTGGATGCATTTGGACCCTCCTCTATATATATATATATAGAAAACTTAGTTTTTCTTTTTATATTAATAAATTTTGTCCAATAAAAAGCTTCCTGTTGAAATAGGGTTATAAAATTGTGCAATGCATATATTGTTGATAACATAGATAAATAAGTTAACTTGATCTATGGTGTATCTTTAATTTAAAGCAAAGTCAACTGAAACATTCCCTGAAAATATGGTTTTTGAAGTCAAAATTCCCGTATATGCACAGATTTTCACTTCAAAAACATTATGTATCGTATACGCACCTCAGAAGTTCATATTCATTAAATTTACCCATTCATTTATTAATATCATTAGATTAATTTTAGCTAGACCAATTTTCTATTTGTAGTTAAATAAGAAAATTACTCTTCTACCCTAATGTCTACCTCTCTGTTTTTTTTGGACAAAAGTGGATATCCCCCACCTGTTTCATATTGAAATAATAATAGCTCATACACCCTAATGTCTACCTAATTTCTTCCCAAAATACAATCAATGCTAATTTTTTTAGAATTATGGTAACTCTTGTGAAAGTTTTACAGAGAGTTCTGTCATCTTTTAATTGTGATATTTTTACTTGTTGATACTTTGGTAGAGTTTTACAAAAAAAAAAATAGTATTAGAGAATAAGGAGATATGCCAAACTAAATTCCCATATACTGACTAGATGATTAGACAGCTAAAACTAAAATACTCTTGTTAAAAAAATAAAATGTGAGAATTAGGCTCTATGATAATATATATGTACATGTACAAATTATAAGAGCAAAGGAATGCAATATGATCCAAACTATCTGCTTTTTTTCTACAGCACTGATATCAAGAGATGGTTTGACATTTGCATATGGGTAACTGTCTCTCAAGAGTTCAATCTAATGGATATTTTGAAAAAGATAATAGAACAAGTTGAGCCTCTACCTAAAAACTACCTAGAAGGTGGAGAAGTGTATTTACTTACAAAGCTTTGCAAAACTCTTAATGGTAAGAAGTACACTGTAGAGGACCATTTACGTCCAAACTCTCATGACCCTCAAGCTGGTGAGAATGACCCTCAAACATTGCCAAAAAAGTACCTTCTAGTCCTAGATGATATGTGGAGAGATGATTTATGGACTCAAATTGGTGGTGTGCTACCTGATGCCAAGATTGGAAGTAGAGTAATCGTAACTAGTAGAAACCAAAATATTATTGATGAAGCTGAACCATATGAACTTCCATACTTAACTGAGGAGCCGAGCCTAGAGCTTTTGATGAAAAAGGCTCTGCCTAATCGAGATTTGAGTAAAGGGTATCCCGTTGAACTGAGTGAGGTTGGACAACAACTTGCTAAAAAATGTGGTGGATTGCCTCTTGCATTGTTAGTTTTAGGAGGTCTATTATCAAAAAAACCTACAAATCATGCTGCTTGGAGTAAAATGTTGCGAACTGTGAACTGGGGTACTGATGGGAGAGATTGTACTGACATCTTGGCCACCAGCAACGATGACTTGCCGTTTGTTCTCAAATCTTGTTTCATGTATTTTGCGGCTTTTCCTGAAGACTATGTAATTGATGCACAAAGTTTATTACGTTTGTGGGTTGCTGAGGGTTTCATACCAGAAGAAGAATTCAGAACATTCGAGGATACTGCTGAGAGCTTCTTAGAAGAACTAGTGCAAAGGTATATATGCTTCAATAGTTTTACATTCTAGTACAGATTCATTAAACTTACCATTTGACATTCTTTTTTGTTTAGATAAGATATCCTACTTTTTAAATTTAACTGGCTCTTTAAAAGTCAATTCATATTCATGACTAACATTTTTCTTATAGGTTAAGTATTTATATTAATTAGTTCAAATACACTTGTTAGTCGTATTCATGCCAACATGTTTCATATAATACAGAGGATCCCATTTAATTAATCTTGTAATTTATTCAACAGAAGCTTGGTTCAAGTATCAGAGAGAGATCTCGATGATTCCATTAGATATTGCCGTATACACGATCTCCTTCGTGAACTTGCAATTCAAAAGGCCAAGGAGGATAACTTTTTCACAATTTGCTCAAACCCTGAAAATTGGAAGAGCAGCGCCAAGGCACGTCGTGTAGCAATCCATTACTCGGGTTGCGGTAAATTGATGGAACATGCAAATCCAAATCTCCGTTCTTTGCTGTGCTTTGGGGGTCGAATGCCGAATTGCTCTCGGCAAAGGCTCCTTAAGGTGCTTAGTCACATGGGAAGGAATGATCATTTGGTAGATTGCAAGTGTTTTCATGGACTGAATCAATTAAGGTATTGTTGATTTTTACATAATAAAACAGTGAAGTCATCAATAGAGAGTATGATGAATTATTTATTTTTTATTGCAATTCTAGAAATATAGTATTAGTGATTAATTGGATCATAGTATTTATAATCCTTTTTTGTGAAAAATATATCCCAAAAAAATTGATTTAATTGACATATAATCCAATTTATGTTGTTTTATTTTCTGTACAAAGCATGTGCACCCAAATATTCTCAAATGATTCATTATAATTTTCATTTATTAAAAGATCTCCAATGGACTTTTATAATTAAATTGGCACTAGACAATCTATTTATTAAATATGTGGCGGTGAGTACGGCATCCGACCAAAAAATCTTTGGTGCATTATTTTGAAATAAAAGAACTCGAGCCATTACAAGCAAATGTCTATTTTTCCATTCGGAAACACCATTTTGTTCAGGTATACACACACATTTGTTTGATGTAAAATTCTTTTTGTTGAAGAAATTTGAAAATTTTTATTTATAAATTTCATTCCATTATCAGATCTAAATATTTTAATTTTTGCATCATATTGATTATCTATAAAATTATTAAACTCTTGAAAGTGAGAAAATACTTCATTTTTATTTTTTAGTAAATGTACAAAGTTACTTTAGAAAAATCGTTTATAAAAATTACAAAATATTGGTATCCATTAAATGATTCAATTGGATCAGGTCCCCACCCAAAAGGTTTCTCGCTTTTACTATTTGATAGATGGACTGGTAATCTAGTATGTTTTCCTAATTTACATACTTCACTCCAATTTTGGAAAATCACAAATATATTTAAGGATTTTATTGGAAGATTGTCCTAGTCTTTTATGCTAAAGAGTTTCTAAATTCTCTTGTCTTCTAACATTTACATTTAACTTTTCATAATTTAAAGGGTAGAGTCCATTTTCTAAAAAATGTTTACCAATTATTTTTCTAGTTTCCTGATTTTTAAATATTACATATTTGAAGAAAAAATTGCATTACAATTTAATTCTTATATTAATTTTTTAACTGAAATTAAATTTGTAGAGAAACTACTTGTATACAAAATATCGTTTATATTTTTTGAAAAAATATTACATACTCCCATGCTGTAAATTTTGGTCATTTTTGAATAAATATTGAGTGAGTCTATGGTACTATGCTATATCATGAGTTGATCCGTAATACGCATCAATATTTATGTTTTTGAAATCTTAATAGTAGGGAATTTTACAAACTGTCCATCCTCTAGAAAAGATCAAACAAAATACCATCTCATCAATTTTTTTTTTTAACAAAATGCTCTTGCATGTGGGCCCCAAACTTTCCTTCCCTTCCTCTCCCTCTCTCCACGTTACCCCCCCCGGCCCTTCCTTTCTCTTCCACTCTCCACATAAATTTGAAAACTTTTTATTTTGGAAAGTGCCAAATGAAGAAGGCTTCATTATTACCATTTTTTTCATACCACATTTAATTTTCTAGACATCAAAATAGTGCTATGTTGCATTGATACAAGTACGATACGGATATGATGATATAGCAATTTTCAAAAATCTAAAATACGATACGCCTATTATATTTTTTTTTATTATTTTAATTATGTTATTAAATCAACACCTTTATTATAGGTAGCTTAAAAAATAAGTTACACCATTTTTTTACCTTCCTAAGTATAATCAAACTTAGGAACCTATTCTAATAATATAGTCTTAAGACGTGCTGATGTATATGATTATATCTAAAAAAGTCCTCAGTAATATAATCCACAATTTGTGAAAAACTTTAGTCTACTAGGTAACTAGATGAACATGTGCTGATCACCAAACAAGTAATATTGTGTGATCCAATTGTACGGCTACATATAGATTTCTACCCACCTTTAAAGTGAAATTGTGTATTCCAATAATTCATATTATAGACAACCTTCAAAAAGATTACATATTGTTTTTAATTACATTAAAATATAAGCTTACATATTGTTCTTAACACAGAACAAATGTTAAGAAAATACCAGCAAGACTGGTATGAAGGAAAAAAGATAAAAAAAATAATAATAACAGCAAGACTGGTACCAAGGGCATATATCCATGTTACAACAAATAAATATAAAAGAAAATACTACTATTCCCTCTATGTGACAAAATATGAAATATTATTTTGTACCAGATAGCCTACTGTATTTGAGAACCCTCTCATCTATAGTGCCCTTTTGTTTATACCCTTTGAAACATTATTTTGTCCAATTCCATTTGTACCCCTAGGTGTCTGTGTTGTTCTTGTTGTGTGAGTCCCTTATAATTAACTGGATGCGATCATACCAATGAATTTGGGTTTAGATCAGGCTAAATTTGTCTGGGCCTCTGACAGAAGGTCATTTTAGACAGAACCTGACAAGAAAAAAATTTGGTACCACAAGAATCAGTATTTTTTTTGTACAAACAGGGATCGATACATATATGAAATGGCTATCGAAAAAACTCTTTTTGCACCATACTAAGTTGAAGATTAGTTTAGTTCTTTACATAGAGCAAAGATTAAGTAGATCAGCTAAATAATATAAAAAAACTGATCCAACTAAATTAATTTTAAAAAAGTAAGAAACGCTAACTATGTTGTGTTGAGAACTCGAGATGAACATGCAACTTCAGGTCATACATACAGTAGAGAATCCAAGTTCAAAAATCAAACAAACAACTTCATATCATATCATAAAATAGCAATTAGGTCTTTTAGTCCGATTTTGTATTTCTTGCTTACCAGGCTAATTAAATTTGTGTATACTTTTTTTAATTGGAAATATAGCTAGTGTTCTGGAAACCTTAGTTGAGTTCACCTTTCTCCTATTTCCACCTTAGTTGAGTTCACATTTTCCATACGAATATCTACTTGCAGACCGAATTTTATATTTTTTTAGAATTTGTTTACTACTTTTAAGATAGGTAGAAAATCACTTGATCTGAAATTCTGAACCATCCAAAAGCAGTGATTTTCTATCTATCTTAAAAAATAGTAAAAAAATTCTAAAAGAATATAAAATTTGGTCTACAAGTACATATTAATATGAAAATCGTTTTGAACAGTTCGGATTGACCGTTAGAATTTTGAAAATGAAAGTATTGATCCGTATTACGTACGGACTAAATTGTGATATGAATAATACCATAGACTCACTCATTAATCTTTGATGCAAAACATGTGGTCGGTGCATTTTGATTTTTTGAACAAAGATTTATAGAGTTTGAAGCAATACCACAACATTTTGGGAGTTCTTGTTGAGCCAACCGCATGAAGTAGAATCCGTTGCATCCTGATTGCATAAATTCATTCTTCTTTGGTTCGCTGGATTAGTTGCCTCACTTGATCTTGGTTTTCTTGGACTGGGTTACTCAGACCCGTTTCACCTTTTTTTCTCATAATATTCCCTTGAAATGGAGACCTCCATTTTCTGACCAAATGGAGATGATGTGTCTCTTTCATTAAACTATTTTTCTTCTTTCTATTCCTGAGAGTCTCTTTCATTTTCTGTTTCACTTGACCAAATTGAGAATCTCCTTCCCTCTCTGTCGTTCTTCTTTTTTGGTCGGAGATGAGAATGCAAGAACCAACATCGATATTGGGTATGGCTATCTTTTTTGCAATTTGTAAACCTATCAAGGTGATTTTGGTGATTAGTGAGGCTACGGTTTTGGGATTTTGGTGTGTAGACTCGATCTTTTATTTTATATGGCTGTTGAACACCGATCCTAATCTCTCGGTTATGGATTTGATCAATTTTCTTGCTTGTTGGAGCATCTCGGGTTGGTAAGCCATAGTTGCTTTGTTATTTAGGTTTGATCGTATTTTTCTGAGTTTTTGGTATTTTGCTGGGTACTTGTCTTTCGGTACCTGTTATTTGGTATTGGGTTTCGGTATTTTGGCTTTGATGCAGCCTTTGCCCTTTTTCTGGTTTTACTAATATTTTTGGTACTGAACTGGATAAGAACAAACATTCTTGTTATTTTTCTGGTATGGTTGGCTGCCTTGTGCAGCTCTTGGTGGCCTTTAAGGCACTTAGTTTATTTTCTTTAATCAGGTTATCAAACCATGGACTCTGATATGATATTGATTTTTGTGGAACAAAACAATGAAGTGATAAATAGAGAGTATGATGAATTATTTATTTTTATTGCAATCTAAGTATCAAAGTTTTTAAACTGAGGCTTTATAAAGCCAACTTCTATATAGTCCCTAATGGTTACATAATGGTCAAATAAAAAGATGGAGTTGTCTTTGTTTTATTAACTAGTAACTTTTGCTTTTCTAATAAATGGTCAATGACGAAAATACCCCTAATAGTTCTGAGGCCTAACTGGTGCTCTAATTATCTTGTTTGTCAACAGGTATTGTCAACTTAGGGGAAGATTGAGTAGTAACAGAAGTTCTTTTGAGTCATTCATAGGCGGCCTGAAATTTGTGGAGACCATTGATTTCAGTCAACTAGATGATCATGGCGACTTGCCTGATGATATATGGAATGTGAAAACACTTAGGCATGTGACACTAAAATGTCAGTATATAACATTTGATTATCAGAATTATACCTCAGGACCCTCATCATCTACTGACCTAACAAATCTGCAAACACTCCAGTGTGTGAAGAGCAGAGAGTCATGGAATGCACAGTTACCTAAACTACCGAATGTGCGCGATTTAGATATCGAAGTGGAGAGCTCGTTTTCATGGGATTTAATGGCCAAGTTGTTTGATACACTAAATCATCTAACCTGTCTTACATTATATGGCAGTGAAGTGCCGCAAACAATAGTGGAGATGGAAAGGTTTCCATTTTATCTGCATTTACAATATCTGTATCTAAGAGAGAAGTCCTCACCCCACAACAACAAGTTGTCGCCTGTGGTTGGCATGTTTCCCATCCACGTCACACGGCTTATACTCTGGAATCTCCATTTCAAGGAAGATCCGCTGCCAGTGTTAGAGAAGCTTCGCAGCCTCAGGTATCTCTGGTTGGTGGGAGAAGAAGTGAATCGAAAGATGAACTGTTCTACTGGAGGCTTCCAACAGCTACATGAGTTGAGATTTGTGAACCTATCCAATCTAGAAGAATGGGAGATAAAGGAGGGTGCCATGCCCATACTTAAGGAACTGGAACTAAACAATTGTGAAAAACTAAGGGTGCCTCTCGGGCGTCAGTACCTGTCCAACCTCAAACAACTTACCGTATTTCGCTGCAGAGAATTACAAAATCATGTAGATGAGATTCGCAACAACATCTGCAAACATGTTCCGGACATAGATATATGATAGGGCCAGCTTCGATCTGTAGAATGCTTTCCTTTAATTTATTTGTGTTAGTGTTTCGATCATTTCCGTACTGCTATCATTTTATTTTTCCTTTTAATTTATTTGTTTATTGTTTGGTTTTATTCTGGAGTCGTTGAATATGTTTTGAGATCTACAAAAGACAGAAGACTATGTATTTTACTTGTAACTGCCAAAATTGTTTTCTTTTCCTTTTAATTTATGTTTTCAAATAAATGATTATGTTTCGGTATAGTGGTGCACATATTTTACTGAGGTGCCCTCTAGATATTTATTTCGAAGATAAAAGACAAAAAAGACTGTATCTTGTTGATTTGCTTCTAGCGGCCGATTTTTTATTTTATTAATGATAAATTTTAAAATATTCTTCTAGAAAGAAAAAAGGCTCAATTTTAATTCTGCCTCATAAACATGTTATCAGTCGAGAAAAAAAAAACAAAAAGAAAAATTAAGGGCCGCTATATGAAAGTCTGGTTCATTTTTCTGTATCAGAATTTCAAATTTCAGTTATTTTAAAATTTGATATACTCTTTCAAAAGTTCTGATTTAAAAATTATATTCTATAAATTAAAAGAAAAATTCTAGTGTACATCAAAATTTTATGTCCATATATTAAAAAAAATATTAGAGTGGGGTTGTGGTAATATGCATAAAGTAATTATACTAAACATTTGATATGACTAAAATCTTTTTCTTCTTCAGTATTTATTTGATGAATAATTAACTCTGCGTGTGTTGGAGTAATTTAATTAACAAAAATAACTCAGTTGGAGATACTTTAGCTTGGTCATGCTTACACTCTGATCGGAACTAATTGTATCAAATTTCAATTCAATTCAATAGTGATGACTTCAATAGAAATAAATTATAATTGAATATTTCTGATTGGAAATAATATTTTGACCGACAAGAATTCATTTGACAAAACAAAAACAAAATACAATTCTTATAATTTTCCATCTATGTCATTCACTGCGATTTTAAATGTTTGCCCTTCAATTTATAATGAACTAAATAGTAACAAATTAACGGGTATTGAATGTGAACCCTTTAATTGCTTTATTATTCAGTTTATTTAAATAATTGACAAATTTAGATATATGTCCTCTATATTTTATTTTTCCATGAAAATTTTCAAATCAATTATTATACATAAAATGTAAATATATACAGTACAATAAATATTATAAACCATGACTCATAAATAACAAAATATAAGTAAACAAGTATAAACCATGTTAATTAACAAAAACTTTAAGCCATAATTAACTGAATAACAAAATCCAACTAAAGAAGCGTAAATCATCATAACAAAAACTTTATTGGTGTCAAATGAATGAAATTAAATGGTGAAAGATCATTTTAGCTGCTACCTGGCCTATTTGAAAAAATATATATTAAATCAGAACTTTAGAAAAGTGATAAATTAAATCCTAAATCCTTAGAATCACTGATAATTTCTGTAGGTTTTCTTAGGAAATAAGATTTAATTTTACCCATTCGACCGGCTTTCAAACTTATCCTTCTTTTCATTAACTAGTGGATTTGAGCTGCCAAATTTGAATATTGCACAATTCAAGTCACATTTATTTTTATCCCCATTTTATCTAGTATTGTAATTTTTTTTATTAGTTTTTAAATTAGTACCATTATCTTTTGTTATTTTAGTGATTTCATTGATCAGCACGACCTTCTTATGAATGAGTCTTCAGTATACTAAAAAAAAATATCAAAAATCATTATGGTGCACAGTTACTATGTAACGAAATTATTGTAATTATATATTAGCACAATATTTGCTACGAAAAATATAAATTCATTATATTTAGTTTTACATCATTATGCTTAGTTTATCAGATGATTCACAAATAATAATAATAAATTTCTTCACTAAAATGTGGTGTATTGAAGCAAATTTCACTTTTATTTATTCGGTGCAAATTTCAAACTCCTATTAATATTACAGAGAATTTTACCACTTTGTGGATTTCGAACCAGGAACTTCTACATGGGAGTTATGCACCTTTGCAGCTAGATCAAAGGCTGATTTTTCGGTGCAAAGTTTTATTTGTATGAACTCTTTATCTGAGAAGTAATTATGAATCTTTGTTACATATTTATTCAAACTAATTTCGCATATTTGAAACAAAGAATTTCATTGAAAGAGAATCTGTAATAAAATCCAATCAATTTTGACCGAAATATTAGCCCGTTAAAATAAGTTCACTTTCTGGGGAATAAATGAAACAGTAATCGAATACGAATTTGCAAATTTTGAAACCAACAATGCTAATAACTTTACCAGAAAAGATTGACTCAATCTAACTTGAATCATTTCGATGATTAAATGGATTAAATACGTGTTTAAATTTTTTTTAATTCGTTTCAGATTGAATAGGGTTGGATGGAATTTAATTCAGATTAACTAGATGAATTCAAATCGTTGAAATTGATCTAATTCACTAGTAATACGTTCAGACATGACATTTATTAATTTTCGTATTAATTTTAATAAAAAAATTGAATGCATTAAAATTAACTTATAAATCAACCTTCAAAAAAATAAAACTCAATTTATAAACCTTCTTCATTTGACTGCTTGACTTTATAATATATTAGTTTGAAAATTTATAATTCTCATAATAAATACATTACTAAATCAAAATAAAATACTTATTATTCATAATCTCTAAAATACACAGTGATACCGGTCAGGTTTTTTATGCGTATCCTATCTACATAGTTTCCCACTCGTACTATTTATCAATGCCAATTCTTATTCAATCAAATGCATTTTCTCGTTCTTTACTATTTTAGTGAGATATGCCTATTAATTTGACATATTCAAATATTTATGAACTCTGAAAGGACCTAAAAAATTTATAATTGAAACAATTGTAAATAGAATATTTTGAGATCCTTTGCTTCACCTTTTCTAATTGAGTTTTGGCAACATCCTCTTTTATTAAATGACATAGAAAATTTTTGTGGATTGGATTGTCAGCTGATCAATCTTAACAATTTTGATAATTTCATAGTTCACTAAGAATTAAGATTAAGATGAGTTCTCCTAATATCAAGTGAAACTATCCGGTGTATATTCTAATAACCACAACAAAATAATTTTAGAAGTTATAAAATTTATGAAAAATTAAATTATATACCAGCAAACATTGCTAAATTATATTTTGGAGATGGAACTGAAATTTTTTCATATCGAATATCAATTTGGTATCGCACTAAATGTGAGAATAACTAAAAATTTAAAATTTGTAATATATTTTAACTATTATCTTGATACGACAATTGTTAAGTATTCACTTGGTCATTTAAACTGATTTTGATTTTCTTGAATTAACATTTATGTCGGATGTATAATTTCAAAGAGGAGGGTTCCAATGCCTCATCTCATCATACCTCATCCATACCTCATGTTATATATCTTCATTTTCAAAGTCTAAATTATCAATCTGAACCGTTCAACATGATATTCATACTAAAATATGCTTGGAATGAAATTTTATAATTTTTGCAATTTTTTTACTATTTTTTAAGATAGGTACAAAATTATTGATTTTTGAACGGTCCAGATACAGTGATTTTGTACATATCTTAAAAAATAGTAAAATAATTGCAAAAATTATAAAATTTCATCCCAAGTATATTTTAGGATGAATATCATGTTAAATGGTTCGGATCGATAGTTTGGACTTTGAAAATAGAGATATATAACATGAGGTATGAGAAAATAAGGCATTGGAACTCTACTCAATTTCAAATAATCGATTTTTGGTCACTTCACAAATTGTCCCACAAGTATGATGGCGGACATTTATAATTTGCTATAAACTATATTTCATTTAAATTTCATTTTATGTGGATCACCCGATGGAATAAATATATTTATAGAAAATACATAAAGTACATAAAGTTTTAGTTCAATAGAATACATAAAGTATGATGGCGCTTGTATTATTTTCGTAAAATACATAAAGTTTTAGTTCAATAGAAAATACTTGTAATATATTTTTATAGATTTTGTTTTCCAGGTCATTTAGAAAATGCTTCCTAAGCACTATGCGACACATTTTATTTTCATGAGATATTTTTACCAATTTATATTAAAACATACATTTTTCTGAATTTTTTTTTTTATTGATGATCTTTTTCACGTCCTTAGTTTTTATAAATTACCGGCATATAAATCGAAATTTACAAAATTCGTTGGTACAGATTTTATCTTTTTTATCTTTTTAGTGCTACGAGTCTACGATTAAGAAAATCACATAGGACTTGTTTAGAGATTGGTGAAATTAAAACGGACGACTGAGATCTCAGGTATTGCACTGGATATGTATTCTTTCGACTACTTTATCAATTCACATCCTCCCAGGTACCTAACGAGGGAATATTTTACAACTAGTTGATCCAGACCGTCTTTTTAACTTTTCACGAATCTTATAGTCCAATAATACTTTCCCTGCACTACCTCGAATCCTAAAGCAGCTGAGAAGTAATCTCAAACTGTAAAGTGAGGTGACATTCCCACAGGTACCTGGCCAGAGAATATTTTACAATTACTGAATCTCGACTGTTCTTTTTAAATTTACACGAATCTTATTGTCCAATAGTACTGTCCCCAGCACTTGCCCGAATCCTAAAGCACCTGAGAATCAATGTCAAACCGTAAAATGAGGTGAATTTTCTACGGTACCTAGCTAGGAGGATACGGATCCCTACTTTATCCACTCCCTATTCCCTGTCGACATTTGCCAAGGTGCTCTTTTGTTTCTCTCTTCAAGTTCAAGCTACTAACAATGCTCCTTCAACCGCGCCTTCTCCCTCGCTTCCTCTCCATTTCAACCAAACCCTTCTTCTCTCCAGTCTCTCCACGAGCATCTCATTTAACAACCCTCCCTCTCCCTCTCCCCTCCCCTATCATACCTGATTCGGATCTAGACCTGTCAGTTCAAAACCCGATAATGCTTCCTCTCCAGAAGCTCTTTGTTCCGCCCGATACCGACCTCTCCGGCGACGCCAAGTCAGCACACAGTCGTGTCCTCACAGGATCTAACATCGTTTTGGGTTCGTACACGCGCGACTCGCAAGTGGCCAGCGCTGAATACGTTAAGAGCAGTGTACGGACAGTTGATTGCCCCTCTGACGGATTGGCTGAGTTCGCATTTGTCAGAAGGTCGAATGTCGGCAAATCGTCGCTCCTTAATTCACTCGTTAGAAGGAAGAACCTTGCGCTTACATCCAAATTGTCTGTACACGGAATTTGCCAGCGCGTTGCTTCCTAAAAATCAATATTTATTATTTTATTTCTAGATAATTAATACGGATTTGAGACTTGACGGGGATATATCATATATGTAAATTTCTCTAAGATTTATTAGAATAAGAAATTTCAACTGCGAGGCTAGGTAACTTATTTGACGTCGACATTAAAGAGTGGAGATGCTCGAGCAAAGTTAGCGTGCATCTACTATGCTTACGTTTCGTCAGCATAACTCTAAAATATATTGAATTGGTTTCAAATAATAAATTCAAATCTTTGAAATTAATCTGCTTCAAGAATGATGTGTGTACATATAAAGTTTTCAAATTTTCAAGTTCATTTAGTACAAAATCAAGCAGTACAAAAAAAAAGATAAAAAAATAAATGCATCAAAATAACTTATAAAACTTAATTTCTCAATAATTTGGATTCGTCATTTGAAACAAATCCAATAAATTTTAGAGTTATACTCACTAAACTCTTTTGATGAGCATAGCACATGCTAGATTCTAGAATTATACTCACAAAACACTTTTGGTGAGTATAGAACATGCTAGATTTTAGATTTTAGATTTATACCAAGCCTACTATTTTTGTTGAGACAATGATAACAATCTCTCAGAATTTTTTAGTCCAAATGTATTTATTTATAATATAATTTTTTGTACAAATTTAAATTTATGCATAATTTATATTTAAAAGAAATTTGTATATATTTTACAATATTTTTTTTTTATAGGGTTCACAAATGATGAATTAGAAATACAAACGATTTGCCTACGGGCATGTATTCGAAAAAAGAAATACAAAATGATTGGCAAATCCGGAGCGCCAAATTTCTAGACCCTACTCTATCTACATGTTCCAATGAGATACGAGACCTTATAATATTTAGTGTGTTTAACCTCACAAACTCCAAATTATCATCAGATGGGGTTATATATAATTTGATCAAACCATCTATCAAATAGTTTCAAATTTTAAAGGTTTAATTTAATTTATAACTAATTTTTTACTAAATGACTTTCAAATTATTCAAAATGCAATTGCTTTATTAATACACAAACTATCTACATAAAAAAAAAATATATCTAACATTTTACAATTTGAACTTCAATAATTGCTTTATTAATTGTGACGTCTATTAAATAAATATGGTTGCTTCAAAATTAAAATAAAGTTTACTAAGACCAATCTCTCTGGTTGTGTCAGGCCAATCCGGCAACATAAATAAATTTATTTATTTTCACAAAAAGGCAGGATGAAATCCGTTCGTATTTTTTTTTCTTCTACACACGCATGATAATTAAAAAGAAATTGGGATTTGGAAATGTCCGATCCAAACCTACGGTTAGATGTGGGCCATGTGGCACATCTGGTCCATGAATTCAAAGTAGGTCTATGCCCATCGGACCTACTTAATTAATTTTCTGATGGATGTAATGATCCTTTGATATGTATCAAGATTAGTGTGAACTACATTAAAATCGTTCAGATCTATTTCAATTTCTGTGCGCACGGATCTTAATACTAATCTTACGGTATTAGAGATAATTGGACCTAAAAGTAGGTCCGATGCCCATCGGACCTATTCCTATATCCTGGGCCATTTATCGGATGTGGCAAGATCAGTATGACCAAAAGATGTATAGAACCAATCTAATGATTCGATAAGTGTTGAATCATTAGATTTGCGTATGAGCCGTGTCAAGAAGAAATACATCGTACATGACATAAGTGTTGAACGCTTGATTAATGCCTAAAGAGATGCATATATGGTTACCTTATTTCAACTTGCTTTGGCCTATGTTATGCTTACATAGTACATACATATTTCATTCTCAATAAAGAGATGAATATATGGTTACCTTATTTTGAAATTAATATTGATTTTACAGATTTAATATTAACTACCAAATTCTAGTTATTATGTTGAGATAATACTCTTGTTACATGCATAGACATCTTACAAGTCAAATAGTCAAAGAAATATATTTTGATAAAGTGATGTTGCCATCCAATATAATTTTTATACTTATCACAAATTTGATTTTCTTTAATTTATTGTAAATGGTTTGGGCTTTGGAATTTGTTACATACATTGACATCTTTACTGTACAAGTCACCTAGTCAAAGAAATATATTTTGATAAAGTGATGTTGCCATCCAATATAATTTTTAAACTTAACTCAATTTTGATTTTCTTTAATTTATTGTAAATGGTTTGGACTTTGGAATTTGTTACATACATAGACATCTTTACTATTCAAGTTACCTAATCAAAGAAATATATATATATATTGATAAAGTGATGTTGCCATCCAATATAATTTTTTAACTCATCTCAAATTTGATTTTCTTTTATTTATTGTAAATGGTTTGGACTTTGGAATTTGGTACATACATGGACATCTTTACTGTACAAGTCACCTAGTCAAAGAAATATATTTTGATAAAGTGATATTGCCATCCAATATAATTTTTATACTTATCTCAAATTTGATTTCTTTTAATTTATTGTAAATGGTTTGAACTTTGGAATTTGTTACATACATGGACATCTTTACTGTACAAGTCACCTAGTCAAAGAAATATATTTTGATAAAGTGATGTTGCCATCCAGTATAATTTTTATACTTATTTCAAATTTGATTTTCTTTAATTTATTGTAAATGGTTTGAACTTTGGAATTTGGTACATACATGGACATCTTTACTGTACAAGTCACCTAGTCAAAGAAATATATTTTGATAAAGTGATATTGCCATCCAATATAATTTTTAAACTCATCTCAAATTTGATTTTCTTTAATTTATTGTAAATGGTTTGAACTTTGGAATTTGGTACACACATGGACATCTTTACTGTACAAGTCACCTAGTCAAAGAAATATATTTTGATAAAGTGATGTTGCCATCCAATATAATTTTTATACTTATTTCAAATTTGATTTTCTTTAATTTATTGTAAATGGTTTGAACTTTGGAATTTGTTACATACATGGACATCTTTACTGTACAAGTCACCTAGTCAAAGAAATATATTTTGATAAAGTGATATTGCCATCCAATATAATTTTTAAACTCATCTCAAATTTGATTTTCTTTAATTTATTGTAAATGGTTTAGACTTTGGAGTGTCCACAATGAACTTGAATTATGCTTTTTCTTTTGGTACAATTTTTGTGCTACTTTATCTTTATTGAAAGAAAAGATAATATGAACTCAACTTTAATTTGAAAACAATTGACGACTTCAAACGGGATGACAAATAATACATAATATTAGACTTCATTTGTTAGAAAAAATAAATCTAATATTAAAAAAAAAATCTCAAACCGATATCAATGAGATATATACACATTTAATAAAATATAAAATATCTTAATATGCAATTATATTTTGTAATTGATATATATAACTGATATATACAGTAATTTTTTTATTTTGAAAAATAGGAGAGGGTATGCTTTCGGCTCTAACTTCTTTTTATGTGAGAATGCGTTCAATGTTTAGATTAAAGTCGTTGCAATAATAATTGTATTGTTTAATTAGTCCGTAGAAAAAGCTTTTGGTAAGTGTTCCTTTGCTAAGTGCTGCAATCATGTGGGAAATAAAAGCATTTAGCAAAGTGCTCCTTTTGCTAAGTAAAAGTAACAATATATTCTTACTCAGATGAAACCGTATTGAATTTGATCAGGTTTGTAAATGTATGTATGGCCCAATTTGTCTTGGAGCTTTGTAAATTTGTCTTCCTTCTTATTATTAAGTAAAATGCACTAGACAAGCATGTTATAAGAAAAAAAATATATTCTAATTGTTTTGGTTTCTTTTATTTCCCACATGACTAAGAAAAAATAAAATATTGCGTTTTTGGTTATATGTTTGTTTCAATTAATCTGTTTTATTTAAAAAAAATATATATTGCGTTTTTGGTTATATGTTTTTGCTAAGTGCTCAAATCAATTGTTACTGTTATAATAAAAACTTTTTCTGCTGTATGTGGCGTGTGGCTACTGTGTTTGTATCATAACTGATGTTTTTAACTTTTTGTTGCTTTATTGTGTTCATCATTTGCCAATTTTTACCAAGCAAGGATCTTGGTTTGGTGTTTTGTAGTATTATGAGCCTGATATACATTGTAAAAAAATAGCTGGGCCCACCCCTGCATTATTTTTGAAACCTTCTTTTTATCTTTTACTTTTTTGAAAGAAAAGATATGTATTCTCAGCTTTAATTATTATGCCTCCATAAACTCAACTTTAGACAACATCAGCTTTCAGCATATATCCCTGACTTGCTGGTGAAACCAGGTTTGGAGACACAAACAAAGCATCAAAGCATTTGAAGAAAGAAATAGATGTTCAAACTCCAAAGCATTTGAAGACACAAACAAGCCGAGGTATGAGTACGTCCCATTAATTTATTATTCATAAAATTTCTCTGTCATGTAATTGGATATATGTCTATTAATTGCACACATCTTAATTATAAAAAATTGTTTATTCGATTAGAGACCTTTAAATTAGTTAAGTAGTAATCAAATTAACATAGTAAATAGTGTGAGTTTTGTAGCTCAAAATTAGTGAATGCATGTGTTTTCAGAGAGGAGGCTACAGAGGAGCCTACCCATGAATTTTTTTTTTTTTAGACCCAGTTATAAACGGATTTGCCAACCTCTGAAAAATGGGTTTGCCTACTCTTGACCCGCTACTCCTCTCAGTTCCAGTCCAGAACGAAGCCCCACACTAAAATCCCATCGCTAGCCAAACCTGTACCCGCTAATCTAATTTTTGGTTTGTTAAATTGCAGAGACAGAGAGAGTCACAGGGGCGAAAAAAAAAATTCAGCAACACTGAGAAGTGTGCTGTGAGCGGAGGGAGAAATAGAGGCGGATCACGAGAGGAGAAGGTGTGCACGGCAACTTGAGGAGCTCACTACTGCCACTGGTATGGTACCAAAATCAAACCCTAATATTTTCTTAGTTGTGAATTTGTGTAAATTGATTGGATACTGTTGTTTGATGTAAATTGATAAATTTGTATAAATTCGGTACTGTTGTTTAGACAATTGTTGGAAGAATTTTTTTTTTCTCAGTTTAGTTCTGATCTGGGGACTTGGATTATTGATATATTAAAGGATTAGGATATGTTACTAATACCCCTAAACAGAAACAAATGACAATATAATTTCATAGAATTGCTTAAATAGCTTGAATTGTAAATTGAACCTCAACCCGTTAATTTATTTAAACCCGAATTCGATTTTTGCCTACCCCTGTTAGCTCCTCGTCACTGTGTTTTGCTGATTAAATGCATGGTTTCATAATAAAAAAAAAAAAAAAAAAACAAATCTGAATGCATGTGTCCAGGTACCTTCCAATAAATGAATGCGGTGATGATGAAAATAGGAGAACCGTTGAACTGAATTGATTCAACCTGAATATGGTCCGTTCCCATTAATTACTAATCATAATTTGTATATCCTAGTTGCCTACCAATATTTCAACCAAAACAGTTTTTGATCAATGAAATTACTGATAATTAGTTGTACGTGATACCTCACGTTGCTTGGGCACATTTATTTACTCATTTTTTACCAATGGTTTTTTAAAATATATATATATTTACATATTGTAATTTCATCTGACAAAAATGTACTTTTAATTTATTAATCATTATCTCAAAATGTGAGTAATATCAATATATCACTTATGAAAGACCTGATTCTCATGAGTAATTAACTTCTCTCATTTTCTCTCTATTACCCTGATTGGATCATCTCTTGATGTAGCTTTTACACTAAATAAACTAGGGAAGACGAGGAATTAATTAATACAAAAATAAGAAGATAGTTCATTTTTGTTAATATGTTCTTTTTAGTCTGTTTATAATTAGGCAATGTACTTTAATGTTTTTTGAAAAAATAAAAAATGTAACCAATTAAGAAAATGGTAGCTGCAATAAAATTTAGATATAATTTTTAGTGGTCTCTATGTGATCAGTTTGGTCTATTTTGCTGAGTGTGTTGAAATGAAATTCAAAGAAATTGTGAAAATGAACTTTTACAGTATATATTAATCAATGTTTATTGTGTTTCCCAGCAAAATTTGAACAAAATAAAATGAACAAACAATGAGAAAAATAATTGGCTATTTTTCATCATTTATCTAACATATTTTTCAGTTGTATATATAATTCTGTGGGGAGTGCGCCTATTGTGTTTGCATCATAACTTATGTTTTGTTGCTCTATTGTTTTCATCATTTGCCAATTTTTACCGAATAGAGATCTCGAGCTCGTCTCAGTGAATAATTAATTTTGTACTGCTCAGTTTGGTGTTTCGTGTTAATTGTGAACTTGATATATGAGATCTTGTGAAAAAAAAAAATAGCTGGGCCCATCCCTGCTTTATTTTTGGTACTATTTTTTATTTTTTATTTTTTTTTAAAAGAAAATAGATATATTCTCAACTAGAGTAATATTAATATATTTTTTACTTAAAATTATATATAATTTCTCTCTAATTGTTTTATTTGATGCACACAAGGTATTCGATGAAATGTCCGAGTGATAAATCTGTCCAATTATTGGGTTCCTAGCAAATTTTTGGAAGCTCCATTTATATGGTTCAAACTAATTAACATCAACTGGATAAACAAAAATCCACACCGTGTGTTAACAGAAGTATTATATTATTGGATAAACCAAATTAAATTCACACCGTGTGTTAAGTTTTTTCCATTGTTTATCAATACACTGTTAACAAGTTGTAAGCAGTATATACCGTTCCATACCTTACTGAATGTTACCTTGTTATGTATTTTCCCTTGTTTATCAATACACTATTTTTACTCGAATTTTTACTGGTACAATAGTTCACCCAGTTTGTAGGTAACTTGAAAGATGGCCGAGGGAATAGTTAGTTTTGTTTTGGGTAAGCTGTCGGATACTGCTATTAAGGAGGTTTTACTATTACATGGTGTCGGCAAGCAAGTGGAGAGATTGAGTCGTGAGCTCAGTTGGATTCAATCTTTCCTAAAGGATGCTGACATGAAGCAGATTATAAATGAGAGAGAGAAGCATTGGGTCAAGGAGGTAAGAGAGATTGCTTTCGACATAGAAGATGTAATAGACAATGCCATTTTCTTGGAGGTTCCCAAGAACCCTTCAAGAGGATCTTCTCGAATTGTTGGGGCTGCTAAAAGAATGTGGGGGAAATGCAGAAAGCTCTCAGCTTTGAACAAGCTCGCCGATGAGATGAATGAGATTCTGGCACGGATTCAGGAGATCAATGCCAGTAGAGAGAGATATGGAATCAACTCTTTGGGTGAAGGCAGTGGAGTGCAGCAGAGGCTACCGATCACAATCAGGCCCCCTGTGCTACCAAACATTGATGATCCTGATGTTGTCGGCTTCGCTGATGACAGGGACAACATTGTAAAGAAGTTGCTTGACACAACCACTAAAAGGCGTGCTGTCATCTCAATTGTGGGACCTGGTGGGCTCGGAAAAACAACTCTTGCTCGAAAAGTCGACAATAGGTAAATATGATTATATGCAGCAACTGTATGGGTCAAAAATAGCTTAATTAACAATATGATATTTTTATGATATTTTGATCTTTCTTGAAAAGTACTATATATATATATGGCAAAGTCTTCTATGGACATAAGGACATATTTGTAAAATGAACATATTTTTATTTTCAAAATTCAAGCAGTCGATCCGAACCATTCATCTTGTTCTCCATATTAATATGTGCTTGGAGACCAAATTTTACATTTTTCTGAATTTTTTTACTATTTATTAAGATGGGTACAAAATTCAATGGTCTGAATTTGATATTTTTTGTACCCATCTTAATAAATAGTAAAAAAATTCAGAAAAATTTAAAATTTGGTCTCCAAACACATATTAATATGACGAACAAGATGAACGGTTCGGATCGACTGTTTGAACTTTGAAAATAAAAATATATTCATTTTGCAAATAGGTCCTTATGTCCATAGAAGACACTCTCTCTCTATATATATATAGAGTAGAACTAGGGTGCTCTTAAGTTCACCAAGCCCCTTTGTGTACTCAACTCTAAAACATATCGGATTAACTTCAAACGACAAATCCAAACCGTTGAAATCCTTCTACCTTACGAGTGATGCATCTACATGTGAAAATTTTAAAGTTTCGAATTAATTTAGTATAAAGTCAAGTGGTCAAAATTAGAAGGTTTCTAAATTAATTTTAATGCATTCATTTTGTGGAGGCCTTTTGACCACTTGACTTTATACTAAATTAATTCGAAACTTTAAAATTTTCACATATAGACGCATCACTCGTAAGGTAGAAGGATTTCAACGGTTTGAATTCATCGTTCGAAGTTAATCCGATAGATTTTAGAGTTAAGAGTAGAAAGGAGCTTGGTACTCTTAGGAGCACCCTAGTTCTACTATATATATGGGCTAACTTGCTTTGGGAAGTAAAGATAGTGTTTCACTTCCCGCTCATATCTCTATTTTCAAAGTTCAAATAGTCGATTCAAAACTTCCAACATGTTCTCCATATTGAAATGTGCTTGGAGACCAAATTTTACATTTTTTGAAAATTATTTTACTATTTATTAAGCCACTTTGAAAATCTAAAAATTTGGGTGAATAGTAAAAATTTCTAGACCACCGGATAAGTGATTTTCAAAGTGGCTTAATAAATAGTAAAAAAATTCCAAAAAATGTAAAATTTGGTCTCCAAGCACATTTCAATATGGAGATCACATCTAACAGTTCGGATTGATTATTTGAACTTTGAAAATTGATATATGAGCGGGAAGTAAAACACCATCTTTACTTCCCAAAAGAAGTGAGCCCATCTCATATATATATATATATATATATATATATAGATATATAGAAAACTTAGTTTTCTTTTCATATAAATAAATTTTGTCAAATAAAAAGCTTCCTGTTGAAATAGGGTCATAAAATTGTGCAATGCATATATTGTTGATAACATAGATAAATAAGTTAACTTGATCTATCGTGTATCTTTAATTTAAATGAAAGTCAACTGAAACATTCCCTGAAAATATGGTTTTTGAAGGCAAAATTCCCATATATGCACAGATTTTCACTTCAAAAACATTATGTATCATATACGCACCTCAGAAGTTCATATTCATTAAATTTACCCATTCATTTATTAGTATCGTTAGATTTTAGCCAGACCAATTTTCTATTTGTAGTTAAATAAGAAAATTACTCTTCTACCCTAATGTCTACCTCTTTTTTTTTTTTTTTTTTTTTTTTGACAAAAGTGGATATCCCCCACCTGTTTCATATTGAAAGAATAATAGTTCATACACCCTAATGTCTACCTAATTTCTTCCCAAAATACAATCAATGCTAATTTTTTTAGAATTATGGTAACTCTTGTGAAAGTTTTACAGAGAGTTCTGTCATCTTTTAATTGTGATATGTTTACTTGTTGATACTTTGGTAGAGTTTTACAAAAAAATAGTATTAGAGAATAAGAAGAGATGCCAAACTAAATTCCCATATACAGACTAGATGATTAGACAGCTAAAACTAAAATACTCTTGTCAAAAAAATAAAGTGTGAGAACCAGGCTCTATGATAATATATATGTACAAATTATAAGAGCAGAGGAATGCAATATGATCCAAGCTATCTGCTTTTTTTTCTACAGCACTGATTTCAAGAGATGGTTTGACGTTTGCATATGGGTGACTGTCTCTCAAGAGTTCAATCTAATGGATATTTTGAAAAAGATAATAGAGCAAGTTGAGCCTCTCCCTCAAACCTACCTAGAAGGTGGAGAAGAGTATTTACTTACAAAGCTTCACAAAACTCTTAATGGTGAGATGGACACTTTAGAGGGCCATTTACGTCCAAACTCTCATGACCCTCAAGCTGGTGAGAATGACCTTACACCAAAGCCAAAAAAGTACCTTCTGGTCCTAGATGATATGTGGAGAGATGATCTATGGACTCAAATTGGTGTTGTGCTACCTGATGCCAAGATTGGAAGTAGAGTAATCATAACTACTAGAAACCAAAATATTATCGGTGATGCTGAACCATATAAACTTCCATACTTAACTGATGAGCAGAGCCTAGAACTTTTGATGAAAAAGGCTCTGCCTAATCAAGATTTGAGTGAAGGGTATCCCGCTGAACTGAATGAGGTTGGACAACAATTTGTTAAAAAATGTGGTGGATTACCACTTGCATTGTTAGTTTTAGCGGGTCTATTATCAAAAAAACCTGCAAATTATGCTGCCTGGAGTAAAATGTTGAAAACTATGAGCTGGGGCACTGATGGGAGAGATTGTACTCAGATCATGGCCACTAGCTACGAAGACTTGCCATTTGTTCTCAAATCTTCTTTCATGTACTTTGCGGCTTTTCCTGAAGACTATGAAATTGATGCTCTACAATTATTGCGGTTGTGGATTGCTGAAGGGTTTATACCAACAGAAGAATTCAAGAACATTCGAGGATACTGCTGAGAGCTTCTTAGAAGAACTAGTGCAAAGGTATATATGCTTCAATAGTTTTACATTCTATTACAATTCATTGAACTTACCATTTGATATTCTCTTTTTTTAGATAAGATATCCAACTTTTTAAATTTAATCGGCTCTTTAAAAGTCAATTCACATTCCTGACTAACATTTTTCTTATTGGTTAAGTATTTATATTTAGTTAAAATACACTTGTTAGTCGTATTCATGCCAACATTTTTCATATAATACAGAGGATCCCTTTTAATTAATCTTCTAATTTAATTTCAACAGAAGTTTGGTTCAAGTATCACAGAGATCTCTCAGTGATCATTCCATCGTAAGTTGCTGTATACATGATCTCCTTCGTGAACTTGCAATCCAAAAGGCCAAGGAGGATAACTTTCTCAGAATTTGTTCAAACCCTGAAAATTGGAAGAGCAGTGCCAAGGCACGTCGTGTAGCAGTCCATTACTCGGGTTGCGATGAATTGATGGAACATGCAAATCCAAATCTCCGTTCTTTGTTGTGCTTTGCAGGTCAAATGCCAAATTGCTCTCGGCAAAGGCTGCTTAAGGTGCTTTGTCACATGGGTGGACCGAATGATTCGGTAGATTGCGAGAGTTTACATGGACTGAATCAATTAAGGTATTGTTGATTTTTGCATAATAAAACGGTGAAGTGATAAATAGAGAGCATGATGAATTGTTTGTTTCTATTGCAATTTTCGTATCAAAGTTTTTACGGTGAGGCTCTATATAGCCAATTTTTATCTAGTTCCTAACGGTTACATAACGGTCAAATAAAAAGATGGAGTTACTTTTTTTTATTAATTAGTAACTCTTTTTTTTTTTCTAATAAAATGTCAATGATGAAAATACCCCTAATAGATCTGAGGTCTAACTGGTGCCCTAATTATCTTGTTTCTCAACACTACCCGTCCTGTTAGGGTTGTAAATGTTGATCAACCCTATCTTGTTCATGTTTTCTTCAAATTGTCTTGGATCTAATCTCTTTATATATATAGATATCTGCCAATTGGTCTTTACTTTTTTTAAAAGAAGTTTTAATTTTCTTTGTTTTAATTTTTCTCTAATAATGTGGCAATCCACCTCGATTTGTTTTGTTCTCTCATGAAATACCAAGTTGGATGCAATGCGTCGTGCCGCTTAGTTGTTGCAAAACATTTTCATTGGTGTTTGAATTTTAATTCCCATATCCGCGAGGAATTACTTGTACCGTTCGAAGGTACCATCAAAATTATACTTAATTTTATATACTCATTTACAACCTATGGGTTTCTTTTTTTTTTATCTTTTGGTAATTCTCACGGCCTTGAGCCAAACTGAGTTGTTTATGGCTTCAAGGTAATTATTTGGTTCTTTTTTATTTGAAATAGAGGTAAAAAATATTTGGTGTGTAGAGAAAATATTTTTATAGAAAATAAAGTTTTGAATAAGATATTGTACCTCGTATGTCACAACGTCTCTTAACCTTGTTGTTGATTGAATTGTCCTTGATGATCTTCTTAATAGTGTATTTTCCACACTTGTTTCTTCAAAGTTTTCATCTTCCTCTTCGTTTTGTGAGTTTTCTTCTATCTCACTTTCATCTTCTAGCAGAGTGGTATTTTCCTCTAGTGTGGTATTTTCTATCTTTGTATTACCAACTTGTGGTAATACAAATATGTTTGGTATTTCTAGGATATTGATTTTATTATCAACATCTTTGTATTATGGCTCATTTTCAAGAAATGCTACATCCCTAGAAATATAGTACTAGTGATTAATTGGATCATAGCATTTATAATCCTTTTTTTTTTAATATCCCAAAAAAATAGTTTTAATTGACATATAATGCAATTTATGTTGTTTGTTTTTGTGTACAATGCATGTGCAGCCCAATATTTTGAAATAAAAGAACTCGAGTCACTACAAGAAAATGTTTATTTTTCCATTCGGAAACACCATTTTGTTCAGGACATTAGTTTGATGTAAAATTTATTTTTTTGAAGAAATTTGAAAAAAAAAAATTTATAAATTTCATTCCATTATTTGATCTAAATGTTTTAATTTTTGCATCATATTGATTATCTATAAAATTATAAATTCGTGAAAGTGAAAAAATACTTCATTTTTATTTTTTAGTAAATGTAACAAAGTTACTTTAGAAAAATCATTTATAAAAATTACAAAATATTGGTATCCATTAAATGATTCAATTGGATCAGGTCCCCACTCAAAAGGTTTCTCACTTTTACTATTTGATAGATGAAATGGTAATCTAGTATGTTTTCCTAATTTACATACTTCACTCCAATTTTGAAAAATCACAAATATATTTAAGGAATTTATTGGAAGATTGTCCTAGTCTTTTATGCCAAAGAGTTTCTAAATTCTCTTGTCTTCTAACATTTACATTGAATTTTTCATAATTTAATGGGTAGAATCCATTTTCTAAAAAATATTTACCAATTATTTTTTTGGTTTCCCGATTTTTAAATATTACATATTTGAAGAAAAAATTGCATTACAATTTAATTCTTATATTAATTTTTTAATTGAAATTAAATTTGTAGAGAAACTACTTATATACAAAATATTACATACTCCCATGCCGTAAATTTTGGTTTTCATATCATTTGCAACAACAACATATTGGTAATTTTTGGATAAATATTGAGTGAGTCTATGGTACTATGCATATCATGAGTTGATCTATAATACAGATCAATATTTCCGCCCCTGAAATCTTAACGATGGGAAATTTTATAAACTGCCCATCCTCTAGAAAAGATAAAAAAAAAATACCTCCTGACCAATTTTTTTGACAAAATGCTTTTCTGGACCCCAAACTTTCCTTCCCTTCTTCTCCCTCTCTCCTCGTTACCCCCCCCCCGGCCCCTCCCCCTCCCCCTCCCTTCCTCTCTCCACATTAATTTGAAAACTTTTTTTTTTTGGAAAGTGCCAAATGAAGAAGGCTTCATTATTACCAATTTTTTCATACCACATTTAATTTTCTAGACATCAAAATAGCACTATGTTGCATTGATACAGGTACGATACAGATACGATGATACAACAATTTTCAAAAATCTAAAATACAATACGGCTATTATATATTTTTTTTATTTTAATTATGTTATTAAATCAAAACCTTTATTATAGGCAGTTTAAAAAATAAGTTAACACCAATCGAACTTAGGAACCTATTCTAATAATATAGTCTTAAGACGTGCTGATGTATATGATTATATCTAAAAGTCCTCACTAATATAATCCACAATTTGTGAAAAACTTTAGTCTACTAGGTAAGTAGATGAACATGTGCTGATCACCAAACAAGTAATATTGTGTGATCCAATTGTACGGCTACATATAGATTATTACCCACCTTTAAAGTGAAATTGTGTATTCCAATAATTTGCATTATAGACAACCTTCAAAAAACTTGCATATTGTTTTTAATCACATTAAAATATAAGCTTACATTTTGTTCCTAACACAGAAAAAATGTTAAGAAAATACCAGCAAGACTGGTATCAAGAAAAAAGATAAAAACAAAAATAATAATAACAGCAAGACTGGTACCAAGGGCATATATCCATGTTACAACAAATAAATATAAAAGTAAATACTACTATTCCCTCTATATGACAAAATATGAAATATTATTCTGTACCAGATAGCCTACTATATTTGAGAACCCCTCTCATCTATAGTGCCCTTTTGTTTATACCCTTTGAAATATTATTTTGTCCAATTCCATTTGTACCCCTAGGTGTCTGTGCTGTTGTTTTTGTGTGAGTCGGTGAGTCCCTTATAATTAACGGGATGCAATCATACCAATGAATTGGGATTTGGATGAGGCTAAATTTGTCTGGGCCTCTAACAGAAGGTCATTTTAGATAGAACCTGACCAAAAAAAAATTCAGTACCAGTAATCACTATTTTTTTTTGTACAAACAGGTCTGGTACATATATGAATTGGCTATCAGAAAAACTCTTTTGAACCATACTGAGTTGAAGATCAATTTAGTTCTTTACAAAGAGCAAAGATTAAGTAGATCAGCTAAATAATAAAAAAAAAACTGATCCAACAAAGTTAATTTAAAAAAGTAAGAAACGCCAACTATGTTGTGTTGAGAACTTGAGATGAACAAGCAACTTCAGGTCATACATACAGTAGAGAACCCAAGTTCAAAAATCAAACAAACAACTTCAGATCATCATATCATAAACTAGCAATTAGGTATTGCACTTATCCCAGTGTGATTCAATCATTTGAGCCGAATTAGAGCCCAATTTCTTAGGTTTTTTTAGTCCGATTTTGTATTTCTTGCTTACCAGGTATAAAGCTAAATTTGATGTATACTTTTTTTAATTAGAAATATAGCTAGTGTTCTGGAAACCTTAGTTGAGTTCACCTTTCTCATATGAATATCTACTGTAGACTGAATTTTATTTATTTTTAGAATTTGTTCACTACTTTTAAGATAAGTAGAAAATCACTTGATCTGAAATTCTAGACCATCCAAAAGCAGTGATTTTCTATCTATCTTAAAAAATAGTAAAAAAATTCTAAAAGAATATAAAATTTGGTCTACAAGTACATATATATTAATATGAAAATCATTTTGAACAGTTTTGATTGACCGTTGGAATTTTGAAAATGAAAGTATTGATCTGTGTTACGGAATAAAACGTGATATGCATAATACCTTAGACTCACTCATTAATCTTTGATGCAAAACATGTGGTCGGTTGCACCACTATCTAAAATTGTTTGATCTTTTGAACAAAGATTTATAGAGTTTCAAGAAATACCACAATATTTTGGGAGATCTTGTTGGGCCAACCGCGTAATTAGTTGTTGGATTAGTTGCCTCACTTGATCTTGGTTTTCTTGGACTGGATTGCTTAGACCCGTTCCACCTTTTTTTCCTCATAATCTTCCCTTGAAATGGAGATCTCCATTCTATGACAAAATGGAGATGATGTGCCTCTTTTATTAAACCATTTTTCTTCTTTCTATTCCTGAGAGTTCTTTCGCTACCCATTTTTCCTTTGCTTGAGGTCACTATCTTTTTTTTTTTTTTTTTTTCTGTTTCTCCTGATCTCCTTCCCTCTCTGTCGTTCTTCTTTTTGGTCGGAGATGAGGATACAAGAACCAACATCGATCTTGTGTGTGGCTCTCTTTTTCGCAATTTGTAAACCTATCAGGGTGATTTTGGTGATTAGTGAGGCTAGGGTGTTGGGATTTTGTTGTCTAGACTCGATCTTTTGTTTTATGTGGCTGTTGAACACTGATCCTAATCTCTCGGTTATGGATTTGATCAATTTTCTTGCTTGTTGGAGCATCTGAGGTTGGTAAGCCATAATTGCTATTATTTTGGTTTGATTGTTTTTCTCGGGGTTTTTGGTATTTTGCTGGTACTTGTCTTTCTAGTATCTGTTATTTGGTATTGGCTTTCTGGTATTTTTCTAGTACGGCACTACCCTTTTTCTGGTTTTTCTGATATTTTTGGTACTGAACTAGATAAGAAACAAAACTCTTGTTATTTTTCTAGTATGAGTGGCTGCCTTGTGCAGCTCTTGGTGGCCTTTAAGGCAGTTGGTTTATTTTCTTTAATCGGGTTATCAAACCATGGGGTTTGATATCATATTGATTTTGCAAAATAAAACAAAGAAGTGATAAACAGAGAGTATGATGAATTGTTTGTTTTTATTGCTGTCTTAGTATCAAAGTTTTTACAGTGAGGCTTTATAAAATCAATTTCTATCTTGTCCCTAACGGTTACATAACGGTCAAATAAAAAGAAGGAGTTGTCTCTGTTTTATTAACTAGTAACTCTTGTTTGTTTTTTAATAAATGGTCAATGACGAAAATACAACTAACAGGTCTGAGGCCTAACTAGTGCTCTAATTATCTTGTTTGTCAACAGGTATTGCCAACTTCATGGGACATTGAGTAGTAACGAGAAGATCTTTTGAGTCGTTCATAGGCGGCCTGAAATTTGTGGAGACCATTGATTTCTTGGGACTATATCATCATGGCGACTTGCCTGATGATATATGGAATGTGAAAACACTTAGGCATGTGATGATGCTAAATTATATCTCAGGACCCTCATCATCTACTGACTTAAAAAATCTGCAAACACTTAGGTGTGTGAGGAGCGAGAGAGTCATGGAATGCACAGTTACCTAAAATACCGAATGTGCGCGATTTAGATATCAAAGTGGGGAGCTCGTTTTCATGGGATTTAATGGCCAAGTTGCTTGATACACTGAATCATCTAACCCATCTTACATTACAAGGCAATGAAGTGCCACAAACAATAGTGGAGATGGAAAGGTTTCCATTTTATCAGCATTTACAATATCTGTATCTAAGAGAGCTGTCCTCACCCCCCAACAACAAGTTGTTACCTGTGGTTGGCATGTTTCCCATCCATGTCACACAGCTTTCACTCTGGAATCTCCATTTCAAGGAAGATCCGCTGCCAGTGCTAGAGAAGCTTCGCAGCCTCAGGTGGCTCTGGTTTTAGGGAGAAGAAGTGAATCAAAAGATGAATTGTTCTGCTGGAGGCTTCCAACAGCTACATGCGTTGACATTTGAGAACCTAACCAATCTAGAAGAATGGGAGATAAAGGAGGGTGCCATGCCCATACTTAAGGACTTGCAAATAGTCCATTGTGAAAAACTAAGGGTGCCTCTCGGGCTTCAGTACCTGTCCAACCTCAAAGAACTTATCGTAGATGACTGCAGCGAATTACAAAATCATGCAGATGAGATCTGCAACGATATTTGCAAACATGTTCCCCACATAAAAATACGGTAGGGCCAGCTTTGATCTGTAGAATGCTTTCCTTTAATTTATTTGTGTTAGTGTTTCAATCATTTTCGTACTGCTATCGTTTTCTTTTCCTTTTAATTTATTTGTTTGTTGTTCAGTTTTATTATATAGTTGTTGAATATGTTTTGAAATCTATAAAAGACATAAGACTATGTATTTTACTTATAATTGCCAAAATTGTTTTATTTTCCTTTTAATTTATGTTTTCAAATAAATTATTCTGTTTTGGTATAGCGGTGCACATATTTTACTGATGTCCCCTCTAGATATGTATTTCGACTAAAAGACAAAAATACTGTATCATGTTGATTTGTTTCTAGCTGTCATTTTTTTTAATTATTAATTTTAAATTTTAAAATATTCTTCTAGGAAAAAAAGGCTCAATTTTAAAATATGCCGCATAAACATGTTATCAATGCGAGAAAAACAAACAAAAAGAAAAACTAAGAGCCGCTATATGGAAGTCTGGTTCATTTTTCTGTATTAGAATTTCAAATTTCAGTTATTTTTAAATTTGAAATTTTCCTTAGTACTCTTTTAGAAGTTCTGATTTAAAAATTATATTCTATAAATTAAAAGAAAAATTCTAGCATACATCAAACTGTTTTGTCCATATATTAAAAAAAATATTAGAGTGCGGCTATGGTAATATGCATAAAGTAATTATACTAAACATTTGATATGACTAAAATCTTTTTCTTCTTCAGTATTTGATGAATAATTAACTCTGCATTTTGTTTTTCTTTCAAACTAAAACATAAAAATTTAGTTTCAATTCTCTGTGTAATTATATATATGTTGGAGAAGATTAATTAACAAAAATAACTCAGTTGGAGATGTTTTAGATTGGGCATGCTTACAGTCTGATCAGAACTAAGAAGTACCAAATTTCAATTCAATTCAATAGAGATGACTTCAATAGAAACAAATTATAATTGAATATTTCTTATTGGAAAGAATAGTTTGACCGACAAGAATTCAATTGGAAAAACAAAAAACAATTCTTATAATTTTCCATCTATGCCATTAATTCACTGCGATTTTGATTGTTTGCCCTTCAATTTATAATCAACTAAATATATTCAACAAACAAACTTTTTTTAATAATTTCTCTATATATTTGAGTTCCATTCAATCATTGAGGTCTGTAGTTATATGTTTTTCATCTTAAATTTCACTTTGTTAATTAGGATCCTCCTTGTAACAGACTATTTTAGTAATGCAATTCAAGCCTGTGGGCCTTCTCTCCAAAAAAATTATGATTGACAAGTGAAAATATTTAATTTGTTCCTAATATTTATTTTTTATTTTGATGTTGTTGTTGGTTCTGTGATCTACCTAATTTTTCAAAGACAAGATGTTACTGTTATGATGTAGTATCTATTTATATCCAATAATTATTTGATGTAATTATATGTACATGGCAAACCACCATGATATATGTATAACTAGGATTGTAGCCACACGTTGCAACAAATTTTTCTGGGAAAAATAGAAAGGCAAATTTTTTTTTTCGGGAAAAAAAAAGCATCTTTACAGAAGAATATTTTGCTGGTGAAACTCTGAATTCTCTCTAGCTTTAAAATGAATAGGGAATGGTTAGATATAAACCTGTTTGATTGCTGATATAACTTCGTCTCCTTTTCTTTTTCTTTTTTTTCATTTTTTCCTTTATTAATAGAACTTCCATTGCAAATTCCTAGTAACTACAAGTCCTGATATTAGGGGTGCAAATGGATCGGACAGTGGTAAAACCATATCCATATCCGTTTTTATTTTTTAGATATGGATATAGATCAGATATTTGATGGATACATACGGATACGGATCGGATATCCGTAGATATAAATATTTTCTTTATATATATTAAATTATAGGGATATTATATCTTACCCCTCTCTCCCGTCCCCTAATCGTCTCCCGTAAGTCTTCAAATTCATTAACCTCTAACTGTCAAACTACAAAGTCGTTGAAATATAAACCAGCCTCTTGGAGACCTCTAACTATCAAATTACGAAATCTTTGAAATATAAACCAACCCCTTCTCCAATGTCTGATCGCAATAACTCAAGTCGCGATTCAGCAGCCTCAGAAACTTGTGCCGCGATCTGTCCGTCTTGCTCCGGCGATACTCAGGCAATTGTCAGAAACTCCGTCGTTTTGTGCCGCGATCTGTCCGTCTTGCTCCGGCGACTGTCAGAAACTCCGTCGTTTTGTGCCGCGATCTGTCCGTCTTGCTCCGGCGACTGTCAGAAACTCCGTCGTTTTGTGCCGCGATCTGTCCGTCTTGCTCCGGCGACTGTCAGAAACTCCGTCATTTTGTGCCGCGATCTGTCCGTCTTGCTCCGGCGACTGTCAGAAACTCCGTCGTTTTGTGCCGCGATCTGTCCGTCTTGCCCGGCGACTGTCAGAAACTCCGTCGTTTTGTGCCGCGATCTGTCCGTATTGCTCTGGCGACTGTCAGAAACTCCGTCGTTTTGTGCCGCGATCTGTCCGTCTTGCCCGGCGATTGTCAGAAACTCCGTCGTTTTGTGCCGCGATCTGTCCGTCTTGCCCGGCGACTGTCAGAAACTCCGTCGTTTTTATAGTTGATCAATCTGTACAGTTATTTACTTGGCTTTATCTTCCTCTGATTTTTCATCAAGTATGGATTTTACTGACAGCCTGTGACACTTCTCATCAGGTATGGATCGGTAGTTTCTTCATTTTGGCATCCAATATCTCCTCTACATGGATTAATTTGTTTTTGCAAATTACTATTGATCAATTTTACTTTTAACAGAATCCAATATATATATAACTTTATATAATCGGCTCCTATGCTTTTCTAACACTGAACTGGTACTTTGTGCTGAATTACTATTTTCTGGTAAATATTAATCAAGTGAATACTTTGTGATTGAGAATGAATACTTTCGCAGTCATAGATGAATACTTTAGACAATTCATGCTTCAACATATTCTTATAACACATTAACATACGGACTTTTGAGTACCAAACTGGTAAAAATACTGCAACAGTTGAGGAATAAAAAAGCAGCGGTATCAAACTGGTACTGGTACAAACGAGGGGCAAAAAAGCAACAGTACAAGACTAGTATAATATGGTACTGGCATGGAAGGAAGAAAAACTGCAACAGTTGAATGCTTAATATGACAGGTTCTTGTGGGTTTTTATAGTTGTTAATGAATACTTCAGTTATATTGATGAATATTATTTGTGTATTAGTTGAATATTTTGTATTGTACTGACTGCATATTTTAAATTTATAGATTTTTGGAATGTATGAATAGTGTTAAACTAGGGGGGCATTCTTACTGATCAATGTGGAAGCATTGAATTGAGAATTAAGCATGTATTTGGATCTGAAACCACTCAAAGGTACTGTTCTTGGGATATATTACATAAGTTACCAACAAAGCTTGGAAGAAGGGAGAAGGAAACTAATGTATCTTGGCATATATTATGTAGGTAGGATTTGATTACTTGAGTTCTTAGTTTGGAGTTACTGTTGCATTTGTAGGTAGGATTGCAATTATAGGTGGATGTCGTGAGTACACAGGTGCTCCCTATTTTACTGCTATATCCGCCTTAAAAATTGTTAGTTATTTCCTTGAGCTCAAGGTCTACTGTTTTTGTTTAGGTTGTTATATATTATGTTGAACAATTGAGGTAATTTGAGAGCAACATGGGTTGACACCTATCTAAGACACAATTGCAAAATTCAGGATAAATTGAAGCTTAATGCTGAGGGTTAATCCAGTTTTGAATAATGGTGTGTGTTCTGAATTTCTGATACATGTTGTTCCTGTGTAACAGTGAACACTGGTAATAATTATGTAGTAGCTAAAATTTCAGCTTACTGTATATAAAATCAAGGCCTTTATTCACATTTTGTAAAGCTAACACTTTGTACTGCATATTACTGAGATCAGGAAGCTAACACTTTGTACTGCATATTACTGAGATCAGGAGGTTTTGATGTTGTGATGCAGGGTGCAGACCTGTCACATGTGTTTTGTACAAAAGTGCTGCAACAGTAATAAAAAGTTATAGCCCTGAATTGATCGTACACCCAATTTTAGAAGAGTCATAGAGCATAAGGTAATAAAGTTCACAGATTTTTTGAAATGTTGAATACCTTAGCAGTTTTGTATGAATACTTATGGTTGTCAATACCAAGTGTCTGAATGGTGATAGAATACATTATTTAATCTAGATGAATACTTATATGCTAGAGTTGAATACCTTGAAGCTGTGAATGAATAGTTTGGTTAGTATTTATTTTTTGTGCTGTGAATGAATACTTGTATTGCCATATTTTAATGTATATGAATCTGACTTTGTTTTTGTTTGTGAAAATTTGTAGCATATGATCAGCGTCGAACGGATCCTAATAGCTTTCAGGATGTTGATTGATGAAAGAAATGACAGCAAATTTGAAATTATTTGAAGTTAGCATTGTGAAAAATTAGAATTGTAGTTTCTGATTGGAATTGTTGTTTGTGATTCGTAACTGGTATTTTCTGATTGGATATGTTAATATCTTAACCTGTTAGTTGAATTATAGTTTGTGTTTGTAGTTGTTATATATGATTATTAATATTTGAAATTAGAATTACCCTTGTTAATATTTGATTGTTGCATTGATAATATATGATCAAGTTCTGGTATCAATATATTGTTATAATGAATACATTTTACAGTGTTGTTGAATACTTCATTGTATTGTGTTGAATACATATCTGTATATCATGTATTATTCTATGTTGTTGAATACTTCGTTGTATTTCAGTGTTGTTGAATACTTCGTTGTATTTCAGTGTTGTTGAATAAGATGAATACTTGTATGTAAAATGAAAATTTGTTAAAATGAATACTTTGATCATTAAAATGAATACTATAATAGAAATGAATGAATACCTCACATATCAAGTACTAAAAGTGTGCATGCAAGAATGAATACTTCTCATTGCCTTCTCTGTTGCTTTCTCTTTCATGGGGAATTGATTAGCGAAACAGCTAGGTAAATCATAAGGATGAATACTTACACAACTAGGATGAATACGTGCTCAATGAGATATGAATACTTGCATGACGAGGATGAATACTTGTGCAACCGATAACTCGAAAGTATGTCATCATGGATCTCATTTGAAAGAGAAAATTATTTAGAAGACGTTCGTGGTTTTAGATTTGAAAAATACCTTACAAATCGTAAGAAATATTGGTTTGATTAAACGGAGAAAAAAATACCCACCTCTAAAAATGTGTAAAAGATGGTGGGTGATGTGTCCATTTTTTTTTGTCTATCATAGTTGAATACATTTATTCCTCTGGTTGAATACATATGTTCTTTGAAATGAATACTATTTGATGTTTTTACAGTCTGAAGTATTTTTCTGCGATTTCAACTGTTTTTTAGCAGGTTTCAACTGTTTTTATCTGGGGGGACTGTTAGGGGACGTTTCATGGGGGACAACTAGGCGGTCCCTAAATTATATGGTGTATATCTATTATTCGAATACGGATAATTAAAATTCAAAATCATATCCGTATCCGTATCCGCATCCGTGTGGATATTCAGATAACCGTCTCTCATTAATAATATATACACATACTTGTAATATTTCATCACTCATTTATATAAGAAATATTGGTATTCTTGATAATTATTATCTCTCCACACAAGAGACACAGAATAAGATAGAATATGTATGACCATCAATTATGGACAATATTTGATAATATCCACAAATATGTACTCTTATGTGAAAGAAACAATTATCTCAATCCTCAAAATCCAAACACAAACAAAAAAATAATAATGACAACAAACACAATTCATTTCAAATATTTTATTTTGGGTCATGGCCAATTATATGATCTACATTAGGCATCCATTTGATTATATTGACAACTCTGTGTGATATGATCTACAGAATATGATGATCATCTAATCCAAATACTAATATTATACCGGTAATTAATGTTCCTTGTTAATTACTATTGAGTATTTATATATAGTTTTTTTTTTGTCAATTCTATGCTCTTTTTCGCTTTTAAATTTATACTCAATGCTCAAAAGGATGTGGCTACAAGCTTACAGTCTGTCCTTGTAAATTAAACTAGAATTTATATTAAATTAAACTAGAAAATGTTTTGAATTATTATACATTAAACTAGAAAATTCTATTAAAGTAAATGGAGGGGTTTGTTGCAATTTTATCTTAAGTTTGGGTCAATGCGTGAAGAGAGGTTGATTGTGACAAATTATAAATTAAGAAAAAAAAAATGGATTGCGCACTGATTATTTGAAAACAGGCGCACTGGTTATAAAAAAATTAATTTAGAATAACTCCGGCCAGCCCATTTTAAGCAGATTAATTAAGGCCTTTATTTGAGACTAACGCGAGGAATTATGATACCAAGGGCTTTTAAAAATGCTGAATTCTATATAGCTCTAACCGATGATTAGAAAAATAAAACATTATTCATTATAGTTTTATTAGCTGCCTCTCTAGATTTTAAGTTTTAGTGGAGATCTATCGATTCAGACCAATTTTGTCCTCTCTTTCTGAAAAACTTTTTGCCACCTCTGGATGTTTGATTTGTAATTCGGAATAAATTTGTTGAATTTTGATAGGTAATTAGAATTATAAGTTAGAGTATTATAAATTACAAGTCAAAACATTAGAAATTATAAGTTAAAGCATTGTTTTTTATTGAATACCCAATTGTTTTGGATTTAAATTCGATTTGATATTTTGTTTGCTTCTTTTGATTAAAAGTGCTAAAATACTGGAAGTCCTCAAACTATATACAAGTTGCTTTTATTTGGAAAAAAAGAAGAAGAATAAGAGTCATTCATATAATTTTTTATAAAAAAAATATGGAAGTTAATTTAGAATACTCATAGCTTTTTAGTATAAATTATATAACAAAAATATATTTCATTATCAGTTTTTGACAAAAAAATAATATAAAAATCAATTGAGCCCAATAGGCCAATACTGACCCTTATTTTTCCTAAAAAATTGAGCCCAATGTCTCCGCATATCTCCGCCTTTATGTAGCCATATCCAAAACTTCCATTCTAGTTGATCAAAGAAAGCTTCCTTAATTTGATACTGTATACTGTACAGTTAAAGTATTCCCAAGAATAAAAAAGAACCCAAAAGATCTCAATTTCTTTAATAAAGTTAATAATTCTAACTCCATTTTTTTATTGGATGAGTATTCTTTTTTGTCAGTTTTGTAATGAAACTTTAAGAGAGACAAGTAGGGCTGTAAATGAGCTGGCTCGGGCCGAGCTGGGCCTTAGCTCAGCTCACTAATTCTTGGCCCGAGCTGTTAGCGAGCCAGCTCGTTAACAGCTCGCGAGCTAAAAGCTCAGCTCAAACTCGTGATGAGCCAGACCGAGCTAACTCGCGAGCTGGCGAGCTGACTCGTTGGGCTTATTGGGCTGCTATTGTACAGTTCAAAAATATTAAATAAGAAAGCCCATTAATCATTTATATAATCCAAGCCCATCAATTATAATAGAATTCATACAAAACATAGGTAATTAATTTATTACAAACACATTTAAATATAAAAATCCATACAAAATAACACAAATTCACATAATTTCATACAAATTCATACAACCAAATTTACACATAGTTAATATTACAAACATTCTAGCCAACATGCCAACAACCAAACAAACTTTCATAACATAGCAATTAATTTAGAAGTTCATACAAACTTTCAAGTCAACATACCAAGTTGCCAACAGTCAAACAAAGTTTCATAACATAGTAATTAATTTAGAATCAACCAACAGGCAACATGCCAAGTTGCCAACATCCAAGCCCAAGAAGAACCCCAACAGCTAAGCAAAAAAAAAAAAAAAAAAAGAAGTACCTCTATGTAAAAGCTAGCTTAGATAGTAGACAGTAGACACTAGACACAATATGCCATGAGAACCACCAAAACAACAAAAACATCTGCAGAAAAGTATGAATTGCTGACAATAGTTACAAATCAGTTTCACAAGTAATCAACAGTGATAAATTGATCATGTGAGATGGTTATTCTCATATCTTGGTTATATACGTCATGCCCATTACCACCAGTGAAAGAAAAACTATTTTAAAGATATAAAAACTAAAATTTGATTATTCTATAATCTTTTCAATCCAAATAAGAGCATGCTATTTGTTTGCATACATAATATATAAGATAGCTAAATACATAAACTTGAAATTTACTCAAATTAAGGATTCTTAATTTCTACATAAATAGAAAAACAACATAAATTCAAAACTATACACATAAAAGAACTTGACTACCAGCAGGGACATGCAAAATTAGTTTTGTGAGACATGGAGATTTTAAGTTAAGAAACTGTTTACTCTATGACTATTTTCAAAAAACAATAAAAATGAAAATGGCTAAGCTATACCTCATGTCTCATAACAAGCTCAACTTTGCCTCGAATTCTGTTTACTCCTCGAATACTGTTTACTCCTCGAATTCACAAGTATCTGACAAGTATTTCTCATATTCTATAAATAAAAAAATTAAAAGTATTCAACTCACTTGTAAATTGTAAGGGTCGAGAACTCGAGATCAATTAATACTAAGATTATTCACTGCCATTGGAAACTGAATTTCCAAACTCTCCTCCTCATTTGCGGCTTGCTGAAATTTAAAAATTCAATATGTTATACATTGATTAAGTACAAACTGAAATTAAAAAAAGTAAAACTCACTTGTAAAGTCTGCAATTCGGCTTTTGTGCCTGCTCTAATCCAATCGCCCCCACAAACTAACATCTCAACTGTATCCTTTGTAAGGGAACTTCTATAATCATCTAAAACACGACCACCAGCACTAAAGGCTGACTCGGATGCGACCGTTGAGATTGGAATGCAAAGGATGTCTTTTGCTAGTTTGCTTAAAATGGGGTATCTACTTGCATTCGCATGCCACCAATTCAATATATTGAAGGGTGTATTAAGTTTGTGCTGAAAAACAGCCTCTTTTAGATAGTTTTCCAGATCTGAATTGGATTGGCTTTCGTTCCATGTGGATTGTATAAAGCGCCACATATCAGTATGCTCATTACCTCCGTCAACAACAGCTGATGCAGCTGAAGCATCGGAACCTATCAATAATAGCATTATGTAAGCATAGTACAAATTTAAACAAGGCAAAATATTAACATTTAAAAAGTTTAAGGATTTACACGATGCGGTAGAGGTGGCATGCTCTTTCTCATAAATCTCATATAGAGCTCGCATTTTTTCCAACACATCATCAATACGGGAATCAACCTCAGAATCAGGGTATAACTTCTTGATAACAAAACTTAATTGAGAGGGTTTTCAACCTTGGATCGAGAATGGCAGCCACTGCCATTAGCAAATTAACTTCCCCCCAATATTTCTCAAACTTTGTATACATAGCAAAGCTCATCTCTCGTGTGAAATTATCCTCACTATGATAGGCATCACATATTGCCTTTTTCACATTAAGCATCTCAGCTAAAAACAGATTTGAGGTGGGGTAAGATGTGCCTGAAAAAATCTTTGTGGCCTTAACAAATACCTCAAGTAATTTACAAACCTTGTCTGCCTCTTCCCATTCAGAATCCTTGGGAAGCCACTCAATAAAATTAGAATCTCGACCAGCATAGCCATTAAAGGCTTTTTTGTAATAAAGGGCTGATTGAAGCATTTTGTGGGTTGAGTTCCACCTTGTTTTGACATCAATACACAAAGACCGAGATGTGGATATACCTACTCGCTTTGCATGTTCCCCAAATTTTAGAAGCCGACCCGGCGACTTCTTAAGGTATTTTACCCCATCTCTAATTTTGGACAAACATTTATCAATCTTGCTAAGCCCATCTTGAACAACCAAGTTCAAGATATGAGCACAACATCTAATATGGAAAAAAAACCCTTTAAAATGCAACTTATTTCGGGCATCAAAACTCAACTTCAAAATACTTGCTGCCTTGTCATTGCTGCCCGCATTGTCTAATGTTATAGTTCCTACTTTATCCTCAATTCCCCACTTCCCTAACGATTCCACAATTGCATCAGCTATTACTTCACCACTGTGAGGTGGTGACAACTCGTTAAAGCTAATTATCCGCTTTCGCAAATTCCATGACTTATCTATATAATGTGCCGTTAAACACATATAACCAATGGTTTGATTGGAAGTCCAACAATCGCTAGTAAGTGAAATCCTATCAACAGATTGGAAAATCTTTTTAACATTGCCTTTTTCATTCTCATACACTTTTATACACTCTCTTTTAATAGTGTTTCTAGACAATGGTTGATAATACGGATTGCAATACTTCAAGAAAATATTCATGCGATGGTATTCGACAAACATAAACGGCAACTCATGACAAATTATGGCCTTGGCAAGTAATTCCCTACTCTTTGCATGATCATACTTCCCATAATCTACAATACCCGTCTCCTCCCCCTCTTTTATAGATGTGAGCACAGATTCATCTAAAGGTAGCAAACCAGAATTATTACCTTTATGTCTCTGAATCGGACCACAAACCTCCAAATGACGCAATAATGTTGAGGTTGTTCCACCTCCCACTACTTTATAGCGCTTCTTGCAGTATTGGCACTCGGCTTTATTCTCAACCCCGACTTTCAGTACCTTGAAATACTCCCAAACTTCAGAAGTTTTTTTCCTTTTATTCCCATCAGTCTCATCATGTCCACTGGCAGTGCTATTTGCACTTTCCGGCATCACTGGATTACTGCCAGCGGCAGCAGTAGTACCTTCTGATGATGTATGAATATGAGACATTCTGCCAAAATTGCACAAATATTAGTTAAAGCTCACATATGGGTTTCAAAATTATTGTCCTTACACCAGTTGCACTAGGAATTTAAGTAAGATAGAAGATATGAAACAATTTTGAAACAGATTTTTCACTTTTGAAACAAATTATCCAGTTTTGAGGAAAGAACTTAATTACATAAACTTTTCAGTTTTGAGCTAGCAACTACTGTCTGGTATTTTCTCGGTACAAGGAGAAAAAAAAACTACCTGCTCAATTGTTGAATTGTTGATCTTCTGGCTTGGTCAATCACATATGAAATTATCTTTAATACTTCATATCCCTGTAGAGATGCCGCTGTAAGTATCTCAAACAGAAATTAAAACAGAAATTCGACAATCACTTAAAATCCTCATGTCACATATTAAAAATAGGTTTCGAAATATTTTTTGGCCCACCTTTAGATATACTGAAATTAAAACAGAAATTAAAACAAGTTCTGCAAATTAACACATAAATTAAAACAAGTTCTGAAATTAGCTAAATAATGAGACCGATTTTACCTAAAGTAGTCAGTGACTCAGTGGTGCGACTGGAACTGGGGCGCGCGAGGTGGGTCTCTGACTCTTGCCGTTTGGAACTGGAGTGCGCGAGTGGCGAGTCCGAGGGTGTAGGTTGTGCAGCACTAGAGTGGCGAGTCGATCGGAGGGTGTAGCGCTAGAAGAGAGAAGAGAAGAGAGCCAAAGAGGAAGGACCGAATCACCCTTAAAAAAGATCAGTTAGTAAGTAAGACTTTCAATTCTTTGATCAATGATCTGGGCGGAATATCACATTAATGGTCGGAAATAAAAAGAGAAAGGAGAAGCTCCCGTGAAATAAAAGAGAAGCTCCCGTGAAATAAAAAGCAGAAGGTCACCGTGAGACTGAGCCAAAGAGGAAGGAGGAGAGATGCGCTGGAGAGCCAAAGAGGAAGGAGGAGAGATGCGCTGGAGAGAGAGCCAAAGAGGAAGAGAGATTTCAAATTTCAGATTTAGAAATTAGAAGGGAGATGCGCCGCTGGAGGAGAGAAAAGAAGAGTTCAAACGCTAAACCCTAAATCTAAACGGGTAGGATTAAACTATCTGTAATTTAACGGCCCATAGTGTTCAGCTCGTTAAGAGACGAGCTGGCTCGGGCCGAGCTGGGCAAAAGCTCAGCTCGTTAATTTTGGCTCGAGCTGTTAGCGAGCCAGCTCGTTAACGGCTCGGTCCGTTATCGAACGAGCTGTTACCGATCGAGCCAATGTGAGTCGCGAGCGAGCCACGAGCTTACGAGCTTTTTGGACAGCCCTAGAGACAAGGATAAAATAAAAAAAATTTACTAATTATAAGTCTTGGGTAAAAATTACATTGTATCTTTAACATTAATGTAAATTATATAAATAGTGCGCATCTCCTCCTACTTCACAATTGAAAAAATGTACGAAGATTACATAAATAAACAAATAACTCAGGTTTTGAATTACGATAATTAACCAACAGCACATACAAAATTACAAATTCACTTGGGCGGGAGCCGCGGGACCTTTTAAAAGAGCAAGTTACATAATAAGCCACAAAAACGGTGCCACAGACATCTTGTCCATTTTCCCTAAAGTAATAAAAATTTTGAGTTTTCATACGAACCGTAAGATCAGAATTCGATCCGAGGTTGATTGCCTGTGGTACTTTAATTTCCGTGTCAAAACCGATCGAACGGTTGGGATTTAAACTGAAAATTTGGGAGACTGTAGGAGATCAAAGTCACAGATATCAGCACTACAATTAAATACATTCCTTGAAAGAACGCCTCCTTTTTTGCGAATTCATCTCTCCTTCCTTTTGCTCGATTGCTCTTAAACCCTCTTCGTTTCTCTTCACAGAACCCTAGCAAGGACAAGATCTCTCTCTCTCTCTTACCAACGCACACAACACTGAACACACACTCGCACATGCGCGCGATTGCAAAGCGAAGCAAGGATTTGATCGCGAAAACCTCAAGAAGGTTTGATCTCTGATAAATTTCTCTTCGTTTGTGATCTACTCTGTTTAGTAGCGTTCTTGGGTAGAAAATTTATGTTATTCTTTGATTAAGTTAGGTTCTTTGTTGGAAAATTTGTGTTTCTTTGCTAAAGTGAGTTCTTGGTTAGTTGGTTGGAAAATTTCTGTTATTACTTGTAAATGTTAAGTTCTTGATTGGGTTTAAGTAATGGATAGCTGTCTCTTGCTCGTCCTTGTAAAAGTGTTGATTTGTTATTTTTCCTGGATTTTCTTAATTTGAGTTTCGATTGGGTTCTCCAAAAAGCCCCTAATTTGATAGGTGCCAGAAATTAGTGCAAATTTGATAGTGAGCAGCTAAGTTCTGAGTAGTATGTAGAAACTATGGCTCCTTTGCACTGTTATTAAAGTTTCTTGTTTGAATATTTGTACTAAATGAATTGCACTAATTTGAGTAACTAATTTCATGCACAAATGAATTGCACTAAAGATATGTTTAGTGATCTAATTTTTTAATTAAATATACGTCAATGTTAATTATTAACTCACTTTCCTTCTGAATTTCACATTTTTTTTCTGTTCCAAACTTCTAATTTCAGCACGTACAATGGCTAAAGCTGCTAGCCCAAGCTTTCAAAGGCAACTACAAAATGCCTCAATTGAAGCTACAATGTGTCAGATCGAAAAACTAAATCCCAAAGAAATACCCATCTTTCTGTCCCATATCTCAAATGCAAAAGACCCTGAAAATTTTAGCGGATATCAGAAGTTATCCATATTAAATGCCCTTGTCAGAATTCAAGGCCAGAATATCATACCATACCATATATAAGCGCAATCATGTCTGTACTTATTCAAGCCTTAGAATTCAGCCATGAACATTCTACCTCTTCACTTCACGAGTCATGTGCTAGGCTGACATGTGCAATTGCTCAATACGGGATTGACCCCTTGGTACCAGGGAGTGAAAAGATCGAGATTATTAGCTCTCTTTGCAGGCCTCTTTCAGATTTCTTAATGAGCCCTCAAAAGAATGTTGCCTCGGTTTGTGCATTTTGCATAAAGGCCCTTGTTGAAAGCAATAACTGGAACTATTCCTCCAGCTATCTGGTAAATCAGATTTGTTCAAAAGTTGTGGGTGCTCTTGAAGAAGGTTTGGCTATATCTCTGGTGAAGCAAAACCCATACTTAATAGAACCCTATGCAAGGTCTCTCTTAACATCAGGGTTGTTTTTCTTGACTGATGGTGGGCCCCAAATGAAGGTGCTTTCTGTGGAGATGATCCAGTCAATCAGATCGGTACATGTCCTTGGTTTTTCTTGACTGATGGTGGGCCCCAAATTCCACGAAAAATCACCTACCATGTAACTCGGCCAAAAATCAGATCGGTACATATCCTCTGCCATGTTGACTAGCGAATCCAAGAACAATGCAAAGCTTGACAAGTTTGCACTCATTTCATTTAACTTACACTTTTCAAATGCTATACATATCTGGATTCTGGACTTCCCATCCATAATGGGCTTTTGCTTCCTCTGCTACTAGCGGGCCTTTGTTCTAAGTTCTAACAGATGGACTTTTCATCCAAAGTGGGCTAAGCCGCTGCGGTGCTCATAGTCACAGCCCCTTGTTTATTTTCTTGTTTATTTCTTTGACCATTCATTGCATTAGATTATTTTTTTAGATGGCTGTTATTGCTGTTTTGTTTTAACAAATTATTAACTTAAATTATATTTAAATACTTAAACTATAAACTAATATAAATTATTCAATTTTTTTCATATTTGAATTTATTTAATTAGTATTTGTATTTTATAAAGTCCATGTGACTCAATCATCCAACAATTATTCATTTTGTATCCGTATTCGAATTTTTATTTGTGGATTATCTGCTCTGTATCTATATCCATTTAAGTTATATATGATTTTAAATTTTAACATCTGTTTACTATCTGTATATGTATTTGTATCCGCACATTGAAACATGGATATGAATCTGGTATTGGCATTATCCCCTCTATTTTCACCCCTAAATGAAGCATTGGTTTTTTTTATTATTATGTAAAAAGTTTCAAGTCAATTTTCTTTATTATATGTTATTACATGTAATGAAATGTGAACTCTGCGGTCCAATTGGCTTAGTAAATCTTCATTAATGTCCTATTTTTATATGGGTACATCACATTACATAAAATAAAAGTAATTCGTTGTTGGTTTTTGGAAAAATAATCGCTTGTGAGAAAATAAAATCATGACTGCATAAAATAAAATAAAATCTTCATTCCAGTTTTTTACGTTAATGATTGGACACCTTTATACCAATTACAGCAACAATATCCATAAATCATGGCTCCAAACAATATTATAATTATAACAATTAATGCCTCGTAATAAATCAATCCAAACAACAAAAAAAGGTTTGGGGGGGTGGGTTAGTCAATTTCACAACGTATACCTATCAATCAAAATATCGAAAATATGTTTTTCTCCTCTAAAATTTGCAATTTCATATTTCTCATTCTAAATTTTTTAGTTCTGCCCTTGGTCACAATAGAGCTCGTCATAGTTCTGATACCAATTTGTTAGTATTTGATATGAATTAACTTAGTATATTTTAGTAGTGGAAGAAATAGCGCTCTTTGCATGGTATAATTTTAATTTATATTATCAATATTTTATTGTTCTCTTACATTAAAATATATCTTACACATTATTTAGAGTCGCCATATAAAAGCATTTGACTCCCTCATTAGCATTCTTATATTATTAATTAGCATTTAACTCCCTCATTAACTTACTCTTTTTATTTTCTAGATACGTGTTTTGAAAACAGACCAAAACATTACAATATAATTTTTAAAGAATTCCATCATTAATTGCTACATTGAAAGCACTAATTAAGTTTATTATTTCCAACATTATCTAATACGTACCCAGATCATGTTAAGATATTTTTTGAAATAAAATATAGTTTGTGCTCCATGCATGATATATGTTGTTTACGTCGCATGCTCATAAACTCTAGGAGGAGAGACATTTATGAATTAAAGCTGGATACAACATCCTATATTTATCGAACAAAAAAAAGCACATTCTTGACTTTAATTCCGGAATAGGGATCATGACTCGTTATGAGAATATAAAAAAATTGAGATAAAAATAGAATCAATTCTTCTAATTTGTAATATTTGAGAGATTTTGTTTTTTCTTTTATGAAAAATAAGAATTATGTCCTTATTTGATTTATTGATATTGTTAATTAAGAAAAGATCAGGTTGTAAGTTACAAAACTGTATCCAAGTTGGTCCATATACAATTAACCTGCTTCCGATCCTCCCTGCAAGGCCATCCATCATTAATTCCAGTCTGAGATTTCTTCTAATTTACGAGAGTTCTTAATCTGAATTTAATCTGAACAAAAATTGTTTAACCAAAAGCATGAATATATATCTTTGATTAATGAGGTCCTCAATCTCGATGGTAATCAGCTTATGAAATTATTGATCAATTTGATTTTTTAAGAAATTGTACGTAGCTATATATAGTTTGATTATTTAGCTCCTACTATTAAAATTATAGTTTCCGCCCTGCCTGCGTACTAATTAAGTTTTCAAAAAATTATCTTAAAATACACGGGGAGTGCTATTCTACACGCACTATTTGTAAAATCTAGCGCTGAGAGAATTTTTTTAACTTAATTCCAGTTTTACCCTCCTACCATTCTCTTTCTTCCATTAACCCAATTAATGCGTTGTCTCTCTCTTCAAACCAGCAAGAATAACGCAGACTCTCTTCAAAAAATAAAAACAGTCAATTAACGAGAATTCTCTCCTGCGCTAAGACTCAATCTATCGTGTAGAGAATTCTTCTGAAACCAAGCGTAAGCTCACTTTGTAAATATGTGCATAATCAAGCAATCACATGCTTCAGAGTAGTGCTCGTGTATGATATTTTTTTATTTATTAAAAAAAAAATTTGGCTTTAATTTATCCGCTTGTGCATTCTATTACATGTATTCATCTAGATTGTAAAGGAGTTTTGTACATGAAATTGAAAAGATGGTAGTGTATCAGAATAAAATGCTATTAGGAGAATACTGGTATTTGTTTATTTGGGAGAGAAATTGAAGGATTGTTTTATTTAAAATCTATGTACCATGTAACTTACTGGTTTGAATGAAATAAATACGCAAAAGGCTCCACAAACGCAATGCACATATCTGAATTTTAGTCAAGTATTTCATTTTATCAAAATAAGAAGTATTTATAACCGAAAACTATATATATCCTCCATTTACAATACAAAAAACTTCTATTTTCTATTCACCACTGCGTACTATCCCATTGTACATCCAACTATCCAAGTATCTAAAATGCAGTCTTTCTAATTACAATACACAATCTGTATTTTATTTTTTTACCCTTGTATATTTTCCCTTTATACATCCAAGTATCCAAGTACTACATAATTTAGAACACATGTAATTCATGATTTTAATATTCTGTAGCAACATCCGATACAAGTATGTAGCAAGCAACTGGCTGGTACGCATAATAGGATTTGTTCTGCCAATATGTCAAATTGTGCTTGCACTTGTATACATTCTTGCAATAGCTGCTGATCTCGTAGTGGTTTTAACCTACTTACGTTAGTGTTTTAGAAACCATCTTATAGAAGTCAGCTGATAGGACATGGCATTTTAATTTAGTACCAAAAGGATTGCCAGTAAAACATCCATTTTCAGAATTTTATTGTCTTTAAATAATCCCTAGGATATAAATAACATATCTTGCAATGAAGTGCTGTAAAATTTGTTCAAGGAAACCAATTTAACTAATATCTTCTTTTTTTTTAAAGTTCAAACAGTCTATCCGAACAGTTGAACATGGTCTTCATATGAAAATGTACTTGCTGGCCAAGGTAAGTGGTACATTTACTGCCAATCAGATAATTGGTTCCTATGTGTCTTTGTCAAGTTTTTTTTATTTAAGCCTCTTGCTCATTAGCCAAAGTACACTGAATTGTTCATCATCTAAATTCTTTTTCATGAGTTAATAAATCATTCATCAATGATAATTTTGTTGTCAACTAGACCCACTTTCTAAAATGCGGACATACTTACTCTTTAATTTTTCACTAAGCTAAAATATTAGCCAGTGCATATATAACAATGTCAATTTAAACTGGTTAGGTATCAGAAAAGTTTTACCAATATGTATCCACAGATATATTCACACCAATTCAAAATTAGACTTAAAATAATTTCCCACCATGCAATTCACTTGATATGTACTTATTGCAGGTGGTTTAGTCAAGTTAGCTAGGGTACACATCTTTAATTTGACTTATATATCTTAATTAGCTTGAGGAGAAGAAAAACAAATACCTCCCGAGAATTTTTTTACTTTTGCAGCCTCCGCAGAATAGGTCTTCTCCAGTTATGGAACATAAATAATTTGCAAAATAAAACCATCACCGGGCTTGTCTTGATTTTGGGTATGTCAATTCCTCAATTCTTCTGAGAACGGTTTTCGATGCAAAATCCTAGACCTGAAAAATGACTCTGATACCAAATAGAGTTTTCTGAAAAAGCTATGTTATTCCTTGACCTCTTGGGTCTATATAGAGTGTTACATCTTACATCCGAGTCCTTACATTTCTCTCTAATTCATTTTACTAAAAGGACCCTAAACTATCACATATCTCAACAATATGTATAACTAAGATTGTAGCCACAGGTTGCAACAAATTTTTAATTTGAATTGATCATATGTGGGTTTTTTTTTTACAATACATAATTAATGGCATGAAAATAACATCAACTGTAGAAGAAATTTGCCTGGAAAATCATATTTTCTTGGGAAAAATAGAAAGACAAATATATTTTTTTTCGGAGAAAAAAGCATCTTTGCATAAGAATATTTCGTTTGTGAAATTCTGAATTCTCTCCAGCTTTAAAATGAATAAGGAATGGTTAGATAGAAACCTCTTTGATTGCTGATATAACTTCGTGATCTCCTTTTCTTTTTTTCATTTTTTTCTCTATTAATACAACTTCCATTGCAAATTCCTAGTGACTACAAGTCCTGATATATTGTTTCTGATTGATTTTGGTAATTATCTGATGTTATATACCATACAACTAGTGATATAAAAATCTGTTACGCTCACTTGACAACAATGATATGTTTTAATGTTGGGTTATATTTGTTGGTGCCGCTTTAAGTTTTTGTAGATCCACTGGTACGAGTGTATAACAATGATACAATCTTTTTAATGAAATAATAAAGTATCAAATTTAAGTGGGAACCTCCAAATACAATTGTTGGTCAATGTATGAACCGATCCAACTGAGATTTTGACTGGGCTAGCTGGAATCTATAAAATTAATTTAGGGAAAATTTCCAGTCTACCCATCTAAACCTTCTCTTATCCCCTTTTATTTATTTTATCTTTTATGTAATTATTTTAAAATTTTAACGGACCATTATACCCACAGATTTTAAACAGAGTGTCCAGTCCATTTGTTTTGTTCTTCCTCTCCTTCCCTATCAAGCTGCTAATCAGCGACATTTCTTCCTCTCCCCTCTTCCCATTCCCAGTCCTCTCCTATCCTCGCCATTCCCATCGCCGTTCTTCCCCTTCTCGTCCCCCTCCCTCCCTCACGGATCGAGCATGCCTCTGGCTGCGGAGATGTCTGGACAGCAGCCCAAGGCAATGCGAGTCATGGCCATAAGAAAAACGAAGCCGGTGTCACGACACAATGAATTGGTCCTTTTAATTCAAATATTGACAGATGATTTTGATATTACGATATTACAATTATATACTGCTGACACTACATAAACATGATGCTTCATTCATTCTCTTCAGATTAAATTTTCCGGCTGTTTAATTTTTTCTCCTGTTGCCTTATACCGACATCATTTTTGATTGGTTGAGGTATGTGTTCTTACCAGTATTGAGCTAGATTTTGACTAAAATTAGAGCACATTTAATTGTATTTGTAGGTGTGATAGGAGAATCGAGATTCTGTAAATGCAAAATTCAACTGAGTTGAGGTACAGTTGAACATTATAGCTTAAGAAAGCTCAATTGCATGATTATATTTTATCTGATGCTCGATTGGGACTAATTTGGGTTAAATGTGAAGTAGGTGATACTTGGTATGAGATGCAATTTGGTTTCTCCAATTGGTTATATCAGAACTCATACAATTGGTCGAATACCAATGGTAATTATACTACTACCATTTCATACTTTGAGAAATATTTTTCACTGGACAAGTTCATAATGAAACTATATTTGAAATGTTAGGTGGTGGGACTAATTAAATCTTGCACGCCAAATGGACTCGGAGATCTGATTCTAACTTTAGACCATAAGAGTGGTTGTGCAAATTTTGTGCTTTTATTGCTTTACCAGGTCTGCACAGCTGAGGCAAATTGATGTATAATTATGATAAATTATAAATTTTAGACCATAAGCAAGGTGTAATCATCTAAAATTTCAAGGAACTCCAGTACCACCATGTGCCAGTAAAGCACTCATAATCAACCAAAATAAACCATAGCAATATATAAATGTAAAAAATTGTTTAAGTTAAAGGATGAGATGGATCTTCAGCTCAAACATTCGGACACTTGCTACTGGTGCATTTCTCAGTGCTGAAAAGTATTTTTTAACATAAAAAAATTCAATTAAGACACTCAAAATCTTAAACTTAATTCTTGAGGCACTAAACGACGTTTTTTGGCGATTCTGATTTTTCCGAATACCTGGGGTTAACACTGAGGTGACGGTGGTGATCGTCACCTCCTCCCCTTTCCGAATTGGGGTCATACGCGCAAATCTGACTTTCCTAGCAAAAGTTATGGCCATTTAAAATTAAAAAAAAAACGATGTTTCCGATCTTTGATCCATTTCATTTTTTTTAAAGTTATGGCCGTTTTATTTTTTCTAATAACACAAAATAAAATATTTTACTTTTTCTTACAGCCGCGAAAAACCTGATTTGAAAAATATTAATCCGGATAGACAATGAGATCACACTAATATTATTCAAACTTTATTTTTAAGTAATAAATTCAATCTGCTCAAACAGACATAATATTACAAAACAATTATTGTTATCTATCCATATCATGTGTTATTGTTAAACTATTCACAAATCATAAAATCCATCGTATTAAAAATATAAATAAATACATAATATTATAAAATACATAAATTATAAACATAATTATAATTGTATATTTATAGAATTTTGTTTGGAGGGATTAAAATTTGAATTTGGGTGGGGGGGGGAATTTGAAAATTGAAATTTGAATTTTCGGAAAAAATAAAAATAAAAAGGGCACGGGCGCACGGGCAGGGCACGGGCGCACGGGCAGGGCACGGGCGCACGGGCAGGGCACGGGCACGGGCGCACCGGCTCACGGGCTTTTCGGGCCGGGCACTCACGGGCAGGGCAAAAAAAAACCGGGTCCAGCCCGTTTAACGCCCGTGCCCGTGTGCTCGTGTGCCTGTGAGTGCCCGTAGCACAGGCACGGGCAGGACGGGCATGGGCACGGGCAGGGCATGGGCAGGGCACGCCCCCGGGGCAAAATTAGAACTCTATGTAGAATCAACTGGTTTCATATAGTACTCCAATTTTTATTGTAAAAAAATAGCAGGGCCCACCCCTTCATTATTTTTCGAAACTTCTGTTTGTCTTTTACTTTTTTCAAAGAAAATATATGTATTCTCAGCTTTAATTATGCCTCCATAAACGAATTTTTTTATAAAACATAAATAGAAAAATTAATTTTTGGGAACAATATGATTGTTTGAGATTTTACAAAAACCATAAAAATTGAGTTACCAACTTAATTTCAAACTTTTTTTTTTGCCACAGACCGAGTTACCAACTTGGTCTTAATATATATTTTTTTTTTGTTTTTTACAGAAAAACTGTGTTGTAAAACTTTGTAGTCATTGGTCTAATATCAATTTTTTTTAGTCCGAACCGAATTGGAAAATCTAAATGAAAAATTAATCTAAACTTTAACAAGAAAGTTGATTAATCTAAAATTTACAAAAAACGAAAATTCAGAGTCAGATCTATGCCCGTCATTTTTATCCATGCCCAGACAATCATAAAATTCGCCAACTCTGCCCATAAATCGAAAATTCTATCAAAAATATCCAAACCGGCTAATAAATAACCGGTTCCTAATTTTTATTAGAAACCGGCTATTAGACCGCCGGTTCCTAATAAAAAATAGTAACCGGCTATTTAGTAGCCGGTTTTAGTTAAAAAATAGGTTTTTTTTTAATCTGGCTATTTATTTACTTATGATACGTATATAGTGGCATTTAGGTACAATTTTAGATAAAATACGACTTTTTAGAGAATCGTTTGAATATTTAAAATATAATTTTGATGTATATGTTGCGAATCGTTTGATATTCTCATTTTTAAGACGATTAATGAATAAAATTTGTTAATTGATTTATTACAATTTGATATTTTTGAACTAAATTTGGTATCAAATTCGCAAAAATTACTGCATAAATTGTTCGTAATTAAAAGTACATCACAATCGCAAAAAAATTATTACAGACATTGAAATATTACTACTTCTTAGAACCCGTACGGAAGGTACAAGGAACAAAATCATCGTCTAAGTCTAGTTCAGTCGTAGCAGACGAAGAGCCAGTCTTACCTGTATTTTTTTTTGTTTTGACCTCGCCGGTAAGAGTCGCACGAGGTGAAGAGATCTTACCACAAACTATACAGTTCTTATCACACAATGGAATCGGGTTTGGTTTTTTGTAAAGGCTCTTCTCAAAATCATCATCGTCATTCAATAACCTATGTTTTACAAAGTTCTTCATAGTACCACCGGACGATTCACTTGATTTGTTTTTGTTCATTGTTTTCACCTAAAAAAGACAACACCACAAACAACAGATAAAATAATAATAATACAACATAAAAAACATACAAAAAATAATAAACATACAACATAATAAACCAAAGATAATATAAATGAAGTTCTCAAAAATATTACAAGTTCATATAATAAGTTCTCAAAACATACAAAATAATAGTTCACAGTCACTCTTATGTTCAACTATTTTTCCTGAAACGAAATCAACCTAACATTCGAGACCCAAATGATGGATTCTTTGATGTCTTTGGTTGCGTATCAGATGGCGCTGCCTGGCTACTAGATGCCCTTGGCTGCTTAATTTTCAAAATCCGACCCGGCACGCTCATCTGCTGGTACTGGTAACGGTCTGGGGTGAGGTGGTGATTTTCTTAGTGGTGATTGAGGTAATGGCAATGGAATTATGTTATGGATTGGTGGTTCAGGGGTTGGCTCGAAATATGGACTAACGGGGGTCATTGGTTCGGCATATGCAGTAACGGGGTTGTATGGGTCCATGTCTGGTGGTGAGTGTGGTTGGAAACTTGGACCACTGGGGTGTATTGTTCTATGATTCGTTCTTGTCCATAGTTTGGCGACATCGAATTTTGTCCCGAACTACTCCCACTTTCGTCTTTTTTAATTCTCTTCACGTACAGTTCCATAATAGAAAACCCCTGCTCCTTAAACTTGTTGCACAATTGACTACAAAAATGATCATTATCTATCGGAACTTGGATATACATTGGTCCGTTCATGGCTCGGGTTGACAGCTTTAAGTCACATCGATTCGAGTTAAAACCCACACAATCATAAATTTGAGATTTCAAGCCCAAAAGGGAGGTACCCTCTTGAACAATAAAAGAATGCGATGCCGGTTTGGAGTAATATACTCCTTCTGGACCTTGCAGAAACTTTCCATTATAATGTAATGTAATAAGCAACGCCATGACCAACAAACTACATTGTGGTAAATGATAAACATCTATCAAGTAATCTATTTTTTATTCATAATCCACTGATAAATAATAATTTAAAAAATACTGTAGAAAATACTGTACAAAAAAACTGTAGAAAAAAACTGTACAAAATACTGCAGACTACTGTAGAAAAATACTGTACAAAACACTGTAGAAAATACTGTACGTACTGTTCAAAAAATACTGCAGACCACTGTAGACCCGCTTCTTCACGTCGTCCTCTTTCTCTCCTCTTTTCTCCTTCTCTAAAAATGCGGCTACTGTACGTTTTGAGAGAAAACACGTATTTATAGCTTTGGCTGTAATAAATTCTGGAAACCGGCTACTAAATAGCCGGTTCCTAATTTTTATTAGGAACCGGCGGTCTAATAGCCGGTTTCTAATAAAAATTAGGAATCGGCTATTTAGTAGCCAGTTTGGACATTTTTGACAGAATTTGACATTTATGGGCAGAGTTGGCGAAATTTAAGTTTTGATGGGCATTGATAAAAATGACGGGATGTATGCCGCATATGAGATATCCCTTTCTCTATTTATTTTATTTGATCAATTTTTCAGACCAATCACATCTTCCAACAGATTAGTTCTCTTCCTAGCGGCCCCACTTCCCATTTAACCAATCCTCTCTCCTCTTATTTTCCATACAAGTGGACCCCACTCATAACCTTCTCCCAACCTTTTTCGCCTTCTCTCATTTTCTCCTCCATATACACCCGTCACGTCACCATCCCTCTCCAACGCGGGAACAACGACTTCACACGCATCGCCCCGCGCGAGCGATGATCTCTCCGAGTTTAGGCCACTAAGTCGTCCCGACTACATAACCGGTCACGTCGGTTCTCTCTCTCTTTAATCTTTTGCTCTATATCTCTCTCCAGAATTTTCTCTATCTTTGTTTTCTCCTCTCTTTCACCCTTGACTGTTATGCACTCTCCTCTCCCCCCTCTTGAAAGTTGAAAGTTTCCTGCTCTCTTTTCCACTTTTCCTTTGTTTTTCGAGGAGTTTGAACTAAACTCCATTTCGGGTGTGACTTGAATTTCCTTCTTGCTTCCTTGTTGACTGAGCAACACGTGAGGAGCAGACGGCCACTGCCGAGGCAGGAAAGGTTTGAGTTCGAGCGAGTCTTGAGGAAGGCGGTACTGACGGTCGTCAAGCTAATTCAAAAACATTTCGGTAAATTATCAAAGGCTTTGATTTCTTTCTTTTCGTTTTAAATGTGTGTGGTCTGAGCTTTGTCGGCTCTTTGCTTGTGGTTTGGAATGTGAAAATAAAGCCCTTAATTATTTTGAAATGTGTTAGGCTGAATTGCTTCATATTGAGGCTTTGATTTCTTGAAGTCGTTAGAATTTTGAGTTGTGGAATCAACAACTTGGAATTGTTAAACCCACCCTCTCTGATCTATACAATGCTAGTAAATGAGAAATTTCGATTGTGAACTATTGTTGTTATGGTGCTTTACTTGGTTAGATTGAGGAATTTCGGTTTAGAATGACTTGCAAACTAATGGATTTGCGATATTGGGTCTAAATCCCAAATAACCCAACAACCCTCTACATCCTCTCTGTCTGTTAAGCCAATCTGTAACTGGTACTAGTTTGGTACCAGTGGTTTCTGATTTTGGGTACGATTCTGGTACTAACAAGAGCCCATACGTAATTTTTTTATAAGATTGAGGATTTAGTAATTAATTTTTGTGACTGTGGTAAAATTTCTCTAGATAGAGGGGCTGGATGTAAATGTGAGCTGGATGTAAATGTGATAATTTTAAAACTCCTAGGACCGAATTGCAAATATTTAAATTAAAGGAGCTTAATTGAAAAAATAAGGAATATTGAAAGTAAGATTTCGGCCGAAAATGTAACAGAATTTGAATTGATATTCTATATACTTAGTATTTGATAGCGGAGCTACAGTAAAATAAACAGTGAAGCCGTCCACTGGGACGTACAAAACTCCACAATTGATATCCTTATTTTTGCAGTCATGAATTGCACCGTTCTTTTGAGAAGAACAGTATAGTTGAATAGGAGAAAATGTTCTAAGACTAATTATCCAAAAGTTGAGCTTTAGCTCCTCTTGTGACTTCGCAGCACCTTTCCCTTAACAAAAACTTTGAATAAATTATACGCACAACAGAACTTAACAGAACTAAATAAAACTAAAAAATTGGGTTAGGCCTTTAAAGGCTTAATTGAAAATCCGAATTGAATTGATTAGGCTTAGGCCCAGTACGAAATTAAATAAATATGAAATAGCTTTGTATTTCAGATTGGGCTGTGCAAGCCCATATGAATTGTATAAAAAAATTGAAACTTTGTAATTTGAATTGGGCATTTTAGTATTGGACCGAAAATGACTGAACTAAGAATTTTATTTAAAAATATGATTGGACTTCAGTTGTAAGCTAAATTTTAATTAACAAAATTTGTAAATGAAAGGTGCTTAAAGCTCGGTAAAATGTTAAAAATAAATTATTAAAAATGACCAAGATTAAAAATACAACTAAGTGACAAATTAATTAATTGTAAGAGATAGCATTAGTTAAAAAGTAATTTTCTTAAATTTGTAGATATAATTTTTAGTGATATCTGTAAGTTTGGAACGTATATTAAGAGCTCTTGCATTCAAATCTCATTCACTACAATTATACATTTTAATTTTGTCAGACCCTATATAGCCTCATGAAAGACCTGATTCTCATGAGTATTTAACTTCTCTCATTTTCTCTCTAATCTCTAATACCCTGATTGGATTACCTCTTGATGTAGCTTTTACACTAAATAAACTAGGGAAGACGAGGAATTAATTAATACAAAAATAAAAAAATAGTTCATTTTTGTTAATATGTTCTTTTTAGTCTGTTTATAATTAGGCAATGTATTTTAATGTTTTTTGAAAAAATAAAAAATGTAACCAATTAAGAAAATGGTAGCTGCAATAAAATTTAGATATAATTTTTAGAGCTATGCGATCAGTTTGGTCTATTTTGCTGAGTGTTGAAATGAAATTCAAAGAAATTGTGAAAATTAACTTTTACAGTATATATTAAGTAATGTTTATTGTGTTTCCCAGCAAAATTTGAAGAAAATAAAATGAACAAACAATGAGAAAAATAATTGGCTATTTTTCATCATTTATCTAACATATTTTTCAGTTGTATATATAATTCTGTGGGGCGTGCGCCTATTGTGTTTGCATCATAACTTATGTTTTGTTACTCTATTATTGTTTTCATCATTTGCCAATTTTTACCGAGTAGAGATCTCGAGCTCGTCTCAGTGAATAATTAATTTTGTGCAGCTCAGTTTGGTGTTTCGTGTTAATTGTGACCTTGATATATATATGAGATCTTGTGAAAAAAATAGCTGGGCTCATCCCTGCTTTATTTTTGGTACTATTTTTTTATTTTTATCTTTTTTAAAAGAAAATAGATATATTCTCAACTACAGTAATATTAATATATTTTTTACTTATAAATATATATAATTTCTCTCTAATTGTTTTATTTGACGCGCACAGGGTATTCGATGAAATGTCCAAGTGATAAATCTGTCCAATTATTGGGTTCCTAGCAAATTTTTGTAAGCTCCATTTATAGGGTTCAAACTAATTAACATCAACTGGATAAACCAAAATTCACACCGTGTGTTAACAGAAGTATTATATTATTGGATAAACCAAATTAAATTCACACCGTGTGTTAACTTTTTTCCATTGTTTATCAGTACACTGTTAACAAGTTGTAAGCAGTATATACCGTTCCATACCTTACTGAATGTTACCTTGTTATGTTTTTTCCCTTGTTTATCAATACACTGTTTTTACTCGAATTTTTACTGGTACAATTGTTCACCCAGTTTGTAGGTAACTTGAAAGATGGCCGAGGGAATAGTTAGTTCTGTTTTGGGTAAGCTGTCGGATAGTGCTGTTAAGAAGGTTTTACTATTACATGGTGTCGGCAAGCAAGTGAAGAGATTGAGTCGTGAGCTCAGTTGGATTCAGGCTTTCCTAAAGGATGCTGACATGAAGCAGATTGTAAATGAGAGAGAGAAGCATTGGGTCAAGGAGGTCAGAGATATTGCTTACGACATAGAAGATGTAATAGACAATGCCATTTTCTTGGAGGTTCCCACCAACCCTTCAATAGGAAGCTCTCAAATTGATGGGGCTACTAAAAGAATGTGGAAGAAATGCAAAACGCTCCCGGCTTTGCACAACCTCGCCGATGAGATGAATGAGATCCTGGAACGGATTCAGGAGATCAATGCCAGTAGAGAGAGATATGGAATCAACTCTTTGGGTGAAGGCAGTGGATTGCAGCCGAGGCTACTGATTAGGCCCCCTGTGCTACCTAAGATTGATGATCCTAATGTTGTCGGCTTCGATGCTGACAGGGACAACATGGTAAAGAAGTTGCTTGACACAACCACTAAAAGGCGTGCTGTCATCTCAATTGTGGGACCTGGTGGACTCGGAAAAACAACTCTTGCTCGAAAAGTTTACAATAGGTAAATATGATTATATGCAGCAACTGTACGTGTCAAAAATAGCTTAATTAATAATTTGATATGTTAATCTTTCTAGAAAATTACTATATATATATATAGAGAGAGAGAGAGAAAACTTAGTAGTCTTTTCATATAAATAAATGAATCATAAGTTTTTTTACTCATTCTGCACAAATTTTGTGCAATAAAAAGCTTCCTGTTGAAATAGGGTTATAAAATTGTGCAATGCATATATTGTTGATAACTTAGATAAATAAGTTAACTTGATCTATCGTGTATCTTTAAATTAAAGCAAAGTCAATTGAAACATTCCCTGAAAATATGGTTTTTGAAGGCAAAATTCCCATATATGCATTGCACAATTTTAAAGATTTTCACTTCAAAAACATTATGTATCGTGTACGCACCTCAGAAGTTCATATTCATTAAATTTACCCATTCATTTATTAGTATCATTAGATTTTAGCCACACCAATTTTCAATTTGTAGTTAAATAAGAAAATTACTCTTCTACCCTAATGTCTACCTAATTTCTTCCCAAAATACAATCAATGCTACTTTTTTTAGAATTATGGTAACTCTTGTTAAAGTTTTACAGGGAGTTCTGTTATCTTTTAATTGTGATATTTTTACTTGTTGATACTTTGGTAGAGTTTTACAAAAAAATAGTATTGGAGAATAAGGAGAGATGCCAAACTAAATTCCCATATACAGACTAGATGATTAGACAGAAAAAACTAAAATACACTTGCCAAAAAAATAAAGTGTGAGAACCAGGCTCTATGATAATATATATGTACATGTACAAATTATAAGAGCAGAGGAATGCAATATAATCCAAACTATCTGCTTTGTTTTCTACAGCAATGATGTCAAGAGATGGTTTGACGTTTGCATATGGGTAACTGTCTCTCAAGAGTTCAATCTAATGGATATTTTGAAAAAGATAATAGAGCAAGTTGAGCCTCTCCCTCAAAACTACCTAGAAGGTGGACAAGAGTATTTACTTACAAAGCTTTGCAAAACTCTTAATGGTGAGAAGTACACTGTAGAAGACCATTTACGTCCAAACTCTCATGACCCTGAAGCTGGTGAGAATGACCTTCAAACATTGCCAAAAAAGTACCTTCTACTCCTAGATGATATGTGGAGAGATGATCTATGGACTCAAATTGGTGTTGTGCTACCTGATGCCAAGATTGGAAGTAGAGTAATCGTAACTACTAGAAACCAAAATATTATCGGTGATGCTGAACCATATAAACTTCCATACTTAACTGATGAGCGGAGCCTAGAGCTTTTGATGAAAAAGGCTCTGCCTAATCGAGATTTGAGTAAAGGGTATCCCATTGAACTGACTGAGGTTGGAGAACAATTTGTTAAAAAATGTGGTGGATTACCCCTTGCATTGTTAGTTTTAGGAGGTGTATTATCAAAAAAACTTGCAAATTTTGCTGCTTGGAGTAAAATGTTGCAAAATATGAACTGGGGTACTGATGGAAGAGATTGTACTGACATCTTGGCCACTAGCTACGATGACTTGCCATTTGTTCTCAGATCTTGTTTCATGTATTTTGCGGCTTTTTCTGAAGACCATGAAATTCAAGCTCAAAGATTATTGCGGATTTGGGTTGCTGAGGGATTCATACCGGCAGAAGAATCCAGAACATTCGAGGATACTGCTGAGAGCTACTTAGAAGAACTAGTGCAAAGGTATATATGCTTCAATAGTTTTACATTCTATTACAGATTCATTAAACTTACCATTTGATATTCTTTTTTTTAGATAAGATATCCTACTTTTTAATTTAATTGGCTCTTTAAAAGTCAATTCATATTCATGACTAACATTTTTCTTATAGGTTAAGTATTTATATTTATTTCAAATACACTTGTTAGTCGTATTCATGCCAACATTTTTCAAATAATACAGAGGATCCCATTTAATTAATCTTCTAATTTAATTTCAACAGAAGCTTGGTTCAAGTATCAAAGAGATCTCTCAATGATTCCATCATAAATTGCCATATACATGATCTCTTTCGTGAACTTGCCATTCAAAAAGCCAAGGAGAATAACTTTCTTACAATTTGCTCAAACCCTGAAAATTGGAAGAGCAGCGCCAAGGCACGTCGTGTAGCAATCCATTACTCGGGTTGCGGTGAATTGATGAAACATGCAAATCTAAATCTCCATTCTTTATTGTGCTTTAAGGGTCCAGTTCCAAATTGCTCTCGGCAAAGGCTACTTAAGGTGCTTAGTCACGTGGGATTGAGTGATTCGGTAGATTGCGAGTGTTTTCATGGACTGAATCAATTAAGGTATTGTTGATTTTTGCATAATAAAATAGTGAAGTGATAGATAGAGAGTATGATGAATTGTTTGTTTTTATTGCAATTTTTGTATCAAAGTTTTTATATAGCCAATTTTTATGTAGTTCGTAACGGTTACATAACGGTCAAATTAAAAGATGGAGTTGCTTTTTTCTTAATTAATTAGTAACTCTCTTTTCTTTTCAAATAAATGGACAATGACGAAAATACCTGTAATAGGTCCGAGGCCTAACTTGGTGTCCTAATTATCTTGTTTCTTAAGACTCCCCTAATGTTAGGGTTGTAAATGTCGATCAACCCTATCTTGTTCATGTTTTCTTCAATATATCTTGGATCTAATCCATTCATAAAGATATTCGCCAATTGGTCTTCTCTTCATACAACATGAATTTCAATTTTCTTTGCTTGAATTTTTCTCTAATAAAGTGGCAATCTACCTCGATGTGTTTTGTTCTCTCGTGAAATACCGAGTTGGATGCTATGTGTCATGCCGCTTAGTTGTCGCAAAATATTTTCATTGGTGTTTGAATTTTAATTCTCATATCTGCGAGGAGTTGCTTGGTCCATTTCAGTTCACTTGTGATTGATGCCATGGCACGATATTCTACTTCAGCACTTCATTGTACCCTGATAATTTGTTTATTGATTTTCCATAGGATTTCTGTCTACAAATGTGCAAAAACCTATTGTCAATTTTCTATCGAAGCTCCCCGCCCAATCTGCATTGGAATAGCCACACACATTGTTAGAATTATTATTTTTCATGCAGATTCTCTTTTTCTGGTGTTCTTTTAAAAACTTTAAAATTCTATTAATTGATTCCAAGTGTGGTGTTCTTGGAGCATGCATGAATTGGCTAATATGACTTACCGAAAATGAAATATCAGGATGGGTTACCATTAGGTATATTAATTTTCTTATAAGTCTTTGAAATTGATTTATATCTTCTAATGTTTCACCTTCTTCACTTTTTAATTTATGCTTACCACATATTGGTGTTGAGGCCGATTTACAACCTAGCTTACAGGTTTTCTTTAATAAATGTAAAATATATTTTCTTTGAGAATAAATATGTCTTTCTTAGAATCTGTGATTTATATTCCTTGAAAATATTTTAAATAATCAAGATCCTTAGTGTCAAATTTTTCCTTCAATTAAAATTTTATTTTATTAATTTCTTCTTGGTTATAATGTCATCAACATATAATAATATAATGGTAGAATTATTTCCTTCACATTTTACAAATAAATTACAATAAATTAAATGAAAGCTTAATTTGTCATACCATACTCTTGGGGATTGATTCAACCCATAAATGACTTTATTCAATTTGTAAGCTTATCCATATTTTTTTCTTTTTCATGACTACATGGTACAGCCAGGTTTACCACTTTTTCAAGTATTCTTGGAAAAAAGGCATTTTTGATGTCTATTTGGTACAATTTTCAATTTTGATTTACCACACTAAAAAATAAAATCCTAATAGTATTCATTTTGATCACAGGTGCAAAAGTTTCATAACAGTCTATACTATAGGTTTGTGTACATCCGTTTAACAAAGTTCCTTAACATTGTTGTTGGTTGAATTATCCTTGATGATCTTCTTAATAGTGTATTTTCTACACTTGTTTTGTGAGATTACTTCTATCTCACTTTCATCTTGTACCAGAGTGGTATTTTCCTCTAGTGTGGTATTTTCTATATTTGTATTACCAACTTGTCGTAATTTAAATATGTTTGGTATGCCGTAAATTTTGGTTTTAATACTATTTGCAACAACAACATAATGATTATTTTTTATAGGTCTAAATTGGTCAATAAATATTGAGTGAGTCTTTGGTACCATGAATACCACTGGTTGATCCATAATATTGGGTCAATATTTCTGTTCTGGAAATCTTAATGGTCGATATGAACCGTTAAACATGATTACCATATGAATATCTACTTGCAGACCATTTTTTTTTTAGAATTTGTTTCTATTATTAAGATAGGTAGAAAATTACTTGATCTGAACATTCTAGATCATCCAAAAACAGTGATTTTCTATCATCTTAAAAATTGTAAAAAAATTCTAAAAAAATATAAAACTTGATCTGCAAGCACATATTAATATGAAAATTATTTTGAACGGTTTGAATCGACGGTTAGGATTTTAAAAATGAAAGCATTGATTCGTATTATGAAGTAAATTGTGATAGGCATAGTACCATAGACTCACTCCTAAATCTTTGATGCAAATCATGTGGTCAGTTGCACTACTATCTAAAATTATTTGATTTTTTAGCAAAGATTTATAGAGTTTGAAGCAATATCACAACATTTTGGGAGATATTGTTGAGCTAACCGCGTAATTAGTTGCTAGATTAGTTGCCTCACTTGATCTTTGTTTTCTTGGACTGGGTTGCTCAGACCCGTTTTCTGACTAAATGGAGATGATGTGTCTCTTTTATTAAACCATTTTTCTTCTTTCTATTTATGAGAGTTCTTTCACTCCCCATTTTTCCTTGCTTTGAGGTCACTGCCTTTTTTCTCGTTTCTCCCGATCTTCTTCCCTCTCTGTCGTTCTTCTTTTTGGTCGAAGATGAGAATACAAGAATCAACATCGATCTTGGGTGTGGATATCTTTTTTTGTAATTTGTAAACCTATTAGGGTGATTTTGGTGATTAGTGAGGCTAGGGTTTTGGAATTTTGTTGCGTAGACTCCATCTTTTGTTTTATGTGGCTGTTGAACACTGATCATAATCTCTCGGTTATGGATTTGATCAATTTTCTTGCTTGTTGGAGCATCTCTGGTTGGTAAGCCATAATTTCGGTTCTTATTGTTTGATATTATTTTTTTTTCTGGGTTTCTGGTACTTTGCTGGTATTGTCTTTGTGTTATCTGTTATTTGGTATTGGCTTTCCGGTATTTTTTTTTCCGGTATTTTTCTGGTTTTACTGATATTTCTTGTACTGAACTAGATAAGAACAAACACTCTTGTTATTTTTTTTTTGGTATGGATGGCTGCTTTGTGCAGCTCTTGGTGGCCTTTAAGGCACTTGGTTTATTTTCTTTAATCGGGTTATCAAACCATGGGCTCTGATATCATATTGATTTTTGCGTAATAAAATAATGAAGTGATAGACAGAGAGTATGATGAATTGTTTGTTTTTATTGCAGTCTTAGTATCAAAGTTTTTATAGTGAGGCTTTATAAAGCCAATTTCTATCTAGTCCCTAACGGTTACATAACGGTCAAATAAAAAGGAGGAGTTGTCTTTGTTTTATTAACTAGTAACTCTTTTTTTTTTTCTAAAATGGTCAATGACGAAAATACCCATAATAGGTCTGAAGCCTAACTAGTGATCTAATTATCTTGTTTGTCAACAGGTATTGTGAACTTAGTGGGATATTAAGTAGTAATAGAAGATCTTTTCAGTCGTTCATAGGCAGCCTGAAATTTGTGGAGACCATTGATTTCCGTCAACTAGATGATAATGGCAACTTGCCTGATGATATATGGAATGTGAAAACACTTAGGCATGTGATGCTAACTCCTCGGAATTATACCTTAGGACCCTCCTCATCTACTGACCTAAGAAATCTGCAAACACTCCAGGCATGTGAAGAGCGAGAGAGTCATGGAATGCACAGTTACCTAAACTACCGAATGTGCGCGATTTAGATATCAATGTGGAGAGCTCGTTTTCATGGGATTTAATGGCCAAGTTGCTTGATACACTGAATCATCTAACCCGTCTTGAATTACATGGCTGTAAAGTACCGCAAACAATTGTGGAGATGGAAAGGTTTCCATTTTATCAGCATTTACACACTCTGTTTCTAATAGAGCAGTCCCCACCCCCCCAACAACATGGTGTCACCTGTGGTTGGCATGTTTCCCATCAATGTCACACGGCTTATACTTTCTAATCTCCATTTCAAGGAAGATCCGACGCCAGTGCTAGAGAAGCTTCATAGCCTCAGGTGGCTCCTGTTTAAAGGAGAAGAACTGAATCGAAAGATGAATTGTTCTGCTGGAGGCTTCCAACAGCTATATGAGTTGATATTTGAGAACCTAACCAATCTAGAAGAATGGGAGATAAAGGAGGGTGCGATGCCCATACTCAAGGTACTGCAACTAGAAAATTGTAAAAAACTAAGGGTGCCTCTCGGGCTTCAGTACTTGTCCAACCTCAAAGAGCTTAATGTATTTGGCTGCAACGAATTACAAAATCATGAAGATGAGATCCGCAACGACATATGCAAACATGTTCCCGACATATATATATGATATGGCCAGCTTCAATATGTAGAATGGTTTCCTTTAATTTATTTGTGTTAGTGTTTCGATCATTTCCGTACTGCTATCATTTTTTTTTTCCTTTTAATTTGTTTGTTTGTTGTATGGTTTTATTCTGGAGTTGTTGAATATGTTTTGAAATCTACAAAAGACAGAAGACTATGTATTTTACTTATAACAGCCAAAATTGTTTTCTTTTCCTTTTAATTTATGTTTTCAAATAAATGATTCTATTTCGGTATAGTGGTGCACATATTTTGCTGAGGTCCCCTCTAGATATGTATTTCAAAGATAAAAGACAAAAAGACTGTATCATGTTGATTTGCTTCTAGTTGCTAATTTTTTTATTTTATTAATTACAAATTTTAAAATATTCTTCTAGAAAGAAATAAAAAACCTCAATTTTAAATTTTACCTCATAAACATGTTATCAGTTCGAGAAAAAAACCGAAAAGAAAAATTAAGGGCCGATATATGGAAGTCTGGTTCATTTTTCTATATCACAATTTCAGTTTTTTTTTTTTTAAATTTGAAATTTTCCTTAATACTCTTTTAAAAGTTCTGATTTAAAAATTATATTCAATAAACTAAAAGAAAAATTCTAGCGTATATCAAACTTTTATGTCCATATATTAAAAAAAAATTAGAGTGGGGCTATGGTAACATGCCGAAATTTTTATAAATATACAAAACTCAATTTTAATTTAACAATCTATACAAAATTCGGCCGGATTTCGAAATCTATCCAAACCGGCAACAGGGTTGCCGGTTTCAAAGCAACTAATCGGCAACTAAATTGCCGGTTCCAGAAAGCTCAAACCGGCAACATAGTTGCCGGTTTTGGCCTCTAAAACCGGCAACATAATTGCCGGTTTTTTTTTTTTTTTATAAATTCAAATTCTAAATAATTATAAATCCAAATTCATACAAATTTAAATTCATTTGACATGATTGTAACTCGATAATTTTTGTTATAATAAAATATAAATTAAAAATTTCTTAAATCAATTAATTTAAATAATTAAGTTCTTATTTTAAAACAATAGATTAAAAAATAAACGACATTTTTTGGCACTAAACGACGTTTTTTGGCACTAAAAACCTTAAACTTAATTTTTGAGACACGAAACGACGTTTTTTGGCGATTCTGATTTTCCGGCTACCCGGGGTTTACCCCGGGTGGCGACCGTCACCGTCTCCTCCTCCCCTTTCCGAATTGACGTCATACGCGTCAATTCGACTTTCCTAGCAAAAGTTATGACCGTTTAAAGTTTTAAAAAAATATATTTCTCATTTTTAAATTTTAGAAAAAAAAAAATATATTTCTCATTTTTTTAATGGAACGGAACCGGCAATTGATATGAATTTGGATTTATAATTTAAATTTGTATGAATTTGGATTTATAATTTATTGGTATGAATTTGGATTTATAATTATTTAGAATTTGAATTTATAAATAAAAAAAATAAAAAAAAAACCGGCAATTATGTTGCCGGTTTTAGAGGCCAATACCGGCAACATAGTTGCCGGTTTGAGCTTTCTGGAACCGGCAATTTAGTTGCCGGTTAGTTGCTTTGAAACCGGCAATCCTGTTGCCGGTTTGGATAGATTTCGAAATCCGGCCGAATTTTGTATAGATTGTTAAATTAAAATTGAGTTTTGTATATTTATAAAAATTTCGGGGTAACATGCATAAAGTAATTATTATACTAAACATTTAATACGACTAAAATCTTTTTCTTCTTCAGTATTTGATGAATAATTAACTCTACATTTTCTTTTCTTTCAAACTAAAACATAAAAACTTAGTTTCAATTCTCTCTGTAATTATATACATGTTGGAGAAATTTAATTAACAAAAATAACTCAGTTGGAGATGCTTTAGCTTGGGCATGCTTACACTCTAGTGTCTGATCGGAACTAAGAAGTACCAATTAAAATTCAATTCAATTCAATAGAGATGACTTCAATAGAAACAAATTATAATTGAATATTTCTGATTGGAAAGAATAGTTTGACCGACAAGAATTAATTTGGCAAAACAAAAACAAAAAAACAATTCTTATAATTTTCCAAACACAAACAAAAAAAAAATAATGACAACAAACACAATCCATTTAAATATTTTATTTTGGGTCATGGCTAATCATCTTATCTTCATCAGACGTCCATTTGATTAGATTGATAACTCTTTGTCATATGATCTGCATAATATATATGATGATTATATAATCCAAATAATAATCTTATACCAGTAATTAATGTTTCTTGTTAATTATTGTTGAGTATTTATATATAGTTTTTTTATGTCAATTCTATAATCTTTTTCGCTTTTAAATTTATACTCAATGCTCAAAAGGATGTGGCTACAAGCTTACAGTCTGTCCTTGTAATACCGAGGTCGAACACAAAGACAATGAGAAATAATATTTTGAATTATTATAAATTAAACTAGAAAATGCTATTAAAGTAAATGGAGGAGTTTGTTGCAATTTTATCCTAATTTTGGGCTCAATGCGTGAAGGGAGGTTTATTGTGACAAATTATAAAGTAAGAAAAAAATTTGATTGTGCACTGATTATTTAAAAACAGGCTCTGGAAATAGCACTACCCTTGTAAAAAGAGAACTCCCCGGATAAAAAGAGAGTATAAGCTGGACAAGCAGGCCTTCTGCCATTAGTTGGGACTTGGGACGGGCCGTATATTTGTGCTTTTTGTGTGAAGTCTGCTTTAGTTTTTAAGCCTTCTCCAAATATATTACGAAATACCTACCAGGGCTGCTAACGAATTGTAGGTGTCCCAGCGTTAAATAAGGTCATAATTTGTATGATGTTGCTAATTAATACCATAAAGTGATATAGATAAATTTGTTAAACCGTCATTAAAGATATTATTTTTTTTCTTTATCCAAAGGCTTCCTTCTCTGGTAGATGGAATTATATTTTGTCAAGCTAAACAGGTTTTTTTTTATAGGATAATTAAAAAATATAGTATAAATACAATACTTTGTGCTAAAAAAAGTTCTGCATTAAACAAAAGTAAATCATGAGAAGTTATTCTTGTTAATATTATATTTCAAAAAATTGTACGGTTGGAATAATTGCAAATATCTATATCAGTGGATTAAATCTCTATTGATTGTTGGGGAGGGGGGACGTAATTAAATTTGTGTGAATATTAATCATAATGTTAATTACATATTGATGGGCGATGGCAGAAGGTACACAGGATAAGTTAAACAAATAATTAAAATTTAAACACACATCAAATCCACCTATTCTGATATGCACGCCAGTCATAAACAAATATAAAAGTTATTACTTTCTTTTTGTGCCAATTACTTCAGAGTTGGTTCTTCCGGGTTGTTGACCTGTTCTTTTCTTTGGGCCAACCTAATTCGATTTCTCCGTGACAACTTAAACTTGCTTTTGGTGTGCCTAATTATTCCCTTCTTTTGACATCTAATTAAGTCTGTTGATGAATCTCTCTTGTCAGGAGCATGCTGCCTGATTTGATGCATCAGACTAATTGTATAAGATTATATATGTGGATGATTTCACTAAAAAAATTTAAAATATTACAAAGTCTCTGACATCAGTTGATAACACAAGAGTTCTTACTAGTGTCTCTGACATCTAAAATCGCTGATCCAGTAGTTCAAAAATTTTTACTGTTGATTCAGAATAGTAAAAAATTCAAAAAAAATGTAAAATTTGGAAAGCATATTTCAGTATGAAGAACATATTAAGAAGTTCGGATTAACTATTTAAATTTTAAAAATAGAGATATGAGCGCAAATTAAAACACCAACTTTAATTTGTAAAACATGGTAGCCTTACTCATATATATATTCGATGAAATATCCAAGTGACAAATCTGTCCAATTATTGGGTTCCTATCAAATTTTTGTAAGCTCCATTTATAGGGTTCAAACTAATTAACATCAACTGGATAAAGCAAAATTCACACCGTGTGTTAACAGAAGTATTATATTATTATTTTTGGATAAACCAAATTAAATTTATATAGAACAAGATGTGAGTGATCCTATGAAATCTGTCTGTAAATTAGTTGAAATTAATCCTTCTTTAATGACAGTAAATAATGGTATTTGAGTAATTAATCTTATAAAGTTGTCGCTGTTAGCATCAGACCCACCAATTAATAGCTCGTTCGCTCTCTCTTGCTGTTTCTTTGCATCTTACGTTAAATTTATGTGGGACTTGTTTAATTTTGATGTTGAGGCAGTACGATGTTGGAACCTTACAAGTTGAGGCTGCGCAATATATACCGTTCCATATCTTACTGAATGGTACGTACCTGATTACGTTAAATTTATGTGGGACTTGTTTAATTTTCAAAAGATACTTTTTTTTTTTTTTTTTTCTTTCTAAACTTTCACGAGTTCTGAAGGCAAACTGATGCTTAGTCCAATTGCAAGAATAAATTTAATCAATTATTTTCTGGAATAAATTGTATTTCATTTTTTGCAATAAATTGCTGGAATAAATTCAATAAATGCCTTGAGCAAATAAAGATCGTTTTCCAGATGCAAAGATTTTTGTTTTAATTAACAAAACCTGGAAATAAAATTTCATGAAATATGTCTGATCGATTGGAAGAAGCTACATGCCTTACAATAATTTGCATTATAAGATGACTATAAAACAGGGAAAAGCTGAAAGCAACGTACCATCTGAACCGCAACACATATGAAATGGCCGACAAAAACAAAAGATTTAAAGAAAAAGTAGATGAAATGCGTGTACAATTTGTATTTTTCAAGAAACAATAAACAAACTAATCAAGTAACTTTCATGTACCTTCCTCGAGATCTTCTTTGGCCGAAAGAACAAACTAACAAGTACAAAATATATCATCTACAAACTACAAAGAAATGAAACACTCGGGTCGGCTTGGAGAAAGTTCACCAGCTGATTCAAATTCGACACTTTCTGGGAGATCCAGACTCGAAACGCAAAAATAATGCGAGCGTGAAATTTTTTACCTATCTATTGAAATAATGTAAATTATTTTGTATACATTATATAAAATTTGGTCTCCAAGCACATTTTAATATGAAAATCATATTGAGCTGTTCGAATTGACTATTTAGACTTTGAAAATTGAGTTATAATTAGTTATAATTAAAAAGAATCAACTGGAAAAAAAGAGAGGAAAAAGAGTATTTTTTTTTTACATTTAAGTTGAGAACAATCTTAATGTAAGAATAATAATAACTTACATTCCTTAACGTTTGATTCAAGCATAATAACATATATTTATAAACAAATCAAACATATGTATTTTATCTCTTTCATGTGCAACCTGCAAAAGAGAAAAAAAAAAACAAACACACATTAATTCCCTCAAATTTGATAAATGTTCTGTTCTTCATATCAAATTTTGTTTTGTTTAGAAATATATGTTATTATGCTTGAATCAAACGTTAAGGATTGTAAGTTATTGTTATTATTCTTACTTTAATGTTGTTCTTAATTTAAATGTAAAAAAAATTACTCCTTTTCCTTTATTTTTTCCGGTTGATTTTTTTTAATTCTAACTATATTTTGTTGGTCGCTTCTTTTGAGATAGAAGTAGGTCCGATTGACATCGGACCTACTTTTAGGTTCAATTAGCTCTAGCACCGTACGATTAACATTGAGATTAGTACACACGGAAATTGAAATAAACTTGTACGGATATTAATATACTTAGCACGAATCTTGATACAATTGATTGGTCATTTCACCCATCAAACCAAAGTAGGTCCAATGGGCATCGGACCTACTCTGAATTCGCTTCTTTTAGTCTAGTGGTCCAGTAGACAATACATGAGGACACAAATCAGGTGGTTTAAACTGGCCACAGAAAATCATTCTCAGTAGTAAAGGAACACATCACATGTTGGTTGACTTGGTTCTAAATTTCTAATGATACCTGCCACTGTGGGACCTCTGCTTTAAAGGAATCCTGCCAAACACGACAGAGAGAGGAGAGAGGCAGGGTTGGCTTTTGGCCTTTTGCTACTCTCACGCACATCACAGTCCACACAACACACAACTCACACCACTCTCTCGCTTTTGCTACTCTCGCTATCCCTCACTTGCTGATGAAATTAACCAGGTCTGGTATCTAGCTATCTTATTTGAATGCATCAAAGCATTTGAAGACACAAACACGCCGAGGTATGAATACGTCCCATTAATTTCTCTGTCATTTAATTAGATGTCTATTAATTGCACACATCTTAATTGTAAAAAATTGTTTATTCGATTAGAGACTTTAAATTAGTTAAGTAATAATCAAATTAACATTAGCACGGATAACATAGTAAATAGTGTGAGTTTTGTACCTCATAATTAGTGAATGCTTGTGTTTTCAGAGGCGAGGCTACAGAGGAGCCTAGCCCTGAATTTTTTTATATTTTTTAGACCCGGTTATAAAACGGGTTTGCCAATCTCTAAAAAATGAGTTTGCCTACCTCTGACCCGCTACTCCTCTCAGTTCCAGCCTAGAACGAAGCCCCACACTAAAATCCCATCACTAACCAAACCCGTACCTGCTAATCTAATATTTGTTTTGTGAAATCACAGAGACAGAGTCACAGAGGCGAAAAAAAAGAATTCGACGAAGCTGAAAAGTGTGCCCTGCGCGAAGGAGAAATAGAGGCGGATTGCAGAGGAGTGCACAACCTCAACAGAGACCGCCTGAGGAGATCACAGAGGAGAAGGTGTGCGCGACAGCTTGAGGTGCTAACTACTGCCACTAGTACGGTACCAAAATCAAACCCTAATTTTTTTTAGTTGTGAATTTGTGTAAATTGATTGGATAAATTCGGTACTGTTGTTTAGACAACTATTGGAAGATTATTTTTTCTCGGTTTAGCTCTGTCACACTACAGATTTTTACTATCCGGAGTGTGATTATAACATCATCATCGCACTTTTTCTTAGTCCGTCAACTTATGTCGCCAATTAAAGGAAAACAAAATAGCAAAACGGAGTCAGCTACAAGACTTAGTAACATGTTATTTAACGACACGCTTCTCTATAATTAACTTAAGAAACAACCATTCAAACAGGCCGGATTAATCCACACAAATACACATAAAAGTATGAATGCATATTTAACCAACGATAGCATGTCGGTCTAGGTTATCTGTAAAACAAGTCACATCATATTCATGTTATCACGTACACATGTGTAATCCCTGTCACAGGTGATTTCCACATTCTCATAACACAATTCCTTTAAACTACCAATCCAATGAGAAATCCATCCTACATTAGAAGACCGCTAACCCACTGGGAAGTCCAACCAACAGTGGAGGCTACAATCACAAATCAAATTCTAACCTCAGACCCGCTGTCCCATTAAATATGCCATCATAATTCAATATGCAATACCCATATTAAAATCAACCATACAAAATGAAACACAAATTATAGAGATGTTCGGTTACCTGATAGCGAGATGTTCAGAATTTATGTCAGATTGCAACTGCAATTGAGACTAAATGCGACGTAGTTGGAATTCGAATCAGTCATATGATAGACTCTTCTTAATCGGTTGTGCAAGGAAAAGATGAGAGATAGTGTGGCAGGCAATTGGGGGGAAGTTGAAATGGGATAGCGGATAATACGAAACAAAGAGGCTGCAGTAAAATGAAATAAAATAAAGGGTGCAGTTCAAATCCAAAACAGAAAGAAAGTTAATATATATGGGCGGTTTAATTCATGGGTGCATTGGATGAATTAGAAGGGATGCTTACAGGAGATCGATACGGTTATTTTATAAAATGTAACTTTCGAAAAATATAGTAGTTATTGAAATATTAGAAATTAGCAGAGACAATAACAGTTGTGACCTTGATATATTAAAGCTATAAAAGGTGAAGATATATTTAAACTCAACTCTATACTGTTAACACAAGTAAGATATAGGGTGTGTGTAGGGATGGGCTATGGTGAGTTGCGAAGTAAGATGTCATTTTTAATTCATGCTTATATTTTTATTTTGAAAATTCAAACAACCAATCCGAACTGCTCAACATGTTTTCTATATTGAAATATACTTGGAGACCAAATTTTATATTTTTTGAATTTTTTTTACTATTTATTAAACCACTTTGAAAATCACTAATTCAATGGTCCAGAAAATTTTACTGTTTTTACTGTTCACCCGGATCGGCCATTTTCAAAGTGGCTTAATAAATAGTAAAAAAATTCCAAAAATGTAAAATTTGGTCTCCAAGCACATTTCAATATGGAGAAAATATTGAGCGGTTCGGATCGGTTGTTTAGATGTTAAAATTAGAATACGAGCGTGAAGTAAAACGCTCACCATAGACCATCCCTATATATATATATATATTACCTAGTACAGTAATATTCCAAGTATAATAGTACAGTATATTAATTAAATCTGATAGAGATGATGATAATGTTATGGTTATTCTAACATCGAGAATAAATCAGTATATTCAAAGAGCAGTCCCAAAATGGGGACTATTCAAAATTAATCCCTAGTGGATTCATTTTGAACGGGTATCATAACCTAAGGTATTAATTAATTCGGTTGTGGCACGTAAAACAATACTCTACCTAGCTAGCTATATACATATACCTACAATACATCGATAAAACATAATTAACTATACACACAATGCACAAAGTACGTACTAATTAAAAACAAGAGTTTTAGGTTATTTGGCTAGCTTACATTTGTTTGTATGTCGGATCGAGCGAGATAAAAATATCGTTGCACACACCAAATCTCTCAAAAAATTCAATTATCTACAAAATTAAGATTTTTGCGGGATTAAGGCAATGGCATGCTACATAATTAAAAATTTTACCTAATAAACAATTTTCCAACAATATTATGGCATACTTCCAAATCATTCCATCCATACTCTCAATGATTTCAACAATTTGGCTTTGAACCAAGCTAGAATGTTAATCAAAGAAATATAAAGGAGATCAAGGACTTACATGCAAAATTACCTCAATCCTCCTCTCCTAAACAATGCTTCCAGCCTTAGATCGAGAGAAAAACAACTAATTTCGCAAAAAGAGAACAGAGAGAGAGCTGCTGAAAGATTCAGCCGTCGAAAACCTAGTTTTAATACGATCGATGGGAGTTATAGGAAGAAAGATAGATTCTCGTATCGGTTAATAATAAAAAAACGATACAAAATATATTTAGTATCGGTTCTCATAAAAATGCGACACAAAAAGGGGAAACTTTGTATCGGTTCCATGCTTCCTAACCGATATTGAATTTTTGTATCGGTTCCTAATATATAACCGATACTAAAATGGTATTATTTGTGTCGGTTTATAATTAGGGAACCGACACAAAAATTCAGTATCGGTTAGGAAGCATGGAACCGATACAAATTGGACCCTTTTTGTGTCGCATTTTTATGAGAACCGATACTAAAGGTATTTTGTATCGTTTTTTTATTATTAACCGATACAGAATATATTTTGTATCGCTTGTTTCAAAGAACCGATACTATTGGGGCGACACTGAAAGTGTATTTTCCACTAGTGTATATTACCTAGTACAGTAATATTCCAAGTATAATAGTACAGTATATTAATTAAATCTGATAGAGATGATGATAATGTTATGGTTATTCTAACATCGAGAATAAATCAGAAAAATATGAATATTAAAGACTAAATTTTTTTTATTAATTTTTTTTCTAAAGATGTTCGAGTGCTATATAAATAAATGTTATCGAAACACCTATAATCTTTATTATATTATAAAAAAATCTTGTTAGTAATAATAATAATAAACAAGTTTTCAGGGTGTTACAAGTTCTGATCGGACTTGGATTGTTGATATATTAAAGGATTAGGATCTGCTACTAGTACCCCCTTATTCAAGTTTTAACTATGTGAACTTAAAAAATAAAGTATAGTTATAATAAATAAAACATAAATTAACGATGTAAACAGAAACAAATGACAATATAATTTCATAGAATAGCTTGAATAGCTTGAATTGTAAACTGAACTCAAATCCGTTAATTTATTCGAACTCGAATCCGGTTTTTGCCTACTCCTAGTTCAAATCTGAATGGTTTGATAATTAAAAAAATGTGTTTTGCTGATTAAATGCATGGTTTGATAATTAAAAAAAAAAAAATCTGAATGAATGCATGTGTCCAGGTACCTTTCAATAAATGAATGCGGTGATGGTGAAAATAGGAGAACCGTTGAACTGAATTGATTCAACCTGAATATGGTCCGTTGCCATTACTAATCATAATTTGTATATCCTAGTTGCCTATATACCAATATTTCAACCAAAACTGTTGTTGATCAATGAAATTACTGATAATTGGCTGTGAAACCTCACATTGCTTGGGCACATTTATTTACTCATTTTTTAGCAATAATGGTTTTTTTAAAAAAAAAAATATTTACATATTGTAATTTCATCTCACCAAAATATACTATTAATTTATTAATCATTATCTCAAAATGTGAGTAATATCAATATATCATTTATGAAAGACCTGATTCTCATGAGTAATTAACTTCTCTCATTTTCTCTCTATTACCCTGATTGGATCACCTCTTGATGTAGCTTTTACACTAAATAACCTAGGGAAGACAAGGAATTAATTAATACAAAAATAAGAAAATAGTTCATTTTTGTTAATATGTTCTTTTTAGTCTGTTTATAATTAGGCAATGTATTTTAATGTTTTTTTAAAAAATATAAAAAATGTAACCAATTAAGAAAATGGTAGCTGCAATAAAATTTAGATATAAATTTTAGTGGTCTCTATGTGATCTATTTGGTCTATTTTGCTGAGTGTTGAAATGAAATTCAAAGAAATTGTGAAAATTAACTTTTACAGTATATATTAATTAATGTTTGTTGTGTTTCCCAGCAAAATTTGAAGAAAATAAAATGAACAAACAATGAGAAAACTAATTGGCTATTTTTCATCATTTATCTAACATATTTTTCAGTTGTATATATAATTCTGTGGGGCGTGCGCCTATTGTGTTTGCATCATAACTTATGTTTTGTTGCTCTATTGTTTTCATCATTTGCCAATTTTTACCAAGTAGAGATCTCGAGCTCATCTCAGTGAATAATTAATTTTGTGCTGCTCAGTTTGGTGTTTCGTGTTAATTGTGAACTTGATATATGAGATCTTGTGAAAAAAAATAGCTGGGCCCATCCCTGCTTTATTTTTGGTACAATTTTTTATTTTTATCTTTTTTAAAAGAAAATATATATATTCTCAACTAGAGTAATAGTAATATATTTTTTACTTATAAATATATATAATTTCTCTCTAATTGTTTTATTTGACGCGCACAGGGTATTCGATGAAATGTCCAAGTGATAAATCTGTCCAATTATTGGGTTCCTAGCAAATTTTTGTAAGCTCCATTTATAGGGTTCAAACTAATTAACATCAACTGGATGAACCAAAATACACACCGTGTGTTAACAGATGTATTATATTATTGGATAAACCAAATTAAATTCACACCGTGTGTTAACTTTTTTCCATTGTTTACCAATACACTGTTAATAAGTTGTAAGCAGTATATGCCGTTCCATACCTTACCGAATGTTACCTTGTTATGTTTTTTCCCTTGTTTATCAATACACTGTTTTTACTCTAATTTTTACTGGTACAATTGTTCACCCAATTTGTAGGTAACTTGAAAGATGGCCGAGGGAATAGTTAGTTTTGTTTTGAGTAAGCTATCGGATACTGCTGTTAAGGAGGTTCTACTATTACATGGTGTCGACGAGGAAGTGAAGAGATTGAGTCGTGAGCTCAGTTGGATTCAATCTTTCCTAAAGGATGCTGACATGAAGCAGATTATAAATGAGGGAGAGAAGCATTGGGTCAAGGAGGTCAGAGATATTGCTTACGACATAGAAGATGTAATAGACAATGCCATTTTCTTGGAAGTCCCCAAGAACCCTTCAAGAGAAGGTTCCCGAATTGTTGGGGCTGCTAAAAGAATGTGGAGGAAAGGCAAAAAGCTCCCGGATTTGCACAACCTCGCCGATGAGATGAACAAGATACTGGCACGGATTCAAGAGATCGATGCCGGAAGAGAGAGATATAAAATCAACTCCTTGGGTGAAGGCAGTGGAGTGCAGCCGAGGCTACCGACCAGGCCCCCTGTGCTACCTAAGATTGATGATCCTAATGTTGTCGGCTTCGATCATGACAGGGACAACATCGTAAATAAGTTGCTTGACACAAGCACTAAAAGACGGGCTGTCATCTCAATTGTGGGACCTGGTGGGCTCGGAAAAACAACCCTTGCTCGAAAAGTCTACAATAGGTAAATATAATTATATGAAGCAACTGTACGTGTCAAAAATTGCTTAATTAATAATTTGATATTTTAATCTTTCTTGAAAAGTACTATATATATATATATATTTAAACCTTAGTTTTCTTTTCATATAAATAAATGAATGATAAGTTCTTTTACTCATTCTGCACAAATTTTGTCCAAAAAAATATTTCCTGGTGAAATAAGGTTATAAAATTTTGCAATGCATATATTGTTGATAACTTGGATAAAGAAGTTAACTTGATCTATCGTGTATCTTTAATTTAAACCCAAGTCAATTGAAACATTCCCTGAAAATATGGCTTTTGAAGGAAAAATTCCCATATATGCATTGCAAAATTTTAAAGATTTTCACTTCAAAAACATTATGTCTCGCATACGCACCTCAGAAGTTCAGATTCATTAAATTTACCCATTCATTTATTAGTATCATTAGATTTTACCCAGACCAAGTTTTATGTTTGTAGTTAAATAAGAAAAATACTCTTCTACCCTAATGTCTACCTAATTTCTTCCCGAAATACAATAAATTAATGCTAATTTTTTTAGAATTATGGTTACTCTTGTGAATGTTTTACAGAGAGTTCAGTTATCTTTTAATTGTGATATTTTTACTTGTTGATACTTTGGTAGAGTTTTACAACAAAAAATAGTATTAGAGAACAAGGAGAGATGCCAAACTAAATTCCCATATGCAGATCGACTAGATGATTAGACAGCTAAAACTAAAATACTCTTGTCAAATAAATAAAGAGTGAGAACCAGACTCTATGATAATATATATGTACAAATTATAAGAGCAGAGGAATGCAATATGATCCAAACTATCTTCTTTGTTTTCTGCAGCAATGATGTCAAGCGATGGTTTGACGTTTGCATATGGGTAACTGTCTCTCAAGAGTTCAATCTAATGGATATTTTGAAAAAGATAATAGAGCAAGTTGAGCCTCTCCCTCAAAACTACCTAGAAGGTGGACAAGAGTATTTACTTACAAAGCTTTGCAAAACTCTTAATGGTGAGAAGTACACTGTAGAATACCATTTACGTCCAAACTCTCATGACCCTCAAGCTGGTGAGAATGACCCTCAAACATTGCCAAAAAAGTACCTTCTAGTCCTAGATGATATGTGGAGAGATGATCTATGGACTCAAATTGGTGGTGTGCTACTTGATGTCAAGAATGGAAGTAGAGTAATCGTAACTAGTAGAACCCAAAATATTATCAATGAAGCTGAACCATATGAACTTCCATACTTAACTGAGGAGCCGAGCCTAGAGCTTTTGATGAAAAAGGCTCTGCCTAATCAAGATTTGAGTAAAGGGTATCCCGTTGAACTGAGTGAGGTTGGACAACAACTTGCTAAAAACTGTGGTGGATTGCCTCTTGCATTGTTAGTTTTAGGAGGTCTATTATCAAAAAAACCTGCAAATCGTGCTGCTTGGAGTAAAATTTTGCGATTTAATAACTGGGGTACTGATGGGAGAGACTGTACAAACATCTTGGCCACCAGCTACGATGACTTGCCATTTATTCTTAAATCTTGTTTCATGTACTTTGCGGCATTTCCTGAAGACCATGAAATTCAAGCTCAAAGATTATTGTTGTTGTGGGTTGCTGAGAGATTCATACCAGCAGAAGAATCCAGAACATTCGAGGATACTGCTGAGAGCTACTTAGAAGAACTAGTGCAAAGGTATACATGCTTCAATAGTTTTACATTCTATTATAGATTCATTATACTTACCGTTTGATATTATTTTTTTAGATAGGATATCCTACTTTTTAAATTTAATTGGCTCTTTAAAAGTCAATTCATATTCATGACTAACATTTTTTCTTATAGTTTAAGTATTTATATTTAGTTCAAATACACTTGTTAGTCGTATTCATGTCAACATTTTTCATATAATACATTGGATCCCATTTAATTAATCTTCTAATTTATTCAACAGAAGCTTGGTTCAAGTATCAAAGAGAGATCTCGATGATTCCATCAAAAGTTGCCGTATACATGATCTCCTTCGTGAACTTGCAATCCAAAAGGCCAAGGAGGATAACTTTCTCACAATTTGCTCAAACCCTGAAAATTGGAAGAGCAGCGCGAAGGCACGTCGTGTAGCAGTACATTACTCGGGTTGCGGTGAATTGATGGAACATGCAAATCCAAATCTCCGTTCTTTGTTGTGCTTTGAGGGTCAAATGCCAAATTGCTCTCGGCAAAGGCTGCTTAAGGTGCTTTGTCAGTTCCCAAAATCGAGTGATTCGGTAGATTGCGAGTATTTTCATGGACTGAATCAATTAAGGTAATGTTGATTTTTGCATAATATAACAGTGAAGTGATAAATAGAGAGTATGATGAATTGTTTGTTTTTATTGCAATTTTTGTGTCAAAGTTTTTAAGTGAGGCTCTATATAGCCAATTTTTATCTAGTTCCTAACGGTTACATAACGGTCAAATAAAAAGATGGAGTTACTTTTTTTATTAATTAGTAACTCTTTTTTTTTCTAATAAAAGGTCAATGATGAAAATACCACTAATAGGTCTGAGGTTTAACTGGTGCCCTAATTATCTTGTTTCTCAACACTACCCCTCCTGTTAGGGTTGTAAATGTTGATCAATCCTATCTTGTTCATGTTTTCTTCAAATTGTCTTGGATCTAATCTCTTTATATAGATATCCGCCAATTGGTCTTTACTTTTTAAAAAAGAACTTTCAATTTTATTTGTTTGAATTTTTCTCTAATAATGTGGCAATCCACCTCGATTTGTTTTGTTCTCTCGTGAAATACCGAGTTGGATGCAATGTGTCGTTCCGCTTAGTTGTTGCAAAACATTTTCATTGGTGTTTGAATTATAATTTCCATATCCACGAGGAGTTACTTGTACCATTTGATGGTACCATCAAAATTATACTTAATTTTATATACTCATTTACAACCTATCGGTTTTTTTTTAATCTTTTGGTAATTCTCACCTCCTTGAGCCAAACCGAGTTGTTTATGGCTTCAAGGTAATTATTTGGTTCTTTTTTCATTTGAAATAGAGGTAAAAAATATTTGGTGTGGAGAGAAAATATTTTTATAGAAAATAAAGTTTTGAATAGGATAGTGTACCTCGTATGTCACAAAGTCCCTTAACCTTGATGTTGATTGAATTGTCCTTGATGATCTTTTTAATAGTGTATTTTCCACACTTGTTTCTTCAAAGTTTTTCTCTTCCTCTTCATTTTGTGAGATTTCTTTTATCTCACTTTCATCTTATACCAGAGTGGTATTTTCTATATTTGTATTACCAACTTGTGGTAATACAAATATGTTGGGTATTTCTAGGATATTAATTTTATTATCAACATCCTTGTAATATGGCTCATTTTCGAAAAATGTTACATCGAAAAATATTTCAAAAATAGTTTTAATTGACATATAATGCAATTTATGTTGTTTATTTTTGTGTCCAAAGCATGTGCACCCAAATATTCTCAAATGATTCATTATAATTTTTCTTTATTAAAGGACCTCCAATGGACTTTTAAAATTTTAATTGGCACTAGGCAATCTATTTATTAAATATGTGGCGGTGAGTATGGCATCCGACCAAAAAAGTCTTTGATACATTATTTTGAAATAAAAGAAATCGAGTCACTACAAGAAAATGTCTATTTTTCCATTCGGAAATACCATTTTGTTCATGACATTTGTTTGATGTAAAATTCATTTTTTTGAAGAAATTTGAAAAAAATTATTTATAAATTTTATTTCACTTATCTGATCAAATTATTTTAATTTTTGCATCATATTGATTATCTATAAAATTGTAAATTTGTAAATTTGTAAATATTGATTATTTAAGGAAATCACGAATACATCTGTGTAAATACATTTTTATTTGTTAGATGAAATGGTAAATCACGAATACATTTTTATCTATAAAATTATAAATTTGTGTAAATTTGTGAAAGTTTCTTAATTTACATACTTCACTCCAATTTTGGAAAATCACGAATATATTTAAGGATTTTACCGTAAGATTGTCCTCGTCTTTTATGCCAAAGAGTTTCTAAATTCTCGTCTTCTAACATTTACATTGAATTTTTCATAATTTAAAGGGTAGAGTCCATTTTCCAAAAAGATGTTTACCAATTATTTTTCCAGTTTCCTGATTTTAAATATTACATATTTGAAGAAAAAATTGCATTACAATTTAATTCTTATATTAATTTTTTAATTGAAATTAAATTTTTAGGTAAACTACTTGTATACAAAATATCTTTTATATTTTTTGAAAAAATATTACATACTTCCATGCCATAAATTTTGGTTTCAATACTATTTGAGTGAGTCTATGGTACTATGCATATCATGAGTTGATCCATAATACAAATCAATATTTCCATCCTTAAAATCTTAATGGTGGAGAATTTTACAAATTGCTCATCCTCTAGAAAAGACCAAACAAAATACCTCATCTTCAATTTTTTTGACAAAATGCCCTTGTGGGCCCCAAACTTTCCTTCCTTTCCTCTCCCTCTCTCCATGTTACTCCCCCCCCTCTCTCTCCACATTAATTTTCAAACTTTTAATTCTAAACCCTAAACCCTAAACACTTCTTCATTATTACCAATGTTTTCATACCACATTTAATTTTCTAGACATCAAAATAGCGCTATGTTGCATTGATACAGGTACAATATGGATACGATGATACAACAATTTTCAAAAATCTAAAATACAATACGGTTATTATATATATTTTTTTATTATTTTAATTATGTTATTAAATCAAAACCTTTATTATAGGCAGTTTAAAAATAAGTTAACACCATTTTTTATACCTTCCTAAGTATAATCGAACTTAGGAACCTATTCTAATAATATAGTCTTAAGACGTGCTGATGTATATGATTATATCTAAAAAGTCATCAGTAATTTAATCCACAATTTGTGAAAAACTTTAGTCTACTAGGTAAGTAGATGAACATGTGCTGATCACCAAACAAGTAATATTGTGTGATCCAATTGTACGGCTACATATAGATTTCTACCCACCTTTAAAGTGAAATTGTGTATTCCAATAATTCATATTATAGACAACCTTCAAAAAGATTACATATTGTTTTTAATTACAATAAAATATAAGCTTACATATTGTTCTTAACACGGAACAAATGTTAAGAAAATACCAAAGAAGACTGGTATGAAGGAAAAAAGATAAAAAAAATAATAATAATAGCAAGACTGGTACCAAGGGCATATATCCATGTTATAACAAATAAATATAAAAGAAAATACTACTATTCCCTCTATGTGACAAAATATGAAATATTATTTTGTACCAGATAGCCTACTGTATTTGAGAACCCTCTCATCTATAGTGCCCTTTTGTTTATACCCTTTGAAACATTATTTTGTCCAATTCCATTTGTACCCCTAGGTGTCTGTGTTGTTCTTGTTGTGTGAGTCCCTTATAATTAACTGGATGCGATCATACCAATGAATTTGGGTTTAGATCGAGGCTAAATTTGTCCGGGCCTCGACGAAGGTCATTTTAGACGAGAACCCGACAAGAAAAAAAATTCAGTACCACGATGATCGATATTTTTTTGTACAAACAGGATCGATACATATATGAATTGGCTATCAGAAAAACTCTTTTGCACCATACTAAGTTGAAGATTAGTTTAGTTCTTTACATAGAGCAAAGATTAAGTAGATCAGCTAAATAATATAGAAAAAACTGATCCAACTAAATTAATTTTAAAAAGTAAGAAACGCTAACTATGTTGTGTTGAGAACTTGAGATGAACATGCAACTTCAGGTCATACATACAGTAGAGAATCCAAGTTCAAAAATCAAACAAACAACTTCATATCATATCATAAAATAGCAATTAGGTCTTTTAGTCTGATTTTGTATTTCTTGCTTACCAGGTATAAAGCTAAATTTGTGTATACTTTTTTTAATTGGAAATATAGCTAGTGTTCTAGAAACCTTAGTTGAGTTCACCTTTCCCATAATATTCCCTTGAAATGGAGACCTCCATTTTCTGACCAAATGGAGATGATGTGTCTCTTTCATTAAACTATTTTTCTTCTTTCTATTCCTGAGAGTCTCTTTCATTTTCTGTTTCACTTGACCAAATTGAGAATCTCCCTCCCTCTCTGTTGTTCTTCTTTTTGGTCGGAGATGAGAATGCAAGAACCAACATCGATATTGGGTATGGCTATCTTTTTTGCAATTTGTAAACCTATCAAGGTGATTTTGGTGATTAGTGAGGCTACGGTTTCGGGATTTTGGTGTGTAGACTCGATCTTTTGTTTTATATGGTCATTGAACACCGATCCTAATCTCTCGGTTATGGATTTGATCAATTTTCTTGCTTGTTGGAGCATCTCGGGTTGGTAAGCCATAATTGCTTTGTTATTTAGGTTTGATCGTATTTTTCGAGTTTACGGTATTTTGCTTTGGTACTTGTCTTTACGGTACCTGTTATTTGGTATTGGGTTTCGGTATTTTTCTGGTACGACACTTTGCCCCTTTTCTGGTTTTACTAATATTTTTGTTACTGAACTGGATAAAAACAAACATTCTTGTTATTTTTCTGGTATGGTTGGCTGCCTTGTGCGGCTCTTGGTGGCCTTTAAGGCACTTAGTTTATTTTCTTTAATCGGGTTATCAAACCATGGACTCTGATATGATATTGATTTTTGCCGAACAAAACAATGAAGTGATAAATAGAGAGTATGATGAATTATTTGTTTTTATTGCAATCTAAGTATCAAAGTTTTTAAACTGAGGCTTTATAAAGCCAATTTCTATATAGTCCCTAATGGTTACATAATGGTCAAATAAAAAGAGGGAGTTGTCTTTGTTTTATTAACTAGTAACTTTTTTTTTTCTAATAAATGGTCAATGACGAAAATACCCCTAATAGGTCTGAGGCCTAACTGGTGCTCTAATTATCTTGTTTGTCAACAGGTATTGTAAACTTACGGGAAGATTGAGTAGTAACAGAAGTTCTTTTGAGTCATTCATAGGTGGCCTGAAATTTGTGGAGACCATTGACTTCAGTGAACTAGATGATCCTGGTGACTTGCCTGATGATATATGGAATGTGAAAACACTTAGGCATGTGATGCTAAAATGGCTGGATTATACCTCTGGACCCTCTTCATCTACTGACCTAAAAAATCTGCAAACACTCCAGTGTGTGAAGAGCAGAGACTCATGGAATGCACAGTTACCTAAACTACCGAATGTGCGCAATTTAGATATCAAAGTGAAGAGCTCGTTTTCATGGGATTTAATGGCCAAGTTGCTTGATACACTGAATCATCTAACCCGTCTTGAATTACAAGGCGGTGAAGTGCCGCAAACAATAGTGGAGATGGAAAGGTTTCCATTTTATCAGCAATTACAATCTCTGTATCTAAGAGAGCTGTCCTCACCCCCCAACAACAAGTTGTCGCCTGTGGTTGGCATGTTTCCCATCCACGTCACACAGCTTATACTCTGTAATCTCCATTTCAAGGAAGATCCGCTGCCAGTGTTAGAGAAGCTTCGCAGCCTCAGGTATCTCTGGTTGGAGGGAGAAGAAGTGAATCGAAAGATGAACTGTTATGCTGGAGGCTTCCAACAGCTACATGACTTGATGTTTTGGAACCTAACCAATCTAGAAGAATGGGAGATAAAGGAGGGTGCCATGCCCATACTTAAGGTACTGCGACTAAACCATTGTAAAAAACTAAGGGTGCCTCTCGGGATTCAGTACCTGTCCAACCTCAAAGAGCTTAATGTATTTGGCTGCAACGAATTACAAAATCATGAAGATGAGATCTGCAACGACATCTGCAAACATGTTCCCCACATAGTTATGTGGTAGGGCCAGCTTCGATCTGTAGAATGCTTTCCTTTAATTTATTTGTGTTAGTGTTTCGATCATTTCCGTACGCTATCATTTTATTTTTCCTTTTAATTTATTTGTTTATTGTTTGGTTTTATTCTGGAGTCGTTGAATATGTTTTGAAATCTACAAAAGACAGAAGACTATGTATTTTACTTGTAATTGCCAAAATTGTTTTCTTTTCCTTTTAATTTATGTTTTCAAATAAATGATTATGTTTCGGTATAGTGGTGCACATATTTTACTGAGGTGCCCTCTAGATATTTATTTCGAAGATAAAAGACAAAAAAGACTGTATCTTGTTGATTTGCTTCTAGCGGCCGATTTTTTATTTTATTAATGATAAATTTTAAAATATTCTTCTAGAAAGAAAAAAGGCTCAATTTTAATTCTGCCTCATAAACATGTTATCAGTTCGAGAAAAAAAAAACAAAAAAGAAAAATTAAGGGCCGCTATATGGAAGTCTGGTTCATTTTTCTGTATCAGAATTTCAAATTTCAGTTATTTTAAAATTTGATATTTTCCTTAATACTCTTTCAAAAGTTCTGATTTAAAAATTATATTCTATAAATTAAAAGAAAAATTCTAGCGTACATCAAGTCCATATATTAAAAAAAATATTAGAGTGGGGTTGTGGTAATATGCATAAAGTAATTATACTAAACATTTGATATGACTAAAATCTTTTTCTTCTTCAGTATTTGATGAATAATTAACTCTGCGTGTGTTGGAGTAATTTAATTAACAAAAATAACTCAGTTGGAGATACTTTAGCTTGGGCATGCTTACACTCTAATCATATTTCAATTCAATAGAGATGACTTCAATAGAAATAAATTATAATTGAATATTTCTGATTGGAAATAATATTTTGACCGACAAGAATTCATTTGACAAAACAAAAACAAAATACAATTGAGAACTAGCCTTTGGTCTAGTGGCTAAGGCACATGGTCTCTATGTGAGAGGTCATGGGTTCGAAACCCAGATGGGGGAAATCCTTTGTTGTAATAACAAGGGTGTTAAATAGTTGGGTGGCTTGACCTCCAACCTTTACTCAAAAAAAACAAAATACAATTCTTATAATTTTCCATCTATGTCATTCACTGCGATTTTAAATGTTTGCCCTTCAATTTATAATGAACTAAATAGTAACAAATTAACGGGTATTGAATGTGAACCCTTTAATTGCTTTATTATTCAGTTTATTTAAATAATTGACAAATTTAGATATATGTCCTCTATATTTTATTTTTCCATGAAAATTTTCAAATCAATTATTATACATAAAATGTAAATATATACAGTACAATAAATATTATAAACCATGACTCATAAATAACAAAATATAACTAAACAAGTATAAACCATGTTAATTAACAAAAACTTTAAGCCATAATTAACTGAATAACAAAATCCAACTAAACAAGCGTAAATCATCATAACAAAAACTTTATTGGTGTCAAATGAATGAAATTAAATGGTGAAAGATCATTTTAGCTGCTACCTGGCCTATTTGAAAAAATATATATTAAATCAGAACTTTAGAAAAGTGATAAATTAAATCCTAAATCCTTAGAATCACTGATAATTTCTGTAGGTTTTCTTTGGAAATAAGATTTAATTTTACCCATTCGACCGGCTTTCAAACTTATCCTTCTTTTCATTAACTAGTGGATTTGTTGAGCTGTCAAATTTGAATATTGCACAATTCAAGTCACATTTATTTTTATCCCCATTTTATCTAGTATTGTAATTTTTTTATTAGTTTTTAAATTAGTGCCATTATCTTTTGTTATTTTAGTGATTTCATTGATCAGCACGACCTTCTTATGAATGAGTCTTCAGTATACTAAAAAAAAAATATCAAAAATCATTATGGTGCACAGTTACTATGTAACGAAATTATTGTAATTATATATTAGCACAATATTTGCTACTAAAAATATAAATTCATTATATTTAGTTTTACATCATTATGCTTAGTTTATCAGATGATTCACAAATAATAATAATAAATTTCTTCACTAAAATGTGGTGTATTATTGAAGCAAATTTCACTTTTATTTATTCAATGCAAATTTCAAACTCCTATTTATATTACAGAGAATTTTATCACATTGTAGATTTCGAACTCAGAAACTTCTACATGGGAGTTATGCATCTTTGCAACTAGATCAAAGACTGATTTTTTGGTGCAAACTTTTATTTGTATGAACTCTTTATCTGAGAAGTAATTATGAATCTTTGTTACATATTTATTCGAACTAATTTCGCATATTTGAAACAAAGACAATATTTCATTGAAAGCGAACGGAGGAAACGGATAAAAAGATGGAACAATCTGTAATAAAATCCAATCAATTTTGATCGAAATATTAGCCCGTTAGAATAAGTTCACTTTTTTCGGGAATAAGTGAAACAGTAATCGAATACGAATTTGCAAATTTGAAACCAACAATGCTAATAACTTTACCAGAAAAGATTGACTCAATCTAACTTGAATCATTTTGATGATTAATTAAATGGATTAAATACGTGTTTAAATTTTTTAATCCGTTTCAGATTGAATAGGGTTGGATCGAATTTAATTCGGATTAACTAGATGAATCCAAATCGTTGAAATTGATCTAATTCACTATTAATATGTTCAGACGTAAAATTTATTAATTTTCATATTAATTTAAATAAAAAAATTGAATGCATGAAAATTAACTTATAAATCAACCTTTAAAAAATAAAACAACTTATAAACCTTCTTCATTTGACTCCATGACTTTATGATATATTAGTTTGAAAATTTATAATTTTCATATATAAATACATTACTCAATCAAAATAAATACTTATTATTCCTAATCTCTGAAATACACCAAAAATACACAGAGGTGATACCGGTTAGGTTTTTTTGTGCGTATCCTATCTACATAGTTTCCTACTCGTACTATTTATCAACGGGGTAGCGCTATTCTGAGAGCTCACTTTCAAATATTGAGGGCATAATGAATTTTTTCTTCTGTTATACAACTTTTGCCCCTAATGAATGATTTCCTAAATTTTTCTATGTTCTAAACTTAATTACTCTTTACAAGAAAAACTATTTAATAAGGTGATAGAAATAGCTGTCAGAATTAGGCCTCTTTGTTTATGGAATTAAATAAATTGGCATAGACAAACTTTATCTTTCATGGCTTACATTCATATGGTGTTAATAAGTATAAATCAGAAACTTATAGCAAACAAATTGCACGCATCATTTAACAAATAGAAACTAATTAAGTTGAACCAAATCAATAATTGAACTTAAATTTGAAAACACAGCCTACTTAACTGGCACTTGTGCAATATGATTTTTTTTTCTTTTAAAAAATACATTTAATTGATATTTAAAAAATTTCAAGCATTATTCAAATTGAAAAACTAAATTTGTAGATGTACTTTTCATTTTTATAAAAACCACATCTATTACATTATGACCGATTTCAAAGATGTTTACCCCTTCATCAAATGTTTTAAATTTTTTAACAGTGTAACTGTAATGATTTTATGATAAATTACTAATTGATTTTAAATTGACTCAAATATCAAAATGATATTAATTTAAAATAGCAGCCTCCTTAAAGATTGCAAATTGAATGTTTAAATAGCAACCTCCTAAAATATAACACCTCCTAATTTGTCCTAAAATATTCAATACTAACAGTAACAATTAAATATCTTTCATCTACTCAAACTAGAAAACCAAAATCGTAGCTTATTTGCTTTAATATTGAGATCAAGGGACTCGATCTTGTCATGTCTTTTAATGGAACAAATCTCTGATTATGCCACGTAGATAGTTTCTAAACCAGATGGAACTAGAATCATATGTGAATATGGAAAAAAAATGATATATTTGATAAGAACCATGTACCATTCATGCTATTTTTTTTTAATGCATTAGTACAAATTAATCAACTTTCTTTTATTGAGAATCTGAAGCAAAGATAGAAAATAATTATTGAGGGTAGAATTGGTAATAAGATAAAAATAGATTTCTCAGCCCTTAATATAGTGTTTTGAGACCTGCAAATAGCACCGCCCTTATCAATGCCAATTCCTATTCAATCAAATGCATTTTCTCGCGCTTTACTATTTTAGTGAGATATGCCTATTTGACATATTCAAATATTTATGAACTCCGAAAGGACCTAAAAAATTTATAATTGGAATAATTGAAAGTAGAACATTTTGAAGATCCTTTGCTTCACCCTTTCTAATTGAGTTTTGGCAACATCCTCTTTTATTAAATGTGGATACGAAATTTTTTGTGGATTCATTTTGATAATTTCATAGTTCACTAAGAATTAAGATTTAGATTTCTCCTAATATCAACTGAAACTATCCAGTGTATATTCTAATAACCACAATAAAATAATTTTAGAAGTCAAAATTTTTTATGAAAAATTAAATTATATGCAAGCAAACATTGCTAAATAATATAATGTCAGTTTTCTCCATCATTTTTTTTGTGTTGTTTAATTTTTTTTTTATCATTGTTTTTGACTTTGCTACCATATTCTTAATATGTGATATAAGTTTACAATTTTTAATTAAATAAGTCAAACAAATTATTAGATATTTGGACAATGAGACAAGTCAATTGTATTGTATGCTTACTTTTTCTTATTGAATATCAATTTGGTATCGCACTATGTGAGAATAACTAAAAAATTTAAATTGGTAATATATTTTAACTATTATCATGATACGACAATTGTTAAGTATTCACTTGGTCATATAAACTGATATTGATTTTCTTGAATTAACATTTATGTCGGATGTATAATTTCAAATAATCGATTTTTGGTCTCTTAACAAATTGTCCCACAAGTATGATGGCGGAGATTTATAATTTACTATAAAATATATTTCATTTAAATTTCATTTTATGTGGATAACCCGATGGAATAAATAAATTCATCCATGTATAAGGGCGCTTGTATTATTTTCATAAAATACATAAAGTTTTAGTTCAATAGAAAATACTTGTAATATGTTTTTATAGATTTTGTTTTCCAGGTCATTTAGAAAATGTTTCCTAAGCACTGTGCGATACATTTTATTTTCATTAGATATTTTTACCAATTTATATTAAAACATGCATTTTTTTGAATTTTTTTTTTATTGATGATCTTTTTCACGTCCTTAGTTTTTATAAATTACCGGCATATAAATCGAAATTTACAAAATTCCTTGGTACAATTTTTTTTTGTTTTTTATCTTTTTAATACTACGAGACTATGATTAAGAAAATAACATAGGAGTTGTTTTGAGATTCGTGAAATTAAAACGGACGACTGAGATCTCAGGTTTTGCACTGGATATGTATTCTTTGGACTACTTTATCAAATTCATATTCCCAGGTACCTGACGAAAGAATATTTAACAATTTGTAGATCTCAACCGTTATTTTTAACTTTGCACGAGTCTTATAGTCTAATAATACTGTCCCCAATTAGCCCGAATCCTAAAGCATCTGAGAATCAATTTTAAACCGTAAACTGAGGTTAATATTATACGGTACCTGGGAGGATAAGGATCCCTACTTTATCCACTCCTAAGACTCCTTCCCAGTCGCCAACTCGCCATTTGCTCTCTCTTCAAGCTAGTAACAATGCTCCTTCAACCGCGCCTTCTCCCTCGCTTCCTCTCCATTTCAACCAAACCTTGCTTCTCTCCATTCTCTCCGCGAGCATCTCATTTAACAACCCTCCCTCTCCCTATCCCCTCCCCTATCATACCCGATTCGGATCTGGACCTGTCAGTTCAAAACCCGATAACGCTTCCTCTCGAAAAGCTCTTTGTTCCGCCCGATACTGACCTCTCCGGCGACGCCAAGTCAGCGCACAGTCGTGTCCTCACAGGATCTAACATCGTTTTGGGTCCGTACGCGCGCGACTCGCAAGTGGCCAGCGCTGAATACGTTAAGAGCAGTGTACGGACAGTTGATTGCCCTTCTGACGGATTGCCTGAGTTCGCACTTGTCGGAAGGTCGAATGTCGGCAAATCGTCGCTCCTTAATTCACTCGTTAGAAGGAAGAAACTTGCGCTTACATCCAAGAAACCAGGTTTGTTAACAATGAAGAGTATTTTTTGGTGAAACATTAAATGTTTTATATTGTTAGTTGGAAAGCTCTTAACTTTGTGGTTCAAGGGGGATATTGTTAGTTTAATTGTAAATGGATTTAGTTTTATATTTGTATACTGGTTTAGTTTGTACTAAGTTGCTTCTCAGAAAGATGAAAACCACTGTAACAAGTACTAACAACTGAGAAGCCTTGTTTGTCAGCTTTTTATCTTCAAATTTGTTATTTTTTAGTCTTACATTATTAAAGCGTTTTGGGCTTGTGTGTTTACTGTTGTATTGCTGTTAAGGGTATAGGATTTTAGGAAAGGCCGGTTCTTTGTACCTTTTGTGTTTATTAGAATAGTTATTTTAGCAGAGAAGAAACTAAATTTAGTTCTCCAAAATTGAGGATTTGGTTCCCAACTTGGATAGATATTAGTAATGGATGGATTGAAATAATTAAAGAAAAATGGGATGAGGATCAGCGGACTCGTCTGACCAAATTTAGAACTTCGGGTTTCTTTTGATTCAGTTTTTTTTGTGCGTGGTTAAATTCATTTCAATTCACATCTTTCTTGTAGGGAAAACACAATTGATCAATCATTTCAAGAGGCTACGGGTATGTGCCACTCTTTATATATTTATTCTTTTTATATAATTTCAAGGAAGTTTTAGTGCCTTGTCCAGTTGTCCTACCAAATGTGTATATTCTTATCTCTCTCTCTCTCTCTCTCTCTCACTCACTCTCTCACACACACGCACATACAAACAGACCCTCTCTCAGTTTTTTTTTGTTTTGTTTTGACTTGCTTTGTAGGAGTGTCTGATATTTTTTAATTTAATTTAATGGGTAGGCATGATTGTTCGAGGCTTTTCAGAGCATGGTTAACTTCGGGAATCCCAACTTTTTCAGTACATGCAAATAACACACTATTTCTCATACAAGTTCAGTTACATTTTTGTGAATGGGTTTAAGCTGTCAAACATGCAAATATAGTCTCAACGGTCGGTTGTTAGTCTTGGTCTCAGTAAGCATAAGGCATATCGTAGATCTTAAAAATATTGTAGATTCTAGGGTTTAATATTACATTATTTTGGGCTATAGCAAATTTTCACCAAAACATGCTGTTGTAGCAAACTATTCATTGAACACCTTGTTTCCACTGAACATAATATACTCAACATAGGATTAAAGAAGTAATACTAATCACCATTTTAATGCTGCCTAAACAAAGCTCATCATGATAGGTATGCATCTGCACCGAAAGACTCAAGGTTAATTTGGGAAGAATTTACAAAAGAGTACTTCCTTAAAAGAGAGACATTGGTGTCTGTTTTCCTACTTATAGATGCAAGCATCCCTGCAAAGCAAATTGATCTAGAATACGCAAGCTGGCTTGGTCGGAATCGGGTATGTACCCTTGGCACTTTTAATTTTATAAACATGAATTGAGCCTTTAAGAGCCCTTAAGTGTCATGAAATAAATTAATTCAGACAAGGGACCCAATATTTCAGGATCAACTGTGCTGTCTGTGCAACCAAAATTTTGGTATTGAAATCCCGCACATATATTCTTGCGAAAGCATACCAGTAAGAAGGAACAAGAAAAAAAGAAATATAAAGAAATCTCATGGATTTAATAATTTTGCATGGTTATGCACTTATTTTAATTTTGTATAATTTTCTTGTGAAAGCATACCCAGCATTGAGTACTGGCCAGACCCACAGAGGGGAACAAGAGAAGCCTACTGGGTGCTAAAACTTGGTGGAATTGCATGCATCATAGGACCTGTTTACCCGACTTTCTGGCTCTCATGGTTCTTCGCTGACATGTGGATGTTGTTCCCAAAGGAGGAAGAGTATATAGTTGTTCTATAAGGCAGGGTTCAAGGATGTCAAGCTCAAGTGCATCGGCCCCAAGTGGTACTGTGGGGTTAACTGCTATGGCCTCATAATTGGCTGCTCTGTTACTGGTGTCAAGAGAGAGTCTGGCGACTCCCCTCTTCAGGTGTCCTGTCATTTGTTTTCTTATACTTCTTTTGAGTCTGTTATATATTGTTCCCTAAAGTATCATATACCTAGTACCTACCTCAAGAAACTGAAAATAGTCTTGTGATATTTAAGAAAACAAAACCAACTGTGCTACTCAAGCTTTTAAGTTTGAATCATTAAATTTGGTATTTAGCCGGTTGTTTGGTTTAAGCCTTAATAATTTTTTTTAATTTATATATGAATTCAGATTATGTTAATACCGGAATTAAATCCGCATCGAAATTGAGAATCAAAATAAGAAAAATGTATATATAATTCTTAATAAAGGTTAATGGATTTAGAGTTTGGATTATATGTGCTAGGAATTTAATTAGTACTTACGATTATGGTAAAATCTACATTTCTGAGTGGAATAGAGAAAGTGGCCATAGAAAGACTCAATGAAAAAGAAATGCAATTGGAGTTAGATACACCTTTATGGTGATATGATTTGAAAAAAAATTATCACAATGGGTTTTTCTTGGTAAGGTTTTGAGTCCCAATGGGTTTTTCTTGGTAAGGTTTTTAATGAGGTTTTTATCCCAATGGGTTTTTCTTGGTAAGGTTCTTAATGAGGCAGTATAAATGGTCCAGAAGGACCATGTTAATATTGATCCTGAAGTATCACATTAATAGCGTATAATGAACGATGAACATCCAAGAGGAAGTGTTATAAAATAAATTAAGTTATGGATGTTCATTTGCAATTCTTCCATAATAACTTTAAAACTCTCATTAAAGATTTATGTTTAATATCTTCACATTTATCAATACCATTAATTTGTAATGGCTTCTTAATTACATTTTATACCTATAAATAGAGGTTGTAAAGTTGTATCATGTAGCTGAAGAAAGATATATATTTAAGATAGCCATCTTATACATTCTCAATATTTTGTTGATTACTCTTTTATTTTATTTCACAACAGTATCCACACATATAAACTCATTTTTCAAACCTACCCCTCAATTAATTGCAAATTAAGAAGCACAGAACATGAGAAGAACAGACAAACTAGATACTAATGGAGGGCTCAACGTACGGCCAACAACAGGTGCAAGCATGCATGGTTCTAAAATTCCGAATCAGAATTGGAATCAAATACTTGATTCTGGAATTGGAATCAGATGAATCAGTCAGAATCAGGAAAATCGGGTCGGAAACTTGGATTTTCTTGGTAAAAACTTGTTTTGTAGCCAAAATATAAGAAAAAATTGGTAAATAAAAATTTGTAAGAAAAAAATGTTATGACAAAAGATTATACTCAAATAGTGTATTAAAACGGACCGGACCGGGACGGACCGGGTTCAACCCGCCCGGGTTCACGGGTTGGCCGGGCACAGGTTCGGGGGGTTCACGGGTAGGCGGGTAGGCGGGTACACGGGTCGAAATTTTGAAACTCTATCCTTACCCGCCCGTGGACCCTTACCCCCACGGGTTCACGGACCGGGCGGACCGGGTTTTTTTTTTTTATGTTTTTTTTTTCGGTTTTTTGAAAGAAAATATTTGATAACAAAGAAAAATATGTGAAATATTTGGTAATGGTTTTTTTCTTTTTTTTCAAATCGAATTATTTGGAATTATTTGAAATATTTAAAAACAATTTAGATTTTTTTTTAAAATACGAAATGATGCACGAAGCAACACAGAAATTGCAAAAACAATGGAAAAGAGGAATTTTGTTTGAGATCACACAGATTCTCAGAAATTTGATATAAACTGCTTAATAATATTGTCTGCCAAAAAAAACCAACTTTCTGTCTTAAATATCAAACCCTAAAAAACGGAAATTACATAAAAACCCACAAAAGTCTAAAATTATAGAAAAACATCCAAAAGTCCCTTAAAACAACTTCGGATCGCGAATCCGAAGCGATCCTTGGCGAAATGGGTCTATAGACGGTCCTGATTGAAAGTTACGCCTGTTTTTGTAAAGCATGCGCAGGCATATATTGCATCACGAAATATTTGATTTTTAAAATCGGGTACGGGTAGGCGGGCACGAGTAGGCGGGTAGGCGGGCACGGGTAGGCGAGCGGGCGGACCGGGCGGACCGGGTAGGCGGGTTCACGGGTCACGGGTTCGGCGGGTTTCGGTTTCAAAAACTGTACCCTTACCCTGATTTTTACCCGGTCCGGCCAACCCCCGAACCCGTGCAACCCGTGCACGGACCGGACCGGACCGGGTCACGGGAACCGGGTATTTGTTAGAACATTATACTCAAATAATCCACTAATTATATAAATAAAACATTACTAATAGAACACACTTTTTATGCAAGCTAGCAATAATTTATGCATATGAAATTAAGATTACAATGGCAGCATAAATTTGGTGCATGCCGAATTAATTATCTTGACAAGGTATTTGTTAAGTTTTTTTGTTCTGGTTCAAATTATGTTTGCATAATTTGATTTTTTTTTTTTTTTTGTGATTTGAAATCATAGATCAACAACTACCAGAAAAGAAAAAAAAAAAAAAAACATAAAATAACCGATGACTCAGCTTGACTCGGGCTTGACTCGGACTTGACTTGGCCAGACTTGGCTTGAAAATCAGATAACTCGGCCAAGTCAAACACTGTTCAACCAAGTTTTGTTGAAAAAATTACATGGGTGCGAGACTTGGGTGAAGCTCGGATCAGACCCGATCGATACCGAGTTGACTTGGCTGAGTTTCCAAACAATGGATGCAATGCAAGAGGCAGGTAACCGTACACCTGCAAGACCATTTAAATACACTTAACAGCATGAAACTTAAAAGAAAAATAGATCAAAACCAACAGTAAACAATGGATGCAATGCAAGAGACAGGTAATTAACACACCTGCAAGACCATTTAAATAAACTTAACAGCATGGAAAGTCATCCTTTAAAACTCACACAACAAAAATGAAACACAATAAAAAATTTGAAAAAATCTGAAAAAATCGAGCCTTTGTCATTCGACCCTTGCAGTGTAGTTACTATTCCTTAGCTAGAACTGTAATAGTTATTCTTAACCAAATTACAGAAATTATGTGTAGGCCTTCAACCATCAAATTTTATCAACTGCTAACAATACTTTTACCAATGAACCCCTGAAAATATTTCCTATTGTGTTCACCCGTGTTGTCCACAATATTGCAACCCCCTTACCGAGGCACCTACGTGTGTGATCCTCATTAATGATAAAACACAAGTGATTACATATTTTGTTTTCACATATATATTTGGACAAATATTGTTCGCAAATTGTGCCTAGAATATCAAGTAAATGAATATATATTTCGAGTAGACTGTAATTAATGGATGCTTTCCATGTATACAATTAGTACTGGAAACATATATTTTTTTTATTAAAGGAGTGTCTGTGAATACAATTAGTAGTGCATATGACAAAATTAAGTTTCTGTCATGCCTAGAATATCATGGAAAAACTTAAGCACCTTGAGTTAATACACATTTAGTTAAACTAATTTAACAGAAAATTCAAGATATTGATTTCACTATTGCCGGGGTTGGTAACTACCCAAAAAAACAGGAGCTATTAGCTGCTGGGTATTTTTTAAAGTGCTATTAATTATTTTTCTACTCGTACTAAATTAAAATTAAAGATTCTAATACCCTAAGTTAAAAAAAGAAAATTCTCTACCTTTACTGCTTGATTCTATTATTGAAGGGATACAAAACATACTAATCCCAAAAATATCATAAGCTGCTCAAAGCAAGGATAAATTTGATGCAATTCAAAATTATATTTGACTTTTATCAAAAGAATGCATTTGTTATTTTACAATGCATTATTAAATTTGCTAAATTGAGATAAATTAAAAAGAATGCATAACGATTTTTATTTTTCAAATTTGGTAATGTGACTGATTTTTTTATTATAAATAATCAAATAAAATGTAGGGTTCACCTAATTAATTTATATGTACTGAATACATTATTTCATTATTTGACATATATTGAATTTTTTTTATGTCACATTTATTTGATAATATTCAAAAAATTATTTTTTCTCAATATATACCTTTATTTCGGGAATGAATTCCAAAACATAGTCTTAGTTTAGTGATTAATAATATATGGACGGTGCTAAAAGTGTTGGTCGCCATATATAGTAACTTCTTTTATAAAAAACAAAATTTAGTGATTAATATTATATGGATGGTGTTATTTTAATAGCAACAATTTGGGTTGCAATAACATAGAAAAATATAAAAATAGAAGTTTTTATTTCTGAATATAGAGAAAGCGGTACTATCAAGCTTGCTATATAAATAAGTCGCATTTCAAGTCATGTCTTGCAAGTCCCAACATTGAGATCACCCAAGATTTCTCACCTACTTAATTTTTCTTCCATTTGATCTCTCTTTCCCACAAGAAGAAAATGTCAGACAACACAACCAACAACATGGTTATGCTCATGAGCAAAGAAGGAGAAGGGTTCATGGTGCCTGAGACAGTGGCAAAGCAATCTCAAATGATATGCCATATCATAGAAGACATCAGCGATATGAACTTCATCCCGCTACCGAATGTCTCTGCACCAACCCTTGCAATGGTGATTGAGTATTGCAAGAAGCATGATGATGGAGCAGCTGCTTCCTCAAGCATTTCTGATGATGAGCTGAGGGACTGGGACAAGCAATTTTTAGATGTTGATCAAGAAACATGTACTCTTCAACCTTCTCATGGCAGCTAACTACCTGGATATCAAGGGGCTGATGGATTTGGCATGCCAAAAGGTGGCTGACATGATAAAGGGGAAGAGCTAGCCCGGAGGAGATTTGACAAACTTTCAACATCAAAAACGACTTCACACCTGAGGAGGACGAGGAGATTCGACGCGAATGCCAGTGGGCTTTTGAGTGATGAAAATTATTTACTATCCAACTTAAATTGATTTTGTGTTTTTAATCAGTTTCCAAGAACTTATTTTGTACTAAGTTTTTTCATGTTATTTTTAAGATTGTGTCTTTCAATTAGTTGATATTATAGCTGGGTTTGATTCCTCTTTCTTTTCCTCATTTACATGATCATGATGGCTAAAAGAGTACGTGCTGTGAAAAATAAATTACATCATTCATTTAGTTTTCTTGATAAATAATTAGATAGAAAGTCAGAGTTAGAAAATGTTGCAACTAATTTTGACCCATTTAATATCCTAGAGCTTCCCATATATATATTCATTTACAAAACATGCTTCTTTTTTCATTACCAATTAATCTTCAACTAATTACTATAAGAATATTTAAATTTAAAGGTTTGTTGTTTCCAAATCCAACCACACTAAAATGCACAAGTGCTTCATATAGGCAAGATAAACTTAAAAGGATCCTTACCAAACTAATTAAGAGTAGTAAATTAAATATACCTTTCTTTCACACAGCATAAAGTTAACATGAAGAAATAGGAATATATATCAACATATATAGTATGGTTCTTCAAATGAAACAAGTCACATTTACAAACATTACAATATAAAATCAATCTATCTAATATAATGAACGGACTTGATCTGTGGTTGCACTTCCTGGAAACTTAAGATAAGAAATTTTCAATCTCTCGGATTGCTCTCATGAAAAATATTATATATGCATCTATTCAAATTTATTTCACAAATCCATAATAAGTTATTTTTGCATCAAAATGTCGATATTAGGACCACTAAGATATTAGCACAGTTGGCTAGGAGAGAAGTCCTAGGATTGTTGGTTACCCAAAGGTCGAGAGTTCAATTCCCCTCACGACTTCGCAACTTCTGCGAAGATTTTAAAAAAAAAAAAAAGAATTTACATGTAAAATATGATAAAACAATGCCTATGGACAGTAATTTTTGTAGACTCTTTTATTAGTTGTTGTGAGACATCAAAGGAATGAGAGAATGTTACAAACTGCCTGCTTGCATCAATCTAATATTAAGTACTTTTGGCATACTGCACATCTGCCTAAAGGATACTGGTACTATTAAATATTGTGCAGAATAATTAGTATCCACACATATTGTGCACTTACTTTATTATTGCCAATATAAGTTGATTGAGTAATTTCATGAATAATCTAGAAAGTAAACTTGGGCTTGGGCCTTTCGGTGCTGATGCTTCAACAGGTACTATTAAATATTGTACAGAATAATTAGTATCCACACATATAAACTCATTTTCCGAACCTTCCCCCTCAATTAATTGCAAATTAAGAACCAAAGAACATGAGAAGAGCAAACAACTAGATACTAATGGAGGGATCAACGGACAGCCAACAACAACAGGTGCAAGCATGGTTCTGAAATTTGGAATTAGAATTGGAATCAAATACTTGACTATGAAATAGGAATCAAATGAATCGGTCGGAATCAGCAGAATTAGATCGGAAACTCAGATTTTTTTTTTTTGGCAAAAGCTTGTTTTGTAGTCAAAATATAGGAAAAAATTGTTAAAAAAATTGTAAGAAAAAAATGTTAAGACAAATGATTATAGTAAAATAATCCACTAATTAATAGAACACTCTTTTTATGCAAACTAACTATAATTTATGCATATAAAATTAAAATTACATTGGCAGCATAAATTTAGTGCAGAATTAATTATCTTGACAAGGTATGTGGTAAGTTTTTTTTCTAGTTCAAAATATTATGTTTGCATAATTTGATTTTTTTTTTGTGATTTGAAATTATATCAACAACTTCCAAAAAAAAATACCGTAAAATAACCGAAGGACTTAGCTTGACTTGGAGTTGACTTGGCCTGACTCAGCTTGAAAATCGGATAACTTAGACGACAAGTCAAACACTGTTCAACCAAGTTTTGATGAAAAAATTACATGGGCGGGAGGCTCGGGTGAAACTCGGATCGGATCGAACCGATACCGAGTTAACTCGATTGGCCGAGTTTCCAAACCATAGATGCAAGGCAAGAGATAGTTAACACACCTTAAGACCATGAAAATACACTTAACAGCATGACTTAAAAGAAAAATAGCTCAAAACCAACAGTAAACTTAGTTTAGTTCATGCAAAGTAATCCTTTAAAACTCACACAACAAAATTGAAACACTAATTTTTTTTGAAAATATCGAACATTTTTCATTGGACCCTTGCAGTGTAGTTATTATTCCTTAGCTGGAACTGTAATAGTTATTCTTAACCAAAAATACAGAAATTATGTTTAGGCCTTCAACCATCAAATTTTATCTACTGCTAACAATACTTTTACCAATGACCTCCTGAAAATATTTCCTATTATGGTCACCCAAGTTGTCCACAATTAATATTGCTTCCCCCTTACCGAGGCGGGACGAGCTTGGGTCCGATGCCCATCGGACTCAAACTGGGTCTGATGGGTTCCATCAACATCTGATTCACTTTAAGATCCATACGCACGTATATTAAAACGAATGTGCACGGATATTGAAGCAGAGAACACATATCTTAAAGCAAATCAGACGATGATTGAACCCATAAGACTCAGTTTGAGTCCGATGGGCATCGGACCCAAGCTGCTCCCTACCGAGGCACAAGGGGTTACATATTTTGTTTTTACATATTTGGACAAATATTGTTCGCAAATTGTGCCTAGAATATATATCAAGTAAATGAATATGTATTGTTTTACAGAGTTATGAGTTATGACGCCACAACATATTTCGAGTAGACTGTAATTTATGGATGCTTTCCATATATACAATTATTACTGTAAAAATATTATTTTTTTATTATTGGGGTGTCTCAATTGTCTGTGAATAAATTAAGCAGTGCATCTGTGCATGCATATGCCAAAATTAAGTTTCTGTCGTGGGAACTGTCATACCTAGAATATCAAGGAAAAAATTAAGCACCTTGAGTTGATACACATTTAGTTGAACTAATTTAACAGAAAATTCAAGATATTGATTTCACTATTGCCGGGGTTGGTAACTACCCAAAAAAACAGGAGCTATTAGCTGCTGGGTATTTTTTAGAGTGCTATTAATTATTTTTCTACTCGTACTAAATTAAAATTAACCATTCTAATACCCCAAGTTAAAAAAAGAAAATTCTCTATCTTTATCGCTTGATTCTATTATTGAAGGGATACAAAACATACTAATCCCAAAAATATCATAATCTGCTCAAAGCAAGGATAAATTTGATGCAATTCAAAATTATATTTGACTTTTATCAAAAGAATGCATTTGTTATTTTACAATGCATTATCAAATTTGCTAAATTCAGATAAATTAAAAAGAATGCATAACGATTTTTTTTTTTCAAATTTGGTAATGTGACTGATTTTTTTATTATAAATAATCAAATAAAATGTAGGGTTCACCTAATTAATTTATATTCAGTAATTTCATTAAAGAAATCACAATTTTCACAAACATAAGTGTGTTGTAAGTCACAACTTGGTACTGCCACAACACTGTACATCAGGTAACAAGCCTATGCAATAAAACCACCCGATTAGGTTTTTTAAGAGTTCTTGATGCCATAAAGAATGATTATTGAACTATAATAATCTAAAGGATGACGGCCTTCAATTTTTGATATAAGAGAACTTTTTGGAACTGAATCTAAACCACTATTGTACAATCTGTCAAAGAAAGAAAGTCAATTTTCTTGACAATATGTTACAAAACTGTAAAAAAAAAAAAAAATTGAAAAGAAAACATTCATAACTATTGAGATTATTATAACAGAACTTCTTATGGATTACATTTCACTTTTTTCAGCACCAAATTAGTGCTTAAACATTATTGGACACATTGCAAAGCAAACTAACACATTTTCTCATTTTCGCAGTGGTGAGGACATCAAAGGAAAACAGAAGGAAGAATAGTTGGATCATGGTTATACAAGAAGTTTAATATATTTTGTTTGTTGTAAACATTGTTTTGTTTAGTCTCCATGAATAAAACACTTACAGTCATTTTGTTAAAATTGAAAACTGCATTTGGAAGTATTGTCACAAAGGGATAACACGCTTTTGTAGAGGGTGGTATAGTTTTTGTTGCATCCAGGTAAAAACTATACCACATATCTATAAAATTTCTATTATATCCCAATAGAACTCATTAATTGCTGTTGTATATAGTTTACATATATAAAGTTTCTATACACTTATCTTTGCCTCAAAAATAAATGCCGAAGCAACGGGAGGCTCTTATCTAGTCTTTATATTAACAAAGGAATTACATTTCACTTGGTCTGTTACGATTAAATCTCAATTTTGAAAAACACCAGCTTTTCATTAAAACCTAAAAATGCTAAATATATGCAAAGTTACTTATCATTTAATCTATTCCAAACTTGCTAATCATGTTTGGTATCTAGCTTGGTGATTTGCAAATTTTTAAGTGTATTAAATGGATAATTTATTGTAATAAATATGTTTTATTTTTAAACCAACACAAATACGGGCTCATATTTTGTATTTTTATGTTGTATAATTCTGTGGGGCGTGTGACTATTGTGTTTGTATCATACCTTTTTAAACAAACACAATTATGCGTTTTCTTTTGGTATCTTTTTTGTGCTACTTTATCTTTTTTAAAAGAAAAGATAATATATTCTCAACTTTAATTATGCCTCCATAAACTCAACTTAAGACAACATGAGGTTTCAGCACATATATATATTCTAAACTTGTAATCTCATCTATTCCTGACTTGCAGATATGAAACCAGGTTTGGTATCTAGCTATCTTATTCAAATGCTGAGCTTCTACTTGGCAAGGGGTTCTGTTTGATGAATAAATTTGTGTTACAGGTGATAATGGTTGGTTTGTTACTGATGAGTGGACCTGTAGTGTACCTCATGTCAAAAGCTTAATTTTTATTCCTTTGTTTTCTGTAGTTGATTATTGCTTTAGCAGGTTAATTACCTATACTGCCTCACAAAATAGCATGCCGAGGGAAAAAAAACAAGAATTGGCAATGCAGTACAATTAATCAATCAAAAGTTATTTTACATATTATTTTCAGGATCTAATTTGAAAACAATAGACGACTTCAAACGAGATAACAAAACATAAATAATATTAGACTTCATTTGTTAGAAAAAATAAATCTAGTAATATTTAAAAAAAAAATCCCAAACCGATATCAATGCATGTGATATATACACAATTAATAAAAATATAAAAATCAATCTTAATATGCAATTATATTTTGTAATTGATATAACTGATATATACAGTAATTAATTTTTTATTTTAAAAAATAGGAGAGGGTATGCTTTCGGCTCTAACTTCTTTTATGTGAGAATGCGTTCAGTGTTTAGATTAAAGTGGTTGCACGATTAATTGTATTGTTTAGTCCGTAGAAAAAATCGAAAACAAAGTTTTAGATAAAAAAGAAATACGAGAGAGAACAGTTTGTTGGGTAGTAATGCACAGAAAGCAAAGGTGCCCTCACTACTCTTCCTACTATTTATGTCCAAAGGACAAATCTGCCCTTTTGCTAAGTAAAAGTAACAATTCTTAGTGCTCCTTTCAGCACTAAGAGCTCCTTTGCTAAGTGCTGAAATCAAATGTTAATGTTATAATAAAAACTTTTAGTGCTGTATGTGGCGTGTGGCTACTGTGTTTGTATCATAACTGATGTTTCTGTTGCTTTATTGTTTTCATCATTTGCAAATTTTTACCAAGCAGGGATCTCGGTTTGGTGTTTCGTATCTTGATCATTATTTTTGGAACCTTCATAATTTTTATCTTTTACTTTTTTGAAAGAAAAGATATATATTCTCAGCTTTAATTATGCCTCCATAAACTCAACTTTAGACAACATCAGCTTTCAGCTTATATGCTAAACTTATAATGTCATCTATCCCTGACTTGCTGATGAAACCAGGTTTGGTATCTAGCTCATCCAAGCATTTTAAGGAAGAAATAGATATTCAAACTCCAAAGCATTTGAAGACACAAACACGCCGAGGTATGACTACGTCCCATTGATTTATTATTCATAAAATTTCTCTGTCATTTAATTAGATGTTTATTAATTGCACACATCTTAATGGTAAAAAAATTGTTTATTCGATTAGAGACCTTTAAATTAGTTAAGTAATAATCAAATTAACATTAACATGTGTTTTCAGAGGCGAGGCTATAGAGGAGCCTACCCCTGAAATTTTTTTTTTAGACCCGGTTATAAAACGGGTTTGCCAACCTCTGAAAAATGGGTTTGCCTACCCCTGACCCGCTACTCCTCTCAGTTTCAGCCCAGAACGAAGCCCCACACTAAAATCCCACCGCTAGCCAAACCCGTACCCGCTAATCTAATTTTTGGTTTGTGAAATCGCAGAGACAAAGAGAGTCACAGAGGCGAATAAAAAAAGAATTTGGCGACGCTGAGAAGTGTGCTGTGCACAGAGGAGAGATAGTGGCAGATCGCAGAGGAGGAGTTCCTAGCAAATTTTTGTAAGATCCATTTATAGGGTTCAAACTAATTAACATCAACTGGATAAACCAAAAAAAAACACACCATGTGTAACTAGAAGTATTATATTATTGGATAAACCAAATTAAATTCATATATAAAACAAGATGTGAGTGATCCTATGAAATCTGTCTGTAATTGAAATTATCCTCCTTTAATGACAGTAAAGAACAATATTTGACTAATTAATCTTATAAAGGTTTCGCTGTTAGCATAAGACCCATCAATTAATAGCTCATTCGCTCTCTCTAGCTATCTTACATTAAATTTATGTGGGACTTCATTAATTTTGATGTTGAGGCAGTACAATGTTGGAACCTTACAAGTTGAGCAATATATACTGTTCCATATCTTACTGAATGATACCTGGTTACGTTAACTTTTTTCAATTGTTTATCAATACACTGTTAACAAGTTATAAGCTGTAAATACCGTTCCATACCTTACTGAATGTTACCTTGTTATGTTTTTTCCCTTGTTTATCAATACACTGTTTTTACTCGAATTTTAACTGGTACAATTGTTCACCCAGTTTGTAGGTAACTTGAAAGATGGCCGAGGGCATAGTTAGTTTTGTTTTGGGTAAGCTGTCGGATGCTGCTGTTAAGGAGGTTCTAGTATTACATGGTGTCGGCAAGCAAGTGAAGAGATTGAGTCGTGAGCTCAGTTGGATTCAATCTTTCCTAAAGGATGCTGACAAAAAGCAGATTATAAATGAGGGAGAGAAGCATTGGGTCAAGGAGGTCAGAGATATTGCTTACGACATAGAAGATGTAATAGACAATGCCATTTTCTTGGAGGTTCCCAAGAACCCTTCAAGAGGATGTCCTCGAATTGTTGGGGCTGCTAAAAGAATGTGGAGGAAATGCAAAAAGCTCCCGGCTTTGCACAACCTTGCCGATGAGATGAATAAGATCCTGGAACGGATTGAGGAGATCAATGCCAGTAGAGAGAGATATGGAATCCACTCTTTGGGTGAAGACAGTGGAGTGCAGCAGAGGCTACCGATCAGGCCCCCTGTGCTACCTAAGATTGATGATCCTAATGTTGTCGGCTTCGATCATGATAGGGACAACATTGTAAATAAGTTGCTTGACACAAGCACTAAAAGACGCGCTGTCATCTCAATTGTGGGACCTGGTGGGCTCGGAAAAACAACTCTTGCTCGAAAAGTCTACAATAGGTAAATATGATTATATGCAGCAACTGTACGTGTCAAAAAAAGCTTAATTAATAATATGATATTTTAATCTTTCTTGAAAAGTACAATATATATAGATATATATTGAAACCTTAGTTTTCTTTTCATATAAATAAATGAATGATAAGTTCTTTTACTCACAATTTTTTTTCAAAAAAACAGCTTCCTGTTGAAATTGGGTTATAAAATTGTGTGCAATGCATATATATATTGTTGATAACTTAGATAATTAAATAAGTTAACATGATCTGTCTTGTATCTTTAATTTAAAGCAAAGTCAATTGAAAGATTCCCTGAAAATATAGTTTTTGAAGGGAAAATTCCCATATATGCATTGCACAATTTTAAAGATTTTCACTTCAAAAACATTATGTATCGTATACGCACCTCAGAAGTACAGATTCATTAAATTTACCCTTTCATTTATTAGTATCATTATATTTTAGCCAGCCAAATTTTCTATTTGTAGTTAAATAAGAAAATTACTCTTCTACCCTAATGTCTACCTAATTTCTTCCCAAAATACAATCAATGCTAATTTTTTTAGAATTATGGTAACCCTTGTGAAAGTTTTACAGAGAGTTCTGTTATCTTTTAATTGTGATATTTTTACTTGTTGATACTTTGGTAGAGTTTTACAAAAAAAAAAATAGTATTAGAGAATAAGGAGAGATGCCAAACTAAATTCCCATATACAGACTAGATGATTAGACAGCTAAAACTAAAATACTTTTGTCAAAAAATTAAAGTGTACGAACCAGGCTCTATGAAAATATACATGTACATGTACAAATTATAAGAGCAGAGGAATGAAATATAATCCAAACTATCTGCTTTGTTTTCTACAGCAATGATGTCAAGATATCGTTTGACGTTTTCATATGGGTAACTGTCTCTCAAGAGTTCAATCTAATGGATATTTTGAAAAAGATACTAGAGCAAGTTGAGCCTCTCCCTCAAAACTACCTAGAAGGTGGAGAAGTGTATTTACTTACAAAGCTTTGCAAAACTCTTAATGGTGAGAAGTACACTGTAGAGGACCATTTACGTCCAAACTCTCATGACCCTCAAGCTGGTGAGAATGACCCTCAAACATTGCCAAAAAAGTACCTTCTAGTCCTAGATGATATGTGGAGAGATGATCTATGGACTCAAATTGGTGTTCTGCTACCTGATGCCAAGATTGGAAGTAGAGTAATCGTAACTAGTAGAAACCAAAATATTATTGATGAAGCTGAACCATATGAACTTCCATACTTAACTGAGGAGCCGAGCCTAGAGCTTTTGATGAAAAAGGCTCTGCCTAATCAAGATTTGAGTAAAGGGTATCCCGTTGAACTGAGTGAGGTTGGACAACAACTTGCTAAAAAATGTGATGGATTGCCTCTTGCATTGTTAGTTTTAGGAGGTCTATTATCAAAAAAACCTGCAAATCATGCTGCTTGGAGTAAAATGTTGCGAACTATTAACTGGGGTACTGATGGGAGAGACTGTACTGACATCTTGGCCACCAGCTACGATGACTTGCCATTTGTTCTTAAATCTTGCTTCATGTACTTTGCGGCTTTTCCTGAAGATCATGAAATTCAAGCTCAAAGATTATTGCAGTTGTGGGTTGCTGAGGGATTCATACCGACAGAAGAATCCAGAACATTCGAGGATACTGCGAGAGCTACTTAGAAGAACTAGTGCAAAGGTATACATGCTTCAATAGTTTTACATTCTATTACAGATTCATTATACTTACCATTTGATATTATTTTTTTAGATAAGATATCCTACTTTTTAAATTTAATTGGCTCTTTAAAAGTCAATTCATATTCATGACTAACATTTTTTCTTATAGTTTAAGTATTTATATTTAGTTCAAATACACTTGTTAGTCGTATTCATGCCAACATTTTTCATATAATACATTGGATCCCATTTAATTAATCTTCTAATTTATTCAACAGAAGCTTGGTTCAAGTATCAAAGAGAGATCTCAATGATTCCATCGAAAGATGCCGTATACACGATCTCCTTCGTGAACTTGCAATTCAAAAGGCCAAGGAGGATAACTTTTTCACAATTTGCTCAAACCCTGAAAATTGGAAGAGCAGCGCCAAGGCACGTCGTGTAGCAGTACATTACTCGGGTTGCGGTGAATTGATGGAACATGCAAATCCAAATCTCCGTTCTTTGTTGTGCTTTGAGGGTCAAATGCCAAATTGCTCTCGGCAAAGGCTGCTTAAGGTGCTTTGTCAGTTCTCGTATGATTCGGTAGATTGCGAGTATTTTCATGGACTGAATCAATTAAGGTAATGTTGATTTTTGCATAATAAAACAGTGAAGTGATAAATAGAGAGTATGATGAATTGTTTGTTTTTATTGCAATTTTTGTGTCAAAGTTTTTAAGTGAGGCTCTATATAGCCAAATTTTATCTAGTTCCTAACGGTTACATAACGGTCAAATAAAAAGATGGAGTTACTTTTTTTATTAATTAGTAACTCTTTTTTTTTCTAATAAAAGGTCAATGAGGAAAATACCACTAATAGGTCTGAGGTTTAACTCGTGCCCTAATTATCTTGTTTCTCAACACTACCCCTCTTGTTAGGGTTGTAAATGTTGATCAATCCTATCTTGTTCATGTTTTCTTCAAATTGTCTTGGATCTAATCTCTTTATATAGATATCCGCCAATTGGTCTTTACTTTTTAAAAAAGAACTTTCAATTTTATTTGTTTGAATTTTTCTCTAATAATGTGGCAATGCACCTCGATTTGTTTTGTTCTCTCGTGAAATACCGAGTTGGATGCAATGTGTCGTTCCGCTTAGTTGTTGCAAAACATTTTAATTGGTGTTTGAATTATAATTTCCATATCCACGAGGAGTTACTTGTACCATTTGATGGTACCATCAAAATTATACTTAATTTTATATACTCATTTACAACCTATGGGTTTTTTTTTAATCTTTTGGTAATTCTCACCTCCTTGAGCCAAACCGAGTTGTTTATGGCTTCAAGGTAATTATTTGGTTCTTTTTCATTTGAAATAGAGGTAAAAAATATTTGGTGTGGAGAGAAAATATTTTTATAGAAAATAAAGTTTTGAATAGGATAGTGTACCTCGTATGTCACAAAGTCCCTTAACCTTGATGTTGATTGAATTGTCCTTGATGATCTTCTTAATAGTGTATTTTCCACACTTGTTTCTTCAAAGTTTTTCTCTTCCTCTTCATTTTGTGAGATTTCTTTTATCTCACTTTCATCTTATACCAGAGTGGTATTTTCTATATTTGTCTTACCAACTTGTGGTAATACAAATATGTTTGGTATTTCTAGGATATTAATTTTATTATCAACATCCTTGTAATATGGCTCATTTTCGAAAAATGTTACATCGAAAAATATTCCAAAAATAGTTTTAATTGACATATAATGCAATTTATGTTGTTTATTTTTGTGTCCAAAGCATGTGCACCCAAATATTCTCAAATGATTCATTATAATTTTTCTTTATTAAAGGACTTCCAATGGACTTTTAAAATTTTAATTGGCACTAGGTAATCTATTTATTAAATATGTGGCGGTGAGTACGGCATCCGACCAAAAAAGTCTTTGATACATTATTTTGAAATAAAAGAACTCGAGTCACTACAAGAAAATGTCTATTTTTCCATTCGGAAATACCATTTTGTTCATGACATTTGTTTCATGTAAAATTCATTTGTTTGAAGAAATTTGAAAAAAAATTATTTATAAATTTTATTTCACTTATCTGATCTAATTATTTTAATTTTTGCATCATATTGATTATCTATAAAATTGTCAATTTGTGAAAGTGAGAAAATACTTCATTTTTATTTTTTAGATGAAATGGTAAATCACAAATATATTTAAGGAAATCACGAATACATTTGTGTAAATACATATTTATTTGTTAGATGAAATGGTAAATCACGAATACATTTTTATCTATAAAATTATAAATTTGTGTAAATTTGTGAAAGTTTCTTAATTTACATACTTCACTACAATTTTGGAAAATCACGAATATATTTAAGGATTTTACCGTAAGATTGTCCTAGTCTTTTATGCCAAAGAGTTTCTAAATTTTCGTCTTCTAACATTTACATTGAATTTTTCATAATTTAAAGGGTAGAGTCCATTTTCTAAAAAGATGTTTACCAATTATGTTTCCAGTTTCCTGATTTTAAAAATTACATATTTGAAGAAAAAATTACATTACAATTTAATTCTTATATTAATTTAATTGAAATTAAATTTTTAGGTAAACTACTTGTATACAAAATATCTTTTATATTTTTTGAAAAAATATTACATACTTCCATGCCGTAAATTTTGGTTTTAATACTATTTGCAACAACAACATATTGGTCATTTTTGGATAAATATTGAGTGAGTCTATGGTACTATGCATATCATGAGTTGATCCATAATACTGATCAATATTTCCATCCTTAAAATCTTAATGGTGGGGAATTTTACAAATTGCCCATCCTCTAGAAAAGATCAAACAAAATACCTCCTCTTCAATTTTTTTGACAAAATGCCCTTGTGGACCCCAAACTTTCCTTCCTTTCCTCTCCCTCTCTCCATGTTACTCCCCCCCCTCTCTCTCCACATTAATTTTAAAACTTTTTATTTTAAAACTTTTAATTCTAAACCCTAAACCCTAAACACTTCTTCATTATTACCAATGTTTTCATACCACATTTAATTTTCTACACATCAAAATAGCGCTATGTTGCATTGATACAGGTACGATATGGATACGATGATACAACAATTTTCAAAAATCTAAAATACAATACGGTTATTATATATATTTTTTTTATTATTTTAATTATGTTATTAAATCAAAACCTTTATTATAGGCAGTTTAAAAATAAGTTAACACCATTTTTTATACCTTCCTAAGTATAATCGAACTTAGGAACCTATTCTAATAATATAGTCTTAAGACGTGCTGATGTATATGATTATATCTAAAAAGTCCTCAGTAATATAATCCGCAATTTGTGGAAAACTTTAGTCTACTAGGTAAGTAGATGAACATGTGCTGATCACCAAACAAGTAATATTGTGTGATCCAATTGTATGGCTACATATAGATTTCTACCCACCTTTAAAGTGAAATTGTGTATTCCAATAATTCATATTATAGACAACCTTCAAAAAGATTACATATTGTTTTTAATTACATTAAAATATAAGCTTACATATTGTTCTTAACACAGAACAAATGTTAAGAAAATACCAGCAAGACTGGTATGAAGGAAAAAAACATAAAAAAAAAATAATAATAACAGCAAGACTGGTACCAAGGGCATATATCCATGTTACAACAAATAAATATAAAAGAAAATACTACTATTCCCTCTATGTGATAAAATATGAAATATTATTTTGTACCAGATAGCCTACTGTATTTGAGAACCCTCTCATCTATAGTGCCCTTTTGTTTATACCCTTTGAAACATTATTTTGTCCAATTCCATTTGTACCCCTAGGTGTCTGTGTTGTTCTTGTTGTGTGAGTCCATTATAATTAACTGGATGCGATCATACCAATGAATTTGGGTTTAGATCAAGCTAAATTTGTCTGGGCCTCTGACAGAAGGTCATTTTAGACAGAACCTGACAAGAAAAAAATTCAGTACCACAGTAATCAGTATTTTTTTGTACAAACAGGACTGATACATATATGAATTGGCTATCAGAAAAACTCTTTTGCACCATACTAAGTTGAAGATTAGTTTAGTTCTTTACATAGAGCAAAGATTAAGTAGATCAGCTAAATAATATAAAAAAATCTGATCCAACTAAATTAATTTAAAAAAGTAAGAAACGCTAACTATGTTGTGTTGAAAACTTGAGATGAACAAGCAACTTCAGGTCATACATACAGTAGAGAATCCAAGTTCAAAAATCAAACAAACAACTTCATATCATATCATACAATAGCAATTAGGTCTTTTAGTCCAATTTTGTATTTCTTGCTTACCAGGTATAAAGCTAAATTTATGTATACTTTTTTTAATTGGAAATATAGCTAGTGTTTTGGAAACCTTAGTTGAGTTCACCTTTCTCCTATTTCCACCTTAGTTGAGTTCACCTTTCCCATACGAATATCTACTTGCAGACCGAATTTTATATTTTTTTAGAATTTGTTTACTACTTTTAAGATAGGTAGAAAATCACTTGATTTGAAATTCTGAACCATCCAAAAGCAGTGATTTTCTATCTATCTTAAAAAATAGTAAAAAAATTCTAAAAGAATATAAAATTTGGTCGACAAGTACATATTAATATGAAAATTGTTTTGAACAGTTCGGATTGACCATTAGAATTTTGAAAATAAAAGTATTGATCCGTATTACGGACTAAATCGTGATATGCATAAATATACCATAGACTCACTCATTAATCTTTTATGCAAAACATGTGGTCGGTGCATTTTGATTTTTTGAACAAAGATTTATAGAGTTTGAAGCAATACCACAACATTTTGGGAGTTCTTGTTGAGCCAACCGCATGAAGTAGAATCCGTTGCATCCTGATTGCATGAATTCATTCTTCTTTGGTTCGCTGGATTAGTTGCCTCACTTGATCTTGGTTTTCTTGGACTGGGTTACTCAGACCCGTTTCACCTTTTTTTTCTCATAATATTCCCTTGAAATGGAGACCTCCATTTTCTGACCAAATGGAGATGATGTGTCTCTTTCATTAAACTATTTTTCTTCTTTCTATTCCTGAGAGTCTCTTTCATTTTCTGTTTCACTTGACCAAATTGAGAATCTCCTTCCCTCTCTGTCGTTCTTCTTTTTGGTCGGAGATGAGAATGCAAGAACCAACATCGATATTGGGTATGGCTATCTTTTTTGCAATTTGTAAACCTATCAAGGTGATTTTGGTGATTAGTGAGGCTACGGTTTTGGGATTTTGGTGTGTAGACTCGATCTTTTGTTTTATATGGCTGTTGAACACTGATCCTAATCTCTCGGTTATGGATTTGATCAATTTTCTTGCTTGTTGGAGCATCTCGGGTTGGTAAGCCATAATTGCTTTGTTATTTAGGTTTGATCGTATTTTTCTGAGTTTACGGTATTTTTCAGGTACTTGTCTTTCACGGTACCTGTTATTTGGTATTGGGTTTTCGGTATTTTTCTGGTACGGCCTTTGTCCCTTTTCTGGTTTTACTAATATTTTTGGTACTGAACTGGATAAGAACAAACATTCTTGTTATTTTTCTGGTATGGTTGGCTGCCTTGTGCAGCTCTTGGTGGCCTTTAAGGCACTTGGTTTATTTTCTTTAATCAGGTTATCAAACCATGGACTCTGATATGATATTGATTTTTGCGGAACAAAACAATGAAGTGATAAATAGAGAGTATGATGAATTATTTGTTTTTATCGCAATCTAAGTATCAAAGTTTTTAAACTGAGGCTTTATAAAGCCAATTTCTATAGAGTCCCTAATGGTTACATAATGGTCAAATAAAAAGATGGAGTTGTCTTTGTTTTATTAACTAGTAACTTTTTTTTTTCTAATAAATGGTCAATGACGAAAATACCCCTAATAGGTCTGAGGCCTAACTGGTGCTCTAATTATCTTGTTGTCAACAGGTATTGTCAACTTAGGGGAACATTGAGTAGTAACAGAAGTTCTTTTGAGTCATTCATAGGCGGCCTGAAATTTGTGGAGACCATTGATTTCAGTCAACTAGATCATGGCGACTTGCCTGATGATATATGGAATGTGAAAACACTTAGGCATGTGACACTAAATTATCCGAATACCTCAGGACCCTCATCATCTACTGACCTAAAAAATCTGCAGACGCTCTGGTATGTGAAGAGCAGAGAGTCATGGAATGCACAGTTACCTAAACTACCGAATGTGCGCGATTTAGATATCAAAGTGGAGAGCTCGTTTTCATGGGATTTAATGGCCAAGTTGCTTGATACACTGAATCATCTAACCCGTCTTAAATTAAAAGGACGTGAAGTGCCGCAAACAATAGTGGAGATGGAAAGGTTTCCATTTTATCAGCATTTACAACATCTGTATCTAAGAGAGCAGTCCTCACCCCCCAACAACAAGTTGTCGCCTGTGGTTGGCATGTTTCCCATCCACGTCACAGTGCTTAAACTCTGTAATCTTCATTTCAAGGAAGATCCGCTGCCAGTGATAGAGAAGCTTTGCAGCCTCAGGGTGCTCTGGTTGGTTGGAGAAGAAGTGAATCAAAAGATGAATTGTTCTGCTGGAGGCTTCCAACAGCTACATGCGTTGACATTTGAGAACCTAACCAATCTAGAAGAATGGGAGATAAAGGAGGGTGCCATGCCCATACTTAAGGTACTGCGACTAGTTGAGTGTGAAAAACTAAGGGTGCCTCTCGGGCTTCAGTACCTGTCCAACCTCGAAAATCTTACCGTAAGTGGCTGCAGCGAATTACAAAATCATGCAGATGAGATTCGCAACATGTTCCCGACATAGATATATGATAGGGCCAGCTTCGATCTGTAGAATGCTTTCCTTTAATTTATTTGTGTAAGTGTTTCGATCATTTCGGTACTGCTATCATTTTATTTTTGCGTTTAATTTATTTGTTTATTGTTTGTTTTATTCTGGAGTTGTTGAATATGTTTTGAAATCTACAAAAGACAGAAGACTATGTATTTTACTTATAACTGCCAAAATTATTTTCTTTTTCTTTTAATTTATGTTTTTAAATAAATGATTCTGTTTTGGTATAGTGGTGCACATATTTTACGGAGGTCCCCTCTAGATATGTATTTCGAACATAAAAGACAAAAATACTGTATCATGTTGATTTGTTTCTAGCTGTCATTTTTTTATTTTATTAATTATAAATTTTAAAATATTCTTCTAGGAAAAAAAGGCTCAATTTTAAAATCTGCCGCATAAACATGTTATCAATGCGAGAAAAACAAACGAAAAGAAAAATTAAGGACCGCTATATGGAAGTCTGGTTTGTTTTTCTGTGTCAGAATTTCAAATTTCAGTTATTTTAAAATTTGATATTTTCCTTAATACTCTTTCAAAAGTTCTGATTTAAAAATTATATTCTATAAATTAAAAGAAAAATTCTAGCGTACATCAAACTTTTATGTCCATATATTAAAAAAAATATTAGAGTGGGGCTATGGTAATATGCATAAAGTAATTATACTAAACATTTGATATGACTAAAATCTTTTTCTTCCTCAGTATTTGATGAATAATTAACTCTGCGTGTGTTGGAGTAATTTAATTAACAAAAATAACTCAGTTGGAGATACTTTAGCTTGGGCATGCTTACACTCTGATCATATTTCAATTCAATAGAGATGACTTCAATAGAAATAAATTATAATTGAATATTTCTGATTGGAAATAATATTTTGACCGACAAGAATTCATTTGACAAAACAAAAACAAAATACAATTCTTATAATTTTCCATCTATGTCATTCACTGCGATTTTAAATGTTTGCCCTTCAATTTATAATGAACTAAATAGTAACAAATTAACGGGTATTGAATGTGAACCCTTTAATTGCTTTATTATTCAGTTTATTTAAATAATTGACAAATTTAGATATATGTCCTCTATATTTTATTTTTCCATGAAAATTTTCAAATCAATTATTATACATAAAATGTAAATATATACAGTACAATAAATATTATAAACCATGACTCATAAATAACAAAATATAACTAAACAAGTATAAACCATGTTAATTAACAAAAACTTTAAGCCATAATTAACTGAATAACAAAATCCAACTAAACAAGCGTAAATCATCATAACAAAAACTTTATTGGTGTCAAATGAATGAAATTAAATGGTGAAAGATCATTTTAGCTGCTACCTGGCCTATTTGAAAAAAAAATATTAAATCAGAACTTTAGAAAAGTGATAAATTAAATCCTAAATCCTTAGAATCACTGATAATTCCTGTAGGTTTTCTTAGGAAATAAGATTTAATTTTACCCATTCGACCGGCTTTCAAACTTATCCTTCTTTTCATTAACTAGTGGATTTGAGCTGTCAAATTTGAATATTGCACAATTCAAGTCACATTTATTTTTATCCCCATTTTATCTAGTATTGTAATTTTTTTATTAGTTTTTAAATTAGTACCATTATTTTTTGTTATATTAGTGATTTCATTGATCAGCACGACCTTCTTATGAATGAGTCTTCAGTATACTAAAAAAAAATATCAAAAATCATTATGGTGCACAGTTACTATGTAACGAAATTATTGTAATTATATATTAGCACAATATTTGCTTCTAAAAATATAAATTCATTATATTTAGTTTACATCATTATGCTTAGTTTATCAGATGATTCACAAATAATAATAATAAATTTCTTCACTAAAATGTGGTGTATTATTGAAGCAAATTTCACTTTTATTTATTCGGTGCAAATTTCAAACTCCTATTAATATTACAGAGAATTTTACCACTTTGTGGATTTCGAACCAGGAACTTCTACATGGGAGTTATGCACCTTTGCAGCTAGATCAGCAGCTAGATCAAAGGCTGATTTTTCGGTGCAAAGTTTTATCTGTATGAACTCTTTATCTGAGAAGTAATTATGAATCTTTGTTACATATTTATTCGAACTAATTTCGCATATTTGAAACAAAGAATTTCATTGAAAGAGAAACGAAGGAAACGGATAAAAAGATGGAACAATCTGTAATAAAATCCAATCAATTTTGACCGAAATATTAGCCCGTTAAAATAAGTTCACTTTTTGGGGAATAAATGAAACAGTAATCGAATACGAATTTGCAAATTTTGAAACCAACAATGCTAATAACTTTACCAGAAAAGATTGACTCAATCTAACTTGAATCATTTCGATGATTAAATGGATTAAATACGTGTTTAAATTTTTTTAATTCGTTTCAGATTGAATAGGGTTGGATGGAATTTAATTCAGATTAACTAGATGAATTCAAATCATTGAAATTGATCTAATTCACTAGTAATACGTTCAGACGTGAAATTTATTAATTTTCGTATTAATTTTAATAAAAAAATTGAATGCATTAAAATTAACTTATAAATCAACCTTCAAAAAATAAAACTCAATTTATAAACCTTCTTCATTTGACCGCTTGACTTTATAATATATTAGTTTGAAAATTTATAATTCTCATAATAAATACATTACTAAATCAAAATAAAATACTTATTATTCATAATCTCTAAAATACACAGTGATACCGGTCAGGTTTTTTATGCGTATCCTATCTACATAGTTTCCCACTCGTACTATTTATCAATGCCAATTCTTATTCAATCAAATGCATTTTCTCGTTCTTTACTATTTTAGTGAGATATGCCTATTAATTTGACATATTCAAATATTTATGAACTCTGAAAGGACCTAAAAAATTTATAATTGAAACAATTGTAAATAGAATATTTTGAAGATCCTTTGCTTCACCTTTTCTAATTGAGTTTTGGCAACATCCTCTTTTATTAAATGACATAGAAAATTTTTGTGGATTGGATTGTCAGCTGATCGATCTTAACAATTTTGATAATTTCATAGTTCACTAAGAATTAAGATTTAGATGAGTTCTCCTAATATCAAGTGAAACTATCCAGTGTATATTCTAATAACCACAACAAAATAATTTTAGAAGTTATAAAATTTATGAAAAATTAAATTATATACCAGCAAACATTGCTAAATAATACAATGTCAGTTTTCTCCATCATCTTTTTTGTGTTGTTTAAATTTTTTTATCATTGTTTTTTACTTTGTTACCATAATCTTAATATGTGATATAAGTTTACAATTATTAGATATTTGGACAATGGGACAAGTCAGTTGTATTGTATGCATTTTTTTTTTTTAGAGTAAACGTTAAAAAGATGTTATATATACACACTGTTGTGAGAAAAGGCGGATATTTGCATGTTCACTCATTCTAAAAATATTTTTTTTTTTATCTAATTCGTATCATAGAAAAGTAATGAACATTTATAGTTTATACTTTATAGCTAGTGAGCTATATCCTTAGTAAATTGAAAATAAATGTATCCAATTATGATATATTTTGGAGATGGAACTGAAATTTTTTTCATATCGAATATCAATTTGGTATCGCACTAAATGTGAGAATAACTAAAAATTTAAAATTTGTAATATATTTTAACTATTATCTTGATACGACAATTGTTAAGTATTCACTTGGTCATTTAAACTGATTTTGATTTTCTTGAATTAACATTTATGTCGGATGTATAATTTCAAAGAGGAGGGTTCCAATGCCTCATCTCATCATACCTCATCCATACCTCATGTTATATATTTCCATTTCCAAAGTCTAAATTATCAATCCGAACCGTTCAACATGATATTCATGCTAAAATATGCTTGGTATGAAATTTTATAATTTTTGCAATTTTTTTACTATTTTTTAAGATAGGTACAAAATTAGTGATTTTTGAACGGTCCAGATACAGTGATTTTGTACATATCTTAAAAAATAGTAAAATAATTGCAAAAATTATACAATTTCATCCCCAAGTATATTTTAGGATGAATATCATGTTAAATGGTTCGGATCGATAGTTTGGAGTTTGAAAATAGAGATATATAACATGAGGTATGAGAAGATGAGGCATTGGAACTCTACTCAATTTCAAATAATCGATTTTTGGTCACTTCACAAATTGTCCCACAAGTATGATGGCGGACATTTATAATTTACTATAAACTATATTTCATTTAAATTTCATTTTATGTGGATCACCCGATGGAATAAATATATTTATAGAAAATACATAAAGTACATAAAGCTAGAGAGTTGTGAAAAACTAAGAGTGCCTCTCGTGCTTCAGTACTTGTCCAACCTCAAAGAGCTTAATGTACTTGGCTGCAACGAATTACAAAATCATGAAGATGAGATCCGCAACGACATCTGCAAACATGTTCCCGACATATATATATGATATGGCCAGCTTCGATATGTAGAATGGTTTCCTTTAATTTATTTGTGTTAGTGTTTCGATCATTTCCGTACTGCTATCATTTTTTTTTCCTTTTAATTTGTTTGTTTGTTGTATGGTTTTATTCTGGAGTTGTTGAATATGTTTTGAAATCTACAAAAGACAGAAGATTATGTATTTTACTTATAACTGCCAAAATTGTTTTCTTTTCCTTTTAATTTATGTTTTCAAATAAATGATTCTATTTCGGTATAGTGGTGCACATATTTTGCTGAGGTCCCTCTAGATATGTATTTCAAAGATAAAAGACAAAAAGACTGTATCATGTTGATTTGCTTCTGGTTGCTAATTTTTTTCAAAGATAAAAGACAAAAAGTCAATAGAGATGACTTCAATAGAAACAAATTATAATTGAATATTTCTGATTGGAAAGAATAGTTTGACCGACAAGAATTCATTTGGCAAAACAAAAAAAACAAAAAAAAAACAATTCTTATAATTTTCCAAACACAAACAAAAAAAATAATGACAACAAACACATTCCATTTAAATATTTTATTTTGGGTCATGGCTAATCATCTTATATTCATCAGACGTCCATTTGATTAGATTGATAACTCTTTGTCATATGATCTGCATAATATGATGATCATATAATCCAAATGAAAATCTTATACCAGTAATTAATGTTTCTTGTTAATTATTGTTGAGTATTTATATATAGTTTTTTTTATGTCAATTCTATAATCTTTTTCGCTTTTAAATTTATACTCAATGCTCAAAAGGATGTAGCTACAAGCTTACAGTCTGTCCTTGTAATACCGAAGTCGAACACAAAAGACAATGAGAAATAATATTTTGAATTATTATAAATTAAACTAGAAAATGCTATTAAAGTAAATGGAGGAGTTTGTTGCAATTTTATCCTAATTTTGGGCTCAATGCGTGAAGGGAGGTTTATTGTGACAAATTAGAAAGTAAGAAAAAAAAATTGATTGTGCACTGATTATTTAAAAACAGGCTCTGGAAATAGCACTACCCTTGTAAAAAGAGAACTCCCCGGATAAAAAGAGAGTATAAGCTGGACAAGCAGGCCTTCTGCCATTAGTTGGGACGGGCCGTATATTTGTGCTTTTTGTGTGAAGTCTGCTTTAGTTTTTAAGCCTTCTTCAAATATATTACGAAATACCTACCAGGGCTGCTAACGAATAAGGTTATACAAATTGTAGGTGTCCCAGCGTTAAACAAGGTCATAATTTGTATGATGTTGCTAATTAATACCATAAAGTGATATAGATAGATTTGTTAAACCGTCATTAAAGATATTATTTTTTTTCTTTATCCAAAGGCTTCCTTCTCTGGTAGATGGAATTATATTTTGTCAAGCTAAACAGGTTTTTTTTTATAGGATAATTAAAAAATATAGTATAAATACAATACTTTGTGCTAAAAAAAGTTCTGCATTAAACAAATGTAAATCATGAGAAGTTATTCTTGTTAATATTATATTTCAAAAAATTGTACGGTTGGAATAATTGCAAATATCTATATCAGTGGATTAAATCTCTATTGATTGTTGGGGAGGGGGGACGTAATTAAATTTGTGTGAATATTAATCATAATGTTAATTACATATTGAAGGGCGGTGGCAGAAGGTACACAGGATAAGTTCAACAAATAATTAAAATTTAAACACACATCAAATCCACCTATTCTGATATGCACGCCAGTCATAAACAAATATAAAAGTTACTTTCTTTGTGCCAATTACTTCAGAGTTGGTTCTTCCGGGTTGTTGACCTGTTCTTTTCTTTGGGCCAACCTAATTCGATTTCTCCGTGACAACTTAAACTTGCTTTTGGTGTGCCTAATTATTCCTTTCTTTTTTTTAAATCATGGGATGGGGTCAAGCCACCCAACATATTTTCAAACTTTTATATATATTATAGAAGATTTTCTCACTTTATGGGTTTCGAACCCATGACTTTTCGTATAAAAACTATGTGTTTTTGTCACTAAACCAAAGACAAGTTTTTTTATTCTCTTTTTTTTTTTTTTTTTTTTTTGAAAAAAAAGACTGATGCCCATTTGTATTATTCTCTTCTTTTGACATTTAATTAAGTCTGTAGATGAATCTCTCTTGTCAGGAGCATGCTGCCTGATTTGATGCATCAGACTAATTGTATAAGATTATATATGTGGATGATTTCACTAAAAAAATTTAAAATATTACAAAGTCTCTAACATCAGTTGATAACACAAGAGTTCTTACTAGTGTCTCTGACATCTAAAATCGCTGATCCAGTAGTTCAGCAATTTTTACTGTTCATTCAGATTTTTAAAGTGATTTAATAAATAGTAAAAAATTCAAAAAAAATGTAAAATTTGGCAAGCGTATTTCAGTATGAAGAACATATTGAGAAGTTCGGATTAACTATTTAAATTTTTAAAATAGAGATATGAGCGCAAATTAAAACATCCACTTTAATTTGTAAAACATGGTAGCCTTACTCATATATATATTCGATGAAATATCCAAGTGACAAATCTGTCCAATTATTGGGTTCCTATCAAATTTTTGTAAGCTCCATTTATAGGGTTCAAACTAATTAACATCAACTGGATAAACCAAAATTCACACCGTGTGTTAACAGAAGTATTATATTATTATTTTTGGATAAACCAAATTAAATTTATATAGAACAAGATGTGAGTGATCCTATGAAATCTGTCTGTAAATTAGTTGAAATTAATCCTCCTTTAATGACAGTAAATAATGGTATTTGAGTAATTAATCTTATAAAGTTGTCGCTGTTAGCATAAGACCCACCAATTAATAGCTCGTTCGCTCTCTCTTGCTGTTTCTTTGCATCTTACGTTAAATTTATGTGGGACTTGTTTAATTTTGATGTTGAGGCAGTACGATGTTGGAACCTTACAAGTTGAGGCTGAGCAATATATACCGTTCCATATCTTACTGAATGGTACGTACCTGATTACGTTAAATTTATGTGGTACGTACCTGATTACTTTTTTTTTTTTTTTTCTAAACTTTCACGAGTTCTGAAGGCAAACTGATGCTTAGTCCAATTGCAAGAATAAATTTAATCATTATTTTCTGGAATAAATTGTATTTCATTTTTTGCAATAAATTGCTGGAATAAATTCAATAAATGCCTTGAGCAAATAAAGATCGTTTTCCAGATGCAAAGATTTTTGTTTTAATTAACAAAACCTGGAAATAAAATTTCATGAAATATGTCTGATCGATTGGAAGAAGCTACATGCCTTACAATAATTTGCATTATAAGATGACTATAAAACAGGGAAAAGCCAAAAGATTTAAAGAAAAAGTAGATGAAATGCGTGGAAATTTTTTTTTTTTACCACTCTTCCAATTTTTATTAAATTGAAGATCACTGCTGTGCGGTTTTGTACAATATTGACACCCTCGCACAACGCTTTTGCGCACCCGCACAGACCGGATCCGCACAACGCTTTTGCGCACCCAGATCCACACAACTATTTTGCGCACACCCGGGTCCGCACAACCATTTTGCGCACCCCCGGGTCCGCACAACCATTTTGCGCACCCCAGTTAGAGTGCCGCGGGTCCGCACAACCATTTTGCGTACCCAAAAAGTTATATATTCAGTTTTGTCAAATATTTTGCGCACACCCGGGTCCGCACAACCATTTTGCGCACCCCCGGGTCCGCACAACCATTTTGCGCACCCCAGTTAGAGTGCCGCGGGTCCGCACAACTATTTTGCGTACCCAAAAAAGTTATATATTCAGTTTTGTCAAAACTGTTTTCATTTTGTACAGACCCGGGGGTGCGCAAAATGGTTGTGCGGACCCGGGGGTGCGCAAAATAGTTGTGCGGATCTGGGTGCGCAAAAGCGTTGTGCGGATCCGGTCTGTGCGGGTGCGCAAAAGCGTTGTGCGGGGGTGTCAATATTGTACAAAACCGCACAGCAGTGGTCTTCAATTTAATAAAAATTGCAAGAGTGGTAAAAAAAAAAAAATTCGGGAAATGCGTGTACAATTTGTATTTTTCAAGAAACAATAAACAAACTAATCAAGTAACTTTCATGTACCTTCCTCGAGATCTTCTTTGGCCGAAAGAACAAACTAACAAGTACAAAATATATCATCTACAAAGAAATGAAACACTCGGGTCGGCTTGGAGAAAGTTCACCAGCTGATTCAAATTCGACACTTCCTGGGAGATACAGACTCGAAACGCAAAAATAATGCGAGCGTTAAATTTTTTACCTATCTATTGAAATAATGTAAATTATTTTGTATATAATAACTTTTGAGGGAGATGGAATATGATGGAAATTGTATATTGAGAATTCTAATTTTACAAGTTCTTTGTACATGTATACATATAGCCTATTGTGCTACTAGCCGTTGGCTGTTTTCCTTAATAAGAGATTGATTGATCTCTTGCCTAATTACATCCTGAATATAAGCTAGGTACCAATTACAGATATACAGCTGTATTTTGCTATGCTAGTTTATTTGTTGTCTAAATACAACCAATGATGAATCTTCTGAGGTTGTATTATTTTCTCCAACACTCCCCCTCAAGTGGGGTTCGAATAAATTGATTGAACCCAACTTGTTAAGTATGTTTAGATGACTAGTCTTGTCGAGTGCCTTTGTGAAAATATCTCGCGCTTGCTCTTTGCTTCGACAAACGGAGTTTCTATTTCTCAGGCTCGCACTTTTTCTCTAACAAAGTGACAGTCCACCTCTATATGTTTTGTCCTTTCATGGAAGACCGGATTGGATGCAATATGTCGTGCGGCTTGATTATCGCAGTACATTTGCATGGTTTTTGCATGGTCTATCTTCATGTCACCGAGTAGTTGTTTAATCCCGGATAAGCTCACTTGCTTGTGGATGCCATGGCTCGATATTCTGCTTCGCACTTGAACGAGCGACAACATTCCCGCTTCTTGCTTTTCCAAGTCACCAAGTTGCCACCTACAAAGGTACAAAAGCCGAGTGGTTGATTTTCTGTCACGCCTCCACCCAATCTGCATCGAAAAACCAACCACATCATTAGAACCATTTTTTCTCATCCAAATCCCTTGACCTGGAGTGCATTTGAGGTATCTAAGTATTCTATCAATTGCACTCAAGTGACTGGTACGCGGAGCATGCATAAATTGACTTACCATACTAACTGCAAATGAGATATCAGGTCTGGTAACTGTAAGATATATTAGTTTTCCCACCAGCCTTTGGTATTGTCCTATGTCGATAGTAATTCACCATCTTCTAATCCCAGTTTAGTGTTGGTTTCCATTGGGGTATTGGGTGGTTTAGCTCCTAGTTTACCGTCTCTTTTAACAGTCAAGTACATATTTTCTTTGAGATAGAAATAATCCTTTATTTGAGTGAGCTATTTCTATTCCAAGAAAATATGAAAGTTGTCCAAGGTCCTTGATATCAAATTCCCTTTTTAAATATTGTTTTACCCTTGTAATTTTCTCATTGTTATTTCTAGTAATAATAATATCATCTACATAAACTAGAATAATAGTAGTGGTGTTTTGTGAATGTTTTATGAACATAGAAGAATCTGCTGTACTTTTGATAAATTTAATTTTTAAAAGAGAAAAGCTTAGTTTGGCATACCATGCTCTTGGAGATTGTTTGAGGCCATAAATTGCCTTCTGTAGTTTACACACTAGTGATGGATCCGACTCATTTTTGTGTCCCGGAGGAAGAGTCATATAGACTTCTTCTTCCAAATTTCCTTGAAGGAATGCATTTTTGACATCCATTTGAGACAAGTTCCATCCTAAATTGGTGGCTACCGACAGTAGAATTTTAACTGTATTCATATTTGCTACCGGTGCAAAGGTCTCTTGGTAGTCGACACCATAAGTTTGAGTAAACCCTTTGGCTACTAACCTAGCTTTGTACCTTTCAATAGTACCATCATAATTGTATTTGATCTTGTATACCCATTTGCACCCTACAGGTTTCTTATTTTTTGGTAAGGTAATTATATCCCATGTGTTATTTTTCTCTAAGGCTTGAAGTTCTTCTTCCATAGCTTTTTTCCAAATGGGACTTTGATTTGCTTCACCAAAGGTGGTCGGTTCAATTTGGTTATTAATGTTACCCAAGTAGGCCCGGTATTCTGGTGAAACCTTTGTATAAGAGATATAATCTTGAATTGGATACATCACCTGATGGGATACATAATCCCTTAACTTGACAGAAGGTTGAGTTTGTCGTGTAGATCTTCGCAAGGCAATTTCTTCTTGAGTTGATTCTCCACTTGACTCATGTTCTCCCCCTGAAGGAATTGCAGGTGGTTCACCATGTTGAAGAATTTCAGTGGAGTCACCAAGCTGAGGAGTAGTTGTTTCATCATCTTGAACGTTATGCATAACCTGTACTTCATTTATTTCTTCGGAAAAAACAAAGTTAGTAGGAGGTAACATAATTGGTTGGCCTGATGGATGTATGTGCTCATTTGTCGGATAATATGGTTTATTTTCAAAAAAGGACACATCTCTCGAAAAATAAACTTTAAAATTTGTTGGATCATAGCATTTGTATCCCTTTTTTTCAGAAGAATATCCTAAAAAAATAGTTTTGACAGAATTTTTGTCTAACTTGTCATGTCGTTTAATATGTACGAAGCAAGTGCATCCAAAAACTCGAATATGGTCAAGATCAATTTTTCTACCTTTGAGAATTTCTAGAGGACTCATGTTTTTTAATCTTGCACTTGGTAACCTATTTATAAGATAGGTGGCTGTTAACACTGCATCTGACCAATACATTTTTGGGACATTATTTTGAAAAAGAAGTGATCTAGTGACTTCAAGAAGATGACGATTTTTTCTTTCTGAAACACCATTTTGTTCAAGGGGTATTAATGCATGTGGTTTGATGCAGAATTCCTTTTGACTTAAAAAACTCTAGAAATGTTTTGTTGACATATTCTGTCCCATTATCGGATCTAAAAATCTTAATTTTCGCATCAAATTGATTTTCAACAAAATTAAAAAACTCTTTGAAACATGAAAAAACTTCATTTTTTCCTTTTAAAAGATAAACCCAAGTAGTACGAGAGAAATCATCGATAAATGTGACAAAATATTTAAAATGGTTATAAGAATCAACCGGGGCGGACCCCACACATCCGAATGAATTAAATCAAATTTTGCTTCCGATACACTAGTAGATAAAGGAAAAGGCAATCTGGTTTGTTTTGCAAGTTTACACACATCACAATAACTAGAGTCTAGATTAGAACAAAACAATTTCTTTAAAATTTGATCAGATGGATGACCAAATCTCCAATGCAGTAGTTTGTCACGGTCTATTGGACTTAATGACACATGACATTTATTTATGGGTTCTTCAAGATAATAAAGCCCATTTTTTAAAAAACCCTCACCAATTGTATTCCCTGATTCTCGATCCTGAAGGGTTACTTTGTTTGGTGAGAATATGACATTACAATTCAACTCTTGGGTTATTTTACTAACCGATAATAGGTTTGAGTTAAAGTCTGGTAAATACAAAATATCATTCACATTTTTTGTAAGGAATTTGGTTGTACCAACACCTTGAATTTGGACCTTATTTCCATTTGCAACAGTCACATGTTGAGGGTCTTTATTTTGTGTAATATTTTCTAATTTGGTTAGATCCCATGTCATATGATCCGTTGCACCCGAATCAATAATCCATTTACTAGTGTTATGACATATGTTTGCATATTTAAAATTATTGTCAATTTTAAAAGAATTAAACGTGAATTTAGAGGATACAGAACCTGAATTTTGTTGCTGTAGCAAACCATTCAATTGAGTTATTAGCTGAGTTAGCTGCACACTTTGGGCCACAGATGATCCAGAGAGAGAAGAGTTGGCCTGTTGGTTTTTTGTTGTTTCGGATCCAAGTCCAGTCATTTCCATCCCTCTTTCATCTCTATTCGGATCTGACCCCTTGCTCAAGCCGCTAAAACTCCTCTCCTTTTTTTCGCCGCCCCACCCGTCCTTGTTGCGCATCGGCCGGAGATGAGGATGTAGCACCCAGCACCCTTCGCGGTTGTGCCCTGCGCGCTTGCAGTAGTCGCACCGGTTGGTTGCTGTGGTTCCCCTCATCTTGGTCGGTCCTCTAGGGTTTGACATTGAGTTTTTTGGCTTGAAAACCTTATTGTTCTCGGAGCTCTCTGATTGTTGCGGATTCATGGGGGCTCGTCTAGACTTCTCTTCTTGAATTCTTGCCACCATATCTAGACTTCACTCAAGAGCTTCAGATAAGTGATAGAGTTTATATATATTTTTTTTTTTATGAACGACTTCTTAGTATTATGATGTAGCCTTTTTTTTTTTGCTGGTACAAGTTTTACTCTATTTTTCTTTTTTGAAAACCTGAGTGCTGGTTGCTGGTTTTTTTTTTTTTTTTTTTTTGTGTGTGTTACAGAATCCTAATGGCTTGAAAATTGTTTAATTTTTGTGGGGTAAAATTGATAAGAACAGATACGACTTGATTGTGTGGTATTTTTTTTCTTTTTCGATTGACCCTTTACTGATACTGGCACGGGTATCAGTTTAGATCTGAACTGAGCGTTTCTGGTAAAAAATGTTTTGTTTGTACAAAGATTTCCTAGTACAGAGAATTTGATGGTTTTGAATAAAATGTTTTTGGTATGTGCAAATGAATAAAACGATTTTTTTTTTTTTTTTGCTGATATTTGGTTAAAAGGAAAGAAAAAAGAAAAACTAATAAGAAGAAGTGATTGAATCTGGGGTTCTTTTGGCTCTGTCGGCTCTAGACCCTCTTGTTTGCTTGTTGCTTGAATCTGACTCTATCGGATCTCGACTCTTGTTTGCTTGTTGCTTGTTGCTTATTGTGATGATGCTGCAGTTCTCGTTAGCTGCAGTCTGGTTGTTGATTTGCGGAATTTTTGAGTCAGGATTTATCCTGCTCTGATACCATAATAACTTTTGAGGGAGATGGAATATGATGGAAATTGTATATTGAGAATTCTAATTTTACAAGTTCTTTGTACATGTATACATATAGCCTATTGTGCTACTAGCCGTTGGCTGTTTTCCTTAATAAGAGATTGATTGATCTCTTGCCTAATTACATCCTGAATATAAGCTAGGTACCAATTACAGATATACAGCTGTATTTTGCTATGCTAGTTTATTTGTTGTCTAAATACAACCAATGATGAATCTTCTGAGGTTGTATTATTTTCTCCAACAGTATACATAATATAAAATTTGGTCTCCAAGCACATTTTAATATGAAAATCATATTGAGCTGTTCGAATTGACTATTTAGACTTTGGAAATTGAGTTATAATTAGTTATAATTAAAAAGAATCAACTGGAAAAAAAAAGAGGAAAAAGAGTATTTTTTTTTACATTTAAGTTGAGAACAATCTTAATGTAAGAATAATAATAACTTACATTCCTTAACGTTTGATTCAAGCATAATAACATATATTTATAAACAAATCAAACATATGTATTATATCTCTTTCATGTGCAACCTGCAAAAGAGAAAGAAAAAACAAACACACATTAATTCCCTCAAATTTAATAAATGTTCTGTTCTTCATATCAAATTTTGTTTTGTTTAGAAATATATGTTATTATGCTTGAATCAAACATTAAGGATTGTAAGTTATTACTATTATTCTTACTTTAATGTTGTTCTTAATTTAAATGTAAAAAAAAATACTCCTTTTCCTTTATTTTTTCCGGTTGATTTTTTTTAATTCTAACTATATTTTGTTGGTCACTTCTTTTGAGATAGAAGTAGGTCCGATTGGCATCGGACCTATTTTTAGGTTCAATTAGCTCTAGCACCGTACGATTAACATTGAGATTAGTACACACAGAAATTGAAATAAACTTGTACGGATATTAATATACTTAGCACGAATCTTGATGTAATTGATTGGTCATTTCACCCATCTAACCAAAGTAGGTCCAATGGGCATCGGACCTACTCTGAATTCGCTTCTTTTAGTCTAGTGGTCCAGTAGACAATACATGAGGACACAAATCAGGTGGTTTAAACTGGCTACAGAAAATCATTCTCAGTAGTAAAGGAACACATCACATGTTGGTTCTAAATTTCTAATGATACCTGCCACTGTGGGACCTCTGCTTTAAAGGAATCCTGCCAAACACGACAGAGAGAGGAGAGAGGCAGGGTTGGCTTTTGCTACTCTCACGCACATCACAGTCCACACAACACACAACTCACACCACTCTCTCGCTTTTGCTACTCTCGCTATCCCTCACTTGCTGATGAAATTAACCAGGTCTGGTATCTAGCTATCTTATTTGAATGCATCAAAGCATTTGAAGACACAAACACGCCGAGGTGTGAATACGTCCCATTAATTTCTCTGTCATTTAATTAGATGTCTATTAATTGCACACATCTTAATTGTAAAAAATTGTTTATTCGATTAGAGACTTTAAATTAGTTAAGTAATAATCAAATTAACATTAGCACGGATAACATAGTAAATAGTGTGAGTTTTGTACCTCATAATTAGTGAATGCTTGTGTTTTCAGAGGCGAGGCTACAGAGGAGCCTAGCCCTTAATTTTTTTATATTTTTTAGACCCGGTTATAAAACGGGTTTGCCAATCTCTAAAAAATGAGTTTGCCTACCTCTGACCCGCTACTCCTCTCAGTTCCAGCCTAGAACGAAGCCCCACACTAAAATCCCATCACTAACCAAACCCGTACCTGCTAATCTAATATTTGTTTTGTGAAATCACAGAGACAGAGTCACAGAGGCGAAAAAAAAGAATTCGACGAAGCTGAAAAGTGTGCCCTGCGCGAAGGAGAAATAGAGGCGGATTGCGAGAGGAGTGCACAACCTCAACAGAGACCGCCTGAGGAGATCACGAGAGGAGAAGGTGTGCGCGACAGCTTGAGGTGCTAACTACTGCCACTAGTACGGTACCAAAATCAAACCCTAATTTTTTTTAGTTGTGAATTTGTGTAAATTGATTGGATAAATTCGGTACTGTTGTTTAGACAACTATTGGAAGATTATTTTTTCTCGGTTTAGCTCTGTCACACTACAGATTTTTACTATCCGGAGTGTGATTATAACATCATCGCACTTTTTCTTAGTCCGTCAACTTATGTCGCCAATTAAAGGAAAACAAAATAGCAAAACGGAGTCAGCTACAAGACTTAGTAACATGTTATTTAACGACACGCTTCTCTATAATTAACTTAAGAAACAACCATTCAAACAGGCCGGATTAATCCACACAAATACACATAAAAGTATGAATGCATATTTAACCAACGATAGCATGTCGGTCTAGGTTATCTGTAAAACAAGTCACATCATATTCATGTTATCACGTACACATGTGTAATCCCTGTCACAGGTGATTTCCACATTCTCATAACACAATTCCTTTAAACTACCAATCCAATGAGAAATCCATCCTACATTAGAAGACCGCTAACCCACTGGGAAGTCCAACCAACAGTGGGAGGCTACAATCACAAATCAAATTCTAACCTCAGACCCGCGTCCCATTAAATATGCCATCATAATTCAATATGCAATACCCATATTAAAATCAACCATACAAAATGAAACACAAATTATAGAGATGTTCGGTTACCTGATAGCGAGATGTTCAGAATTTATGTCAGATTGCAACTGCAATTGAGACTAAATGCGACGTAGTTGGAATTCGAATCAGTCATATGATAGACTCTTCTTAATCGGTTGTGCAAGGAAAAGATGAGAGATAGTGTGGCAGGCAATTGGGGGGAAGTTGAAATGGGATAGCGGATAATACGAAACAAAGAGGCTGCAGTAAAATGAAATAAAATAAAGGGTGCAGTTCAAATCCAAAACAGAAAGAAAGTTAATATATATGGGCGGTTTAATTCATGGGTGCATTGGATGAATTAGAAGGGATGCTTACAGGAGATCGATACGGTTATTTTATAAAATGTAACTTTCGAAAAATATAGTAGTTATTGAAATATTAGAAATTAGCAGAGACAATAACAGTTGTGACCTTGATATATTAAAGCTATAAAAGGTGAAGATATATTTAAACTCAACTCTATACTGTTAACACAAGTAAGATATAGGGTGTGTAGGGATGGGCTATGGTGAGTTGCGAAGTAAGATGTCATTTTTAATTCATGCTTATATTTTTATTTTGAAAATTCAAACAACCAATCCGAACTGCTCAACATGTTTTCTATATTGAAATATACTTGGAGACCAAATTTTATATTTTTTGAATTTTTTTACTATTTATTAAACCACTTTGAAAATCACTAATTCAATGGTCCAGAAAATTTTTCTTGTTTTTTTTTGTTCACCCGGATCGGCCATTTTCAAAGTGGCTTAATAAATAGTAAAAAAATTCCAAAAATGTAAAATTTGGTCTCCAAGCACATTTCAATATGGAGAAAATATTGAGCGGTTCGGATCGGTTGTTTAGATGTTAAAATTAGAATACGAGCGTGAAGTAAAACGCTCACCATAGACCATCCCTATATATATATATCACTAGTGGAAAAAGTACTATCAGTGTTGGTTATAAAGGCCTATTAGTGTCGGACATCGGGGCGACACTGATTCAGGCGACACAAATTCCGGGACTAATCAGTGTCGGTTATAGAACCGATACAAAATCCAACAATTAGTATCGGTTATAAAGTACAACCGATACAAAGTTAGAATTTCCGATCGGGAAAAAATAATTTATAATTAATTTGTATCGGTTATTAACTAAGAACCGCTACAACATATATTTTTGTATCGGTTAGTAATTAAGAACCGATACTAATTATGATTTTTGTATCGGTTATTACATAATAACCGACACTAAATGTTATAATTTGTATCGGGTATTTAGTAAGAACCGACACTAATAGTTATTCTGTGTCGGTTTTTCATTTGTCAACCGATACTTTTTTTGTCCGGTGTTATTATTATATTAATTTACCTTTTGTATCGATTTTGTCTACGTAACCGATATCTTTTGTTTGTTATTTTATATTAAAAAAATTTATTTATTTTTGTGGCCGGCTCCCATATAATTGGGTGGCCTATATGAAAAACATGCATACAATCAAACCCTAAATTAAATTAATCAAATAAATTGTTCTTACAATTAGATTACACCTAAATTAATTGTTCTTACACACGGTCACATCAATCGATCCTAATTAAACTGTTATACTTGGTTGCGATATTTCACTTTTGAAAAACCTAACCCACTCGAAACGAATTGAATTGATCTCCGCCACGAAATATGGTGTTGCTTTCCAATCCCGCATTTTTTAATATAAAAAGAGTGCAATTAATTATTTATTTTATAAAAACCGAATTAACAACTACGGTTACATTTGAAAAATATAAATGCATATGTACCGTATTGACGAAAAATTATCGAGAAAGTGATTAATTATGTCATTCATGAACATCATGACATAATATGCGCATTCCCGGCCGTCCTTTTGTTGCGGGCACTATATCAAAATTGTAGCAAAGCAAAAAGTTAACAATTTTTAGAAAATTCAATTCAACAATTCATAATAAACCGAAATATTTTTTTAAAAATAGTAAATTTTAGTCGTAAGCACCACATTACCTTGTTCTTTATAAGTTTCAACTTATCGCTTCTTCCGATTCCTCCGGTTGCCTTCTCGACGACCCGGGGACTGTTGAAATATCGAGAGAAATTAGTAATTACAAGAGATATTGAAATAATTTAGCGATTTAATTTGAAACACTTACTCCTTGAGTGCGTCGATGATCGCAAGATCTCTTACAAGTTTTTGCTTTTCATACTTTGCGCCGGATGAATCGAACAAGTGGAGCTCACTCTCATACGGTAGAAGCACGAACAATACCCAATGAGCGCTACATGTTAGGTTTATAGCATGTTATATTATATAATATATTTCTATGAAATGAAAAAAATTCAATAAAATAAGACTATATATATATAATAGCACCCACTCTTGAAAGTACGGTATGAAGATAAATTTCTTGTCCCGGTTTTCTCAGGAGCTTTCCTCAGTACGTATCGACATATTTCTTCTCGAGATCATCAACACCCGCCATATATTCCTCGAAGAACTTTCATAAATTCATCAACACTTCGTCATATATTCATCCGACGGACGTGATGCTTCATACATCCAACTACGGTCCATCTCGCAATTAATTATAAGAAAACACAATTAATTAAGCACATGGTTGGGATTAATTGTTCACGAGTAGGGCTTACACGGGCCGGTTACCATCTTATCCCACTCTTTGAATACTCTGTCTCGGCGGTAACCACTTATTAGCTAGTCGTGTTTTAGTATCTAGGAAAATTTCGGCGATTTCCCCTTAGCTCCCCGAGTAGGAGCTAAGGGGAAATGCTGCCGAAATTTTCCTAGATACTAAAACACGACTAGCTAATAAGTGGTTACATCCTAATTGAGACAGAGTATTCAAAGAGCAGTCCCAAAATGGGGACTATTCAAAATTAATCCCTAGTGGATTCATTTTGAACGGTATCATAACCTAAGGTATTAATTAATTCGGTTGTGGCACGTAAAACAATACTCTACCTAGCTAGCTATATACATATACCTACAATACATCGATAAAACATAATTAACTATACACACAATGCACAAAGTACGTACTAATTAAAAACAAGAGTTTTAGGTTATTTGGCTAGTTTACATTTGTTTGTATGTCGGATCGAGCGAGATAAAAATATCGTTGCACACACCAAATCTCTCAAAAAAATTCAATTATCTACAAAATTAAGATTTTTAGGGATTAAGGCAATGGCATGCTACATAATTAAAAATTTTACCTAATAAACAATTTTCCAACAATATTATGGCATACTTCCAAATCATTCCATCCATACTCTCAATGATTTCAACAATTTGGCTTTGAACCAAGCTAGAATGTTAATCAAAGAAATATAAAGGAGATCAAGGACTTACATGCAAAATTACCTCAATCCTCCTCTCCTAAACAATGCTTCCAGCCTTAGATCAGAGAAAAACAACTAATTTCGCAAAAAGAGAACAGAGAGAGCTGCTGAAAGATTCAGCCGTCGAAAACCTAGTTTTAATACGATCGATGGGAGTTATAGGAAGAAAGATAGATTCTGTATCGGTTAATAATAAAAAAACGATACAAAATATATTTAGTATCGGTTCTCATAAAAATGCGACACAAAAAGGGGAAACTTTGTATCGGTTCCATGCTTCCTAACCGATATTGAATTTTTGTATCGGTTCCTAATATATAACCGATACTAAAACGGTATTATTTGTGTCGGTTTATAATTAGGGAACCGACACAAAAATTCAGTATCGGTTAGGAAGCATGGAACCGATACAAATTGGACCCTTTTTGTGTCGCATTTTTATGAGAACCGATACTAAAGGTATTTTGTATCGTTTTTTTATTATTAACCGATACAGAATATATTTTGTATCGCTTGTTTCAAAGAACCGATACTATTGGGGCGACACTGAAAGTGTATTTTCCACTAGTGTATATTACCTAGTACAGTAATATTCCAAGTATAATAGTACAGTATATTAATTAAATCTGATAGAGATGATGATAATGTTATGGTTATTCTAACATCGAGAATAAATCAGAAAAATATGAATATTAAAGACTAAATTTTTTTTATTAATTTTTTTTCTAAAGATGTTCGAGTGCTATATAAATAAATGTTATCGAAACACCTATAATCTTTATTATATTATAAAAAAATCTTGTTAGTAATAATAATAATAAACAAGTTTTCAGGGTGTTACAAGTTCTGATCGGACTTGGATTGTTGATATATTAAAGGATTAGGATCTGCTACTAGTACCCCCTTATTCAAGTTTTAACTATGTGAACTTAAAAAATAAAGTATAGTTATAATAAATAAAACATAAATTAACGATGTAAACAGAAACAAATGACAATATAATTTCATAGAATAGCTTGAATAGCTTGAATTGTAAACTGAACTCAAATCCGTTAATTTATTCGAACTCGAATCCGGTTTTTGCCTACTCCTAGTTCAAATCTGAATGGTTTGATAATTAAAAAAATGTGTTTTGCTGATTAAATGCATGGTTTGATAATTAAAAAAAAAAAATCTGAATGAATGCATGTGTCCAGGTACCTTTCAATAAATGAATGCGGTGATGGTGAAAATAGGAGAACCGTTGAACTGAATTGATTCAACCTGAATATGGTCCGTTGCCATTACTAATCATAATTTGTATCTCCTAGTTGCCTATATACCAATATTTCAACCAAAACTGTTGTTGATCAATGAAATTACTGATAATTGGCTGTGAAACCTCACATTGCTTGGGCACATTTATTTACTCATTTTTTAGCAATAATGGTTTTTTTAAAAAAAAAAAATATTTACATATTGTAATTTCATCTCACCAAAATATACTATTAATTTATTAATCATTATCTCAAAATGTGAGTAATATCAATATATCATTTATGAAAGACCTGATTCTCATGAGTAATTAACTTCTCTCATTTTCTCTCTATTACCCTGATTGGATCACCTCTTGATGTAGCTTTTACACTAAATAACCTAGGGAAGACAAGGAATTAATTAATACAAAAATAAGAAAATAGTTCATTTTTGTTAATATGTTCTTTTTAGTCTGTTTATAATTAGGCAATGTATTTTAATGTTTTTAAAAAAAATAAAAAATGTAACCAATTAAGAAAATGGTAGCTGCAATAAAATTTAGATATAAATTTTAGTGGTCTCTATGTGATCTATTTGGTCTATTTTGCTGAGTGTTGAAATGAAATTCAAAGAAATTGTGAAAATTAACTTTTACAGTATATATTAATTAATGTTTGTTGTGTTTCCCAGCAAAATTTGAAGAAAATAAAATGAACAAACAATGAGAAAACTAATTGGCTATTTTTCATCATTTATCTAACATATTTTTCAGTTGTATATATAATTCTGTGGGGCGTGCGCCTATTGTGTTTGCATCATAACTTATGTTTTGTTGCTCTATTGTTTTCATCATTTGCCAATTTTTACCAAGTAGAGATCTCGAGCTCATCTCAGTGAATAATTAATTTTGTGCTGCTCAGTTTGGTGTTTCGTGTTAATTGTGAACTTGATATATGAGATCTTGTGAAAAAAAAATAGCTGGGCCCATCCCTGCTTTATTTTTTGGTACAATTTTTTATTTTTATCTTTTTTAAAAGAAAATAGATATATTCTCAACTAGAGTAATAGTAATATATTTTTTACTTATAAATATATATAATTTCTCTCTAATTGTTTTATTTGACGCGCACAGGGTATTCGATGAAATGTCCAAGTGATAAATCTGTCCAATTATTGGGTTCCTAGCAAATTTTTGTAAGCTCCATTTATAGGGTTCAAACTAATTAACATCAACTGGATGAACCAAAATACACACCGTGTGTTAACAGATGTATTATATTATTGGATAAACCAAATTAAATTCACACCGTGTGTTAACTTTTTTCCATTGTTTACCAATACACTGTTAATAAGTTGTAAGCAGTATATGCCGTTCCATACCTTACCGAATGTTACCTTGTTATGTTTTTTCCCTTGTTTATCAATACACTGTTTTTACTCTAATTTTTACTGGTACAATTGTTCACCCAATTTGTAGGTAACTTGAAAGATGGCCGAGGGAATAGTTAGTTTTGTTTTGAGTAAGCTATCGGATACTGCTGTTAAGGAGGTTCTACTATTACATGGTGTCGACGAGGAAGTGAAGAGATTGAGTCGTGAGCTCAGTTGGATTCAATCTTTCCTAAAGGATGCTGACATGAAGCAGATTATAAATGAGGGAGAGAAGCATTGGGTCAAGGAGGTCAGAGATATTGCTTACGACATAGAAGATGTAATAGACAATGCCATTTTCTTGGAAGTCCCCAAGAACCCTTCAAGAGAAGGTTCCCGAATTGTTGGGGCTGCTAAAAGAATGTGGAGGAAAGGCAAAAAGCTCCCGGATTTGCACAACCTCGCCGATGAGATGAACAAGATACTGGCACGGATTCAAGAGATCGATGCCAGAAGAGAGAGATATAAAATCAACTCCTTGGGTGAAGGCAGTGGAGTGCAGCCGAGGCTACCGACCAGGCCCCCTGTGCTACCTAAGATTGATGATCCTAATGTTGTCGGCTTCGATCATGACAGGGACAACATCGTAAATAAGTTGCTTGACACAAGCACTAAAAGACGGGCTGTCATCTCAATTGTGGGACCTGGTGGGCTCGGAAAAACAACCCTTGCTCGAAAAGTCTACAATAGGTAAATATAATTATATGAAGCAACTGTACGTGTCAAAAATTGCTTAATTAATAATTTGATATTTTAATCTTTCTTGAAAAGTACTATATATATATATATATTTAAACCTTAGTTTTCTTTTCATATAAATAAATGAATGATAAGTTCTTTTACTCATTCTGCACAAATTTTGTCCAAAAAAATATTTCCTGGTGAAATAAGGTTATAAAATTTTGCAATGCATATATTGTTGATAACTTGGATAAAGAAGTTAACTTGATCTATCGTGTATCTTTAATTTAAACCCAAGTCAATTGAAACATTCCCTGAAAATATGGCTTTTGAAGGAAAAATTCCCATATATGCATTGCAAAATTTTAAAGATTTTCACTTCAAAAACATTATGTCTCGCATACGCACCTCAGAAGTTCAGATTCATTAAATTTACCCATTCATTTATTAGTATCATTAGATTTTACCCAGACCAAGTTTTATGTTTGTAGTTAAATAAGAAAAATACTCTTCTACCCTAATGTCTACCTAATTTCTTCCCGAAATACAATAAATTAATGCTAATTTTTTTAGAATTATGGTTACTCTTGTGAATGTTTTACAGAGAGTTCAGTTATCTTTTAATTGTGATATTTTTACTTGTTGATACTTTGGTAGAGTTTTACAACAAAAAATAGTATTAGAGAACAAGGAGAGATGCCAAACTAAATTCCCATATGCAGATCGACTAGATGATTAGACAGCTAAAACTAAAATACTCTTGTCAAATAAATAAAGAGTGAGAACCAGACTCTATGATAATATATATGTACAAATTATAAGAGCAGAGGAATGCAATATGATCCAAACTATCTTCTTTGTTTTCTGCAGCAATGATGTCAAGCGATGGTTTGACGTTTGCATATGGGTAACCTGTCTCTCAAGAGTTCAATCTAATGGATATTTTGAAAAAGATAATAGAGCAAGTTGAGCCTCTCCCTCAAAACTACCTAGAAGGTGGACAAGAGTATTTACTTACAAAGCTTTGCAAAACTCTTAATGGTGAGAAGTACACTTTGTAGAATACCATTTACGTCCAAACTCTCATGACCCTCAAGCTGGTGAGAATGACCCTCAAACATTGCCAAAAAGTACCTTCTAGTCCTAGATGATATGTGGAGAGATGATCTATGGACTCAAATTGGTGGTGTGCTACTTGATGTCAAGAATGGAAGTAGAGTAATCGTAACTAGTAGAACCCAAAATATTATCAATGAAGCTGAACCATATGAACTTCCATACTTAACGAGGAGCCGAGCCTAGAGCTTTTGATGAAAAAGGCTCGCCTAATCAAGATTTGAGTAAAGGGTATCCCGTTGAACCGAGTGAGGTTGGACAACAACTTGCTAAAAACTGTGGTGGATTGCCTCTTGCATTGTTAGTTTTAGGAGGTCTATTATCAAAAAAACCTGCAAATCGTGCTGCTTGGAGTAAAATGTTGCGATTTAATAACTGGGGTACTGATGGGAGAGACTGTACAAACATCTTGGCCACCAGCTACGATGACTTGCCATTTATTCTTAAATCTTGTTTCATGTACTTTGCGGCATTTCCTGAAGACCATGAAATTCAAGCTCAAAGATTATTGTTGTTGTGGGTTCTTTGAGAGATTCATACCAAAGAAAGAATCCGAACATTCGAGGATACCGCCGAGAGCTACTTAGAAGAACTAGTGCAAAGGTATACATGCTTCAATAGTTTTACATTCTATTATAGATTCATTATACTTACCGTTTGATATTATTTTTTTAGATAGGATATCCTACTTTTTAAATTTAATTGGCTCTTTAAAAGTCAATTCATATTCATGACTAACATTTTTTCTTATAGTTTAAGTATTTATATTTAGTTCAAATACACTTGTTAGTCGTATTCATGTCAACATTTTTCATATAATACATTGGATCCCATTTAATTAATCTTCTAATTTATTCAACAGAAGCTTGGTTCAAGTATCAAAGAGAGATCTCGATGATTCCATCAAAAGTTGCCGTATACATGATCTCCTTCGTGAACTTGCAATCCAAAAGGCCAAGGAGGATAACTTTCTCACAATTTGCTCAAACCCTGAAAATTGGAAGAGCAGCGCGAAGGCACGTCGTGTAGCAGTACATTACTCGGGTTGCGGTGAATTGATGGAACATGCAAATCCAAATCTCCGTTCTTTGTTGTGCTTTGAGGGTCAAATGCCAAATTGCTCTCGGCAAAGGCTGCTTAAGGTGCTTTGTCAGTTCCCAAAATCGAGTGATTCGGTAGATTGCGAGTATTTTCATGGACTGAATCAATTAAGGTAATGTTGATTTTTGCATAATATAACAGTGAAGTGATAAATAGAGAGTATGATGAATTGTTTGTTTTTATTGCAATTTTTGTGTCAAAGTTTTTAAGTGAGGCTCTATATAGCCAATTTTTATCTAGTTCCTAACGGTTACATAACGGTCAAATAAAAAGATGGAGTTACTTTTTTTATTAATTAGTAACTCTTTTTTTTTTCTAATAAAAGGTCAATGATGAAAATACCACTAATAGGTCTGAGGTTTAACTGGTGCCCTAATTATCTTGTTTCTCAACACTACCCCTCCTGTTAGGGTTGTAAATGTTGATTAATCCTATCTTGTTCATGTTTTCTTCAAATTGTCTTGGATCTAATCTCTTTATATAGATATCCGCCAATTGGTCTTTACTTTTTAAAAAAGAACTTTCAATTTTATTTGTTTGAATTTTTCTCTAATAATGTGGCAATCCACCTCGATTTGTTTTGTTCTCTCGTGAAATACCGAGTTGGATGCAATGTGTCGTTCCGCTTAGTTGTTGCAAAACATTTTCATTGGTGTTTGAATTATAATTTCCATATCCACGAGGAGTTACTTGTACCATTTGATGGTACCATCAAAATTATACTTAATTTTATATACTCATTTACAACCTATGGGTTTTTTTTTAATCTTTTGGTAATTCTCACCTCCTTGAGCCAAACCGAGTTGTTTATGGCTTCAAGGTAATTATTTGGTTCTTTTTTCATTTGAAATAGAGGTAAAAAATATTTGGTGTGGAGAGAAAATATTTTTATAGAAAATAAAGTTTTGAATAGGATAGTGTACCTCGTATGTCACAAAGTCCCTTAACCTTGATGTTGATTGAATTGTCCTTGATGATCTTTTTAATAGTGTATTTTCCACACTTGTTTCTTCAAAGTTTTTCTCTTCCTCTTCATTTTGTGAGATTTCTTTTATCTCACTTTCATCTTATACCAGAGTGGTATTTTCTATATTTGTATTACCAACTTGTGGTAATACAAATATGTTGGGTATTTCTAGGATATTAATTTTATTATCAACATCCTTGTAATATGGCTCATTTTCGAAAAATGTTACATCGAAAAATATTCCAAAAATAGTTTTAATTGACATATAATGCAATTTATGTTGTTTATTTTTGTGTCCAAAGCATGTGCACCCAAATATTCTCAAATGATTCATTATAATTTTTCTTTATTAAAGGACCTCCAATGGACTTTTAAAATTTTAATTGGCACTAGGCAATCTATTTATTAAATATGTGGCGGTGAGTATGGCATCCGACCAAAAAATTCTTTGATACATTATTTTGAAATAAAAGAACTCGAGTCACTACAAGAAAATGTCTATTTTTCCATTCGGAAATACCATTTTGTTCATGACATTTGTTTGATGTAAAATTCATTTTTTTGAAGAAATTTGAAAAAAATTATTTATAAATTTTATTTCACTTATCTGATCAAATTATTTTAATTTTTGCATCATATTGATTATCTATAAAATTGTAAATTTGTGAAAGTGAGAAAATACTTCATTTTTATTTTTTAGATGAAATGGTAAATCACAAATATATTTAAGGAAATCACGAATACATCTGTGTAAATACATTTTTATTTGTTAGATGAAATGGTAAATCACGAATACATTTTTATCTATAAAATTATAAATTTGTGTAAATTTGTGAAAGTTTCTTAATTTACATACTTCACTCCAATTTTGGAAAATCACGAATATATTTAAGGATTTTACCGTAAGATTGTCCTCGTCTTTTATGCCAAAGAGTTTCTAAATTCTCGTCTTCTAACATTTACATTGAATTTTTCATAATTTAAAGGGTAGAGTCCATTTTCCAAAAAGATGTTTACCAATTATTTTTCCAGTTTCCTGATTTTAAATATTACATATTTGAAGAAAAAATTGCATTACAATTTAATTCTTATATTAATTTTTTAATTGAAATTAAATTTTTAGGTAAACTACTTGTATACAAAATATCTTTTATATTTTTTGAAAAAATATTACATACTTCCATGCCATAAATTTTGGTTTCAATACTATTTGAGTGAGTCTATGGTACTATGCATATCATGAGTTGATCCATAATACAAATCAATATTTCCATCCTTAAAATCTTAATGGTGGAGAATTTTACAAATTGCTCATCCTCTAGAAAAGACCAAACAAAATACCTCATCTTCAATTTTTTTGACAAAATGCCCTTGTGGGCCCCAAACTTTCCTTCCTTTCCTCTCCCTCTCTCCATGTTACTCCCCCCCCTCTCTCTCCACATTAATTTTCAAACTTTTAATTCTAAACCCTAAACCCTAAACACTTCTTCATTATTACCAATGTTTTCATACCACATTTAATTTTCTAGACATCAAAATAGCGCTATGTTGCATTGATACAGGTACAATATGGATACGATGATACAACAATTTTCAAAAATCTAAAATACAATATGGTTATTATATATATTTTTTTATTATTTTAATTATGTTATTAAATCAAAACCTTTATTATAGGCAGTTTAAAAATAAGTTAACACCATTTTTTATACCTTCCTAAGTATAATCGAACTTAGGAACCTATTCTAATAATATAGTCTTAAGACGTGCTGATGTATATGATTATATCTAAAAAGTCATCAGTAATTTAATCCACAATTTGTGAAAAACTTTAGTCTACTAGGTAAGTAGATGAACATGTGCTGATCACCAAACAAGTAATATTGTGTGATCCAATTGTACGGCTACATATAGATTTCTACCCACCTTTAAAGTGAAATTGTGTATTCCAATAATTCATATTATAGACAACCTTCAAAAAGATTACATATTGTTTTTAATTACAATAAAATATAAGCTTACATATTGTTCTTAACACAGAACAAATGTTAAGAAAATACCAGCAAGACTGGTATGAAGGAAAAAAGATAAAAAAAATAATAATAATAGCAAGACTGGTACCAAGGGCATATATCCATGTTATAACAAATAAATATAAAAGAAAATACTACTATTCCCTCTATGTGACAAAATATGAAATATTATTTTGTACCAGATAGCCTACTGTATTTGAGAACCCTCTCATCTATAGTGCCCTTTTGTTTATACCCTTTGAAACATTATTTTGTCCAATTCCATTTGTACCCCTAGGTGTACGTGTTGTTCTTGTTGTGTGAGTCCCTTATAATTAACTGGATGCGATCATACCAATGAATTTGGGTTTAGATCGAGCTAAATTTGTCCGGGCCTCGACGGAAGGTCATTTTAGACGAACCGACAAGAAAAAAAATTCGATACCACGAGAATCGGTATTTTTTTTGTACAAACAGGGGACGATACATATATGAATTGGCTATCGAAAAAACTCTTTTGCACCATACTAAGTTGAAGATTAGTTTAGTTCTTTACATAGAGCAAAGATTAAGTAGATCAGCTAAATAATATAGAAAAAACTGATCCAACTAAATTAATTTTAAAAAGTAAGAAACGCTAACTATGTTGTGTTGAGAACTTGAGATGAACATGCAACTTCAAGTCATACATACAGTAGAGAATCCAAGTTCAAAAATCAAACAAACAACTTCATATCATATCATAAAATAGCAATTAGGTCTTTTAGTCTGATTTTGTATTTCTTGCTTACCAGGTATAAAGCTAAATTTGTGTATACTTTTTTTAATTGGAAATATAGCTAGTGTTCTAGAAACCTTAGTTGAGTTCACCTTTCCCATAATATTCCCTTGAAATGGAGACTCCATTTTCTGACCAAATGGAGATGATGTGTCTCTTTCATTAAACTATTTTTCTTCTTTCTATTCCTGAGAGTCTCTTTCATTTTCTGTTTCACTTGACCAAATTGAGAATCTCCCTCCCTCTCTGTTGTTCTTCTTTTTGGTCGGAGATGAGAATGCAAGAACCAACATCGATATTGGGTATGGCTATCTTTTTTGCAATTTGTAAACCTATCAAGGTGATTTTGGTGATTAGTGAGGCTACGGTTTCGGGATTTTGGTGTGTAGACTCGATCTTTTGTTTTATATGGTCATTGAACACCGATCCTAATCTCTCGGTTATGGATTTGATCAATTTTCTTGCTTGTTGGAGCATCTCGGGTTGGTAAGCCATAATTCTTTGTTATTTAGGTTTGATCGTATTTTTCCGAGTTTACGGTATTTTGCTTTGATCTTGTCTTTTCGGGTACCTGTTATTTGGTATTGGGTTTACGGTATTTTTCGGTACGCACTTTGCCCCTTTTCTCGGTTTTACTAATATTTTTGTTCTTGAACCGGATAAAAACAAACATTCTTGTTATTTTTCTGGTATGGTTGGCTGCCTTGTGCGCCTCTTGGTGGCCTTTAAGGCACTTAGTTTATTTTCTTTAATCGGGTTATCAAACCATGGACTACGATATGATATTGATTTTTGCCGAACAAAACAATGAAGTGATAAATAGAGAGTATGATGAATTATTTGTTTTTATTGCAATCTAAGTATCAAAGTTTTTAAACCGAGGCTTTATAAAGCCAATTTCTATATAGTCCCTAATGGTTACATAATGGTCAAATAAAAAGAGGGAGTTGTCTTTGTTTTATTAACTAGTAACTTTTTTTTTTCTAATAAATGGTCAATGACGAAAATACCCCTAATAGGTCCGAGGCCTAACGGGTGCTCTAATTATCTTGTTTGTCAACAGGTATTGTAAACTTACGGGAAGATTGAGTAGTAACAGAAGTTCTTTTGAGTCATTCATAGGTGGCCTGAAATTTGTGGAGACCATTGACTTCAGTGAACTAGATGATCCTGGTGACTTGCCTGATGATATATGGAATGTGAAAACACTTAGGCATGTGATGCTAAAATGGTTGGATTATACCTCTCGGACCCTCTTCATCTACCGACCTAAAAAATCTGCAAACACTCCAGTGTGTGAAGAGCAGAGACTCATGGAATGCACAGTTACCTAAACTACCGAATGTGCGCAATTTAGATATCAAAGTGAAGAGCTCGTTTTCATGGGATTTAATGGCCAAGTTGCTTGATACACTGAATCATCTAACCCGTCTTGAATTACAAGGCGGTGAAGTGCCGCAAACAATAGTGGAGATGGAAAGGTTTCCATTTTATCAGCATTTACAATGTCTGTGTCTAAGAGAGCTGTCCTCACCCCCCAACAACAAGTTGTCGCCTGTGGTTGGCATGTTTCCCATCCACGTCACACAGCTTATACTCCAGGATCTCCATTTCAAGGAAGATCCGCTGCCAGTGCTAGAGAAGCTTCGCAGCCTCAGGAAGCTCTGGTTGATTGGAGAAAAAGTGAATCGAAAGATGAACTGTTCTGCTGGAGGCTTCCAACAGCTACATAAGTTGACGTTTAGGGACCTAACCAATCTAGAAGAATGGGAGATAAAGGAGGGTGCCATGCCCATACTTAAGAAACTGGAACTAAACTTTTGTGGAAAACTAAGGGTGCCTCTCGGGCTTCAGTACCTGTCCAACCTCAAACAACTTTACGTAGGTTATTGCTGCAGGGAATTAGAAAATCATGCATATGAGATTCGCAACAACATCTGCAAACATGTTCCCGACATAAATATATGATAGGGCCAGCTTCGATCATTTCGGTACTGCTACCATTTTATTTTTCCTTTTAATTTATTTGTTTATTGTTTGGTTTTATTCTGGAGTCGTTGAATATGTTTTGAAATCTACAAAAGACAGAAGACTATGTATTTTACTTGTAATTACCAAAATTGTTTTCTTTTCCTTTTAATTTTTGTTTTCAAATAAATGATTATGTTTCGGTATAGTGGTGCGCATATTTTACTGAGGTGCCCTCTAGATATTTATTTCGAAGATAAAAGACAAAAAAGACTGTATCTTGTTGATTTGCTTCTAGCGGCCGATTTTTTATTTTATTAATTATAAATTTTAAAATATTCTTCTAGAAAGAAAAAAGGCTCAATTTTAATTCTGTCTCGTAAACATGTTATCAGTTCGAGAAAAAAAAAACGAAAAGAAAAATTAAGGGCCGCTATATGAAAGTTTGGTTCATTTTTCTGTATCAATATTTCAAATTTCAGTTATTTTAAAATTTGATATTTTCCGTAATACTCTTTCAAAAGTTCTGATTTAAAAATTATATTCTATAAATTAAAAGAAAAATTCTAGCGTACATCAAACTTTTATGTCCATATATTAAAAAAAATATTAGAGTGGGGTTGTGGTAATATGCATAAAGTAATTATACTAAACATTTGATATGACTAAAATCTTTTTCTTCTTCAGTATTTGATGAATAATTAACTCTGCGTGTGTTGGAGTAATTTAATTAACAAAAATAACTCAGTTGGAGATACTTTAGCTTGGGCATGCTTACACTCTGATCGGAACTAACTATATCAAATTTCAATTCAATTCAATAGAGATGACTTCAATAGAAATAAATTATAATTGAATATTTCTGATTGGAAATAATATTTTGACTGACAAGAATTCATTTGACAAAACAAAAACAAAATACAATTCTTATAATTTTCCATCTATGTCATTCACTGCGATTTTAAATGTTTGCCCTTCAATTTATAATGAACTAAATAGTAACAAATTAACGGGTATTGAATGTGAACCCTTTAATTGCTTTATTATTCAGTTTATTTAAATAATTGACAAATTTAGATATATGTCCTCTATATTTTATTTTTCCATGAAAATTTTCAAATCAATTATTATACATAAAATGTAAATATATACAGTACAATAAATATTATAAACCATGACTCATAAATAACAAAATATAACTAAACAAGTATAAACCATGTTAATTAACAAAAACTTTAAGCCATAATTAACTGAATAACAAAATCCAACTAAACAAGCGTAAATCATCATAACAAAAACTTTATTGGTGTCAAATGAATGAAATTAAATGGTGAAAGATCATTTTAGCTGCTACCTGGCCTATTTGAAAAAAAAATATTAAATCAGAACTTTAGAAAAGTGATAAATTAAATCCTAAATCCTTAGAATCACTGATAATTTCTGTAGGTTTTCTTAGGAAATAAGATTTAATTTTACCCATTCGACCGGCTTTCAAACTTATCCATCTTTTCATTAACTAGTGGATTTGAGCTGTCAAATTTGAATATTGCACAATTCAAGTCACATTTATTTTTATCCCCATTTTATCTAGTATTGTAATTTTTTTATTAGTTTTTAAATTAGTACCATTATCTTTTGTTATTTTAGTGATTTCATTGATCAGCACGACCTTCTTATGAATGAGTCTTCAGTATACTAAAAAAAAAATCAAAAATCATTATGGTGCACAGTTACTATGTAACGAAATTATTGTAATTATATATTAGCACAATATTTGCTACTAAAAATATAAATTCATTATATTTAGTTTTACATCATTATGCTTAGTTTATCAGATGATTCACAAATAATAATAATAAATTTCTTCACTAAAATGTGGTGTATTGAAGCAAATTTCACTTTTATTTATTCGGTGCAAATTTCAAACTCCTATTAATATTACAGAGAATTTTTGTAACATTCTTATATAAAATCAATTATATTAAAAGGTTTATATGCATTAAAAATATATATAAGGTTATATGTGCATAATTTAAGTCCTTGTGTAATAATAAAAACTTGGAGGGACTTATTAGTAAAAATCCAAAAATAACCTAGAAAATTCTTTTCCTTCTCTCTTTCAATTTCATTCTCCTGGCCGTGAGTGTGGGGTGGGTGCCGAGAAAAAGGAAAAAAGAGAGAGAGAGAAATTGAGCGCGGAAACTGATCGAACTTGTCGGAAAATTGAGATTCGAGCGGAATTGACGATCCTTGATCGATTCTAAAGCTTCAAATTGGTATATTCTCCTTTTCAATTAGCAAAACCCTAATAGTCGATTTGTTGTGATTTTCGTTTGAATTTCGAATTCGGGTGTGAATCGAACGATTATAACTCGATTAGTATATTGAATTGGGTTGAATTGAATAGATATTCTTTTTAAAGTGGGAATCATGATTTAAGATTTGGTATGGAATTTGGGATGATTATTTGTGAAATTCAAATTTGATTAGAATTGATCGAGTTATAATTCGTTAAAACCGTTCGATTCGTATTATTGAATTAAACTACCCTTTGGACTTTGAATTTGGAATTAGGGTTTTGGTATTAAAACTTAAATTATGAATTATGTCGAATACTCGTATAGTTTCATATACCTTGAAATATGATACAGTACGTAACCCCAATTAACCGGAATCGAGCGTCGACCGATCGGAATCGAAACCAAAGGAATTAGGGTTTTCTGTTACTTGTTGCGGGCCGCAATCGGACCCATTACGGGCTGCAACCTGGTAATCCGAAATGGTAAGTTGAGTATGGTTAAGCCAAATCGAATGAGTACCGAACCGTAATCGCACTAGCCTTAGTTATACACCATTTATACAGTGTTAAATAACGATTATGCGTATCTTTTAAATAGACTTGGTAAGGTGTCCGGGCCGTGCAGCGCTTGCGTAGGGAGTCGAGTAGGGTATGACACGGTCCGTGTGGATTGTGACTCGGCCCGAGTAGGGTATGACACGGTCCGTGTGGATTATGACTCGGCCCGTGTAGGAAGTCCAGATTTTAGAATCTATTAACGATCATCATACTCGGAGTGCGGGATTTACGGACTTGTTTGATATTTTATATTCGAGAATTAAACTGTGTTTCGATTGACATGTTGATTATTGATTGAATTGCAATATCGGATTGTGTTGCATGTGCATTGCATTGCCCAAATAAAGTGAAACTCGAATTGTTTTATCTGATTGACTTGCATGCTGGTATGGTTATAAATTGTGTTGATCTAAATGATCTGATTTTGGAATTAAAGTCACCGTGCTTTATATCACCATCGGTTGGTGGATAGGGTATTATTGTCATCCACCGTGATGACGTCACCCGGGGGTGAAACCGGATTTGTCGAGTCTCTGCGGGGACTTTGACGCCCGGTGTTCTAAAGCTTTAGATCGCCCGGTCCTCGGCGGTTTCCGGTCCGGTTGGGACGAGGGGTAAGTGACTTGTATTATGATTGTGGTTATATGTGACTTGTGTATCGGAGGCATTACCGGGGGTAATGCGTTTGGATAGTCAATTGGCTTTATATGGATTTTACGGATGTGAATTGAAACCAGGACTTTTAATTAAATGGTTAGGCCTGTAACTACGAGATGGGTGTCATGAGAAAAGATTTTACCTGGCGCGCGCCGTCGTAGGTGTCCGTAACCCTACGGATGAGAGGGAACGAATTAAGGTCCAGATCGGTGGAACATCCGTAGTTACTACCCGATATTCGAAACCGAGTAAACCAGATATTGTGTGATTGAATTTCATCTTGGCAATTCCTGAATTGTGATTTCATTTGGATATATATATATATGTTGTCGGATTTATGCATTCATTCATTTTTACAAATGGTTATAAATGGATATGAATTTTATTTGTGTTTCATTTTGAATATAATCTGTGATTGCAAGTCCAGGGATTCTTTTGTGGCAATTATCGCACTGAGAATTCAATTCTCATCCCCTTTTTGGGTAAAATTTTCAGGTTCCGGTTTGGCGGATCCGAGAGAGGCACGAGGTCGGTAGGCCCTGGTTTCACCGCTGTATAGCTCGTCTGGTATGGTGACATTAGAGATTATGTATATAGTTATGTTTTGGTTGTATATATATATATTCTCTATGTCATTTTGTGATGCGTATCCATCGAGATACGGGTTTTGTATACTGTGACCTGACCAGTTGGGATTTGAGATCTGTATATGTTATTTGTTTGTTTTGTTTGCGTGTTATGTTTTACTTTTTATCATATCGTAATTGCCTAGTGGGTATACGGGCAACCGTATGCCTACGGCAGAAGCACCTGTCGCACCTCGTGGGGCACCGGGGTGTGACAATTTTACCACTTTGTGGATTTCAAACCAGGAACTTCTACATGGGAGTTATGCACCTTTGCAGCTAGATCAAAGGCTGATTTTTCGGTGCAAAGTTTTATTTGTATGAACTATTTATCTGAGAAGTTATTATGAATCTTTGTTACATATTTATTCGAACTAATTTTGCATATTTGAAACAAAGAATTTCATTGAAAGCGAAACGAAGGAAACGGATAAAAAGATGGAACAATCTGTAATAAAATCCAATCAATTTTGACCGAAATATTTGGGGAATAAATGAAACAGTAATCGAATACGAATTTGCAAATTTTGAAACCAACAATGCTAATAACTTTACCAGAAAAGATTGACTCAATCTAACTTGAATCATTTCGATGATTAAATGGATTAAATACGTGTTTAATTTTTTTTAATTCGTTTCAGATTGAATAGGGTTGGATGGAATTTAATTCAGATTAACTAGATGAATTCAAATCGTTGAAATTGATCTAATTCACTAGTAATACGTTCAGACATGACATTTATTAATTTTTGTATTAATTTTAATAAAAAAAATTGAATGCATTAAAATTAACTTATAAATCAACCTTCAAAAAAATAAAACTCAATTTATAAACCTTCTTCATTTGACTGCTTGACTTTATAATATATTAGTTTGAAAATTTATAATTCTCATAATAAATACATTACTAAATCAAAATAAAATACTTATTATTCATAATCTCTAAAATACACAGTGATACCGGTCAGGTTTTTTATGCGTATCCTATCTACATAGTTTCCCACTCGTACTATTTATCAATGCCAATTCTTATTCAATCAAATGCATTTTCTCGTTCTTTACTATTTTAGTGAGATATGCCTATTAATTTGACATATTCAAATATTTTATGAACTCTGAAAGGACCTAAAAAATTTATAATTGAAACAATTGTAAATAGAATATTTTGAAGATCCTTTGCTTCACCTTTTCTAATTGAGTTTTGGCAACATCCTCTTTTATTAAATGACATAGAAAATTTTTGTGGATTGGATTGTCAGCTGATCAATCTTAACAATTTTGATAATTTCATAGTTCACTAAGAATTAAGATTTAGATGAGTTCTAATATCAAGTGAAACTATCCGGTGTATATTCTAATAACCACAACAAAATAATTTTAGAAGTTATAAAATTTATGAAAAATTAAATTATATACCAGCAAACATTGCTAAATAATACAATGTCAGTTTTCTCCATCATCTTTTTTGTGTTGTTTAAATTTTTTTATCATTGTTTTTTACTTTGTTACCATAATCTTAATATGTGATATAAGTTTACAATTATTAGATATTTGGACAATAGGACAAGTGTTACGTTACGAAACAAAATATTCTAATAGATTTATATATATATGTGTATATATATATTTCTAGACATAAAAATATACCTAAAGGGCTTATAGGTAAATTTTATATAATATGACATGAATTTATTTTTATTCAAAATGAATAGATATTGATGCTTTTGATATTTAATCAAATAAATCATATATATATTATGCAAAAAGGGGTTATTCTAATAACCATATAATTATATAAGGGTTTATGTGCATATATTACATCCCTATGTAATATTAATTAAATTAAGGGGCTTATAGGCAAAATTACCAAATTTATTAACATAGCCTCTTCCTTCTTCCTTCTCCACCGTGTAACCTCCTAAAGAGAGCCGTGTATTAGTGTGTGTGTGTGGGTGAGTGGCGCAAGAGGAGGAAAAAGAGAGAGAGAGATCAAAATTCCGCGAAATCGATCGATTCGATCTGAGATTCGAGATTCGAGCCAAGTAGATACTCTAATCCCCTTCTCATTTGGTAAATTTCCTTTCTCAAATTATCGAAAACCTAAGTCTCGATTTAAATGTCGAATTTTCGGTTGAAGTTGGAATTGGATTCGGGTTTTCGAATTATCGTTAAACTTCGGTTGCTTGAATCGAATTTCTAAATTGAATTTGATAGATATGGATGGATTATTGGATTTAGGGTTTTTGAATTGATTCTAGGGTTTTAGTGATTCAAAGAATACGGAACAATCGATTATTCGACCAAATTAAACCGTTAAGCCGAAATGAACGATCGATGGTTTCAAACCTAATACCAAATTTTATCGACCAAATTAGGAGTTATTTAACCTAATTTAAATTGGGTAAATGAATAAGTATTTATGGTTATATGGTATTGAATTAGGAAATGATGCCGCAATCGACCGTACCAACCCGGTACCAAAAACCTGAACTTAAATAACGATTATGCGTATCTTTTAAATAGATTTGGTAAGGTGTCCGGGGCCGTGCGGCGCTGCGTAGGGGGTCGAGTAGGGTATTACACGGTCCGTGTGGATTGTGACTCGGCCCGAGTAGGGTTTGACACGGTCCGTGTGGATTGTGACTCGGCCCGTGTAGGAAGTCCAGATTTTAGAATCTATTAACGATCATCATACTCAGAGCGGGGTTTCCGGACTTGTTTGATATTTTATTTTCGGAATTAAACTGTTGTTTCATTTGTCATGTTGATTACTCTTTGTTGCATAAACTGAATTAAGCATTACATTTGCATAGCCAATCTATTTCAATTCGAATTGCTTTATGTCTGGGTGATTTGCATGCTTGGTATGGTTTATTATTGTGTCGATCTATGAGATCTGATCTGTAGTTGAAAGTCACCAGAATTTGATAAATAAACGGATACGTGTCACCGGCGAGTGGCAGTCACCTAGTGTGACATTCGCAAAACCCGGATATCCGGTTTTGCAAGGATCTTAAAGCTTTAAGTCGGCTGGGTAAGTCCTCGCACCGGTTGGGGCAAGTGGCAATGCGATATGATGATGGTTATGGATATAGGTGACTAGTGTGAAACGTCTAAAGCGTTATCCGTTATGATAATGCGGTTGAAAAGTCTATTGATATTACGTTCTTGAATGATTTCACATGAATTTTCTTGATATGATCTGAAACCAGAGTTTAGGAAATGGTTAAGCCAAGCGATACAGATGGGTGTCACATAAAGGGTCCAGTAGGGTGGTCCATCTGTAGGCGTCTGGAACCCTACAGGTGTCGACGGGCTAGTGAGTAGGGTGGAACATCTGTATTTGCTACCAGACGTAATAATATGAGTTAAACCGAATGTTGTGTGTAGTTGAATTTCAAATTGACAATTCCTTTATTGTGATTTCATTTGTTTACTGTAGTCGTATTGACGCACTACTGTTTAATCATATATTGTTATATACATGTTAGGTAATTTGTTTATGGTCTATTTTTGAAAATAGAACTTGATTGCAAGTCCAGCAACTTATCTGTGGCAAATATTCGCACTGGGAATTTTATTCTCATCCCGTTTTGGGTAATTCTTTTCAGGTTCCGGGGCGGTTGATTCGGGAGAGGCACGACAGGTCTAGACTCCCGATTACCTGTTTTGTTTGGTATTTGACTAGAGATGTGTATTTATGTTTTTGGTTGTATATATCTATTCTCTATGTCATGAACCATGTCGTATCTGTATGTGATACCGTTCTGTTTATTATGACGTACCTAACTTTGATATTTGATCGGTTATGTATATTGTGTTTTTATGTGCTTGTTTTGGGGGTTGATTTTAATTTATATCGTAATTGCCTTGTAAGCATATGGGAAACTGTATGTTTACGGCAGGGATCCTGTCGCATTCTGTATCTGATGGCTACGGGGTGTGACAGGTCTCCTTCGGTGGTATCAGAGCATGGTTAAGCCTGAACCTAAACCAGCCTGTCAGGATACGTGAGAGTAATACGAACTAATGGGATCGGCACGAATGACGAGGTATTTCGTATAATAAGTAGAGAATTAATTTCTTATAATCGATTCTTACCTTGTATAGAACAGAGATATGGAGTCACGTAGAGGCAGAGGACGACCTCGAATTAACCCTGTGGTCGAGACAGCTGCTGCTAGGGCCGGGGATGAATCAGGAAGCTCTGGGGGAGTGCAGAACCGAGAACGGGAAATGGATGAACGTTTAATTGCGGCCTATGAGAGAGGTCGTCAGGCAGAAAGACGAGAAGAAGCAGCACCGGTAGTTCAAAGGGATGCACCGGAGGAGTTCAGAAGGATATATGACTCGTTTATGCGGTTGAATCCACCGCAGTTTGACGGAACAGGTGGGTATGCAGGGGCAGAGGAATGGCTGGAGAAAATTAATGCAAAGCTCGCTCTGTGTCGGGCACCTGCAGATGACATGGTAGAGTTGGCAGAACAACAGTTAGACGGAGATGCAAGATTTTGGTGGAACGGGGCCCGACGCACTTATGTCGGGGAAGCTGTAAAGATTCCGTGGGAATGGTTTGAACAACAATTTACTCGACGGTTCCTAAGCAATATCCATCGAGAAGCCTTACGAAGAAAATTTCTGGAAGTGAGACAAAATGGGAGACCGGTAGCTGAATATAACAATGAGTTTCTTGCACCGGCCCGGATATGCAACGGATATACGAGAATGATACGCCGATACCACAGGCAGTATCTAGATGGGTTAGACGGGAGTATATCTATGATTGTTGATACTCCAACAGCTACAGAGTTACAAGCCATGATGGATCATGCCGAACAGGTCGAAATGCACGCAAAAAGAAGGAACAAACAGTTGGCGGAAAGAAATGTTAAACAACGGGTTGATCAGAGTCGGCCGGTTGTGAGGTCGAGGGGAGGACCGTGGGCTGTTAGACCCCCTCCGAGGCAAGTTGTGACTCCCGTGCCATCTTTTGGGCTCGCATTTACCCCGGTTTCCGACCGGGATTTTCATCGAGTTTTGCACCTAAGTGGTGTCGTTCTTGCAATGAGGCGCACGATGAAATAGAGTGCGAGACGCCGCAACAGATCATGTTTCACATGCGGCAGCGGAGAACATTGGGCAAGAGAATGCCCGCAAGCGCAGGCACAGTCCTCGAGGGATAGTAATGCACGCAGCTCGGTAAACCGTGGGCGGGGCGGACCACCGTCGCGAGGACGGGGTATTCCGCAAGGCCGTGGAGGTAGGACAGCGGGGAGGAGTATCGGCACATGCATTGGGCGTTTCGAAATTGCTCGCGACATCTCAGGCGGGTTAGAAGAAGGTGATGCAGAGAGGATATCTGAGTATCAGACTGACGTGATGACAGGTATACTATCTATATCCGATCATGATGCATACTGTTTGATAGATACAGGGTGTAGTCATTCCATCGTGTCGAGGGTGTTCGTAGAGAGTTGTCAATGGGCCGTCGAGACAGGTAACCAAGTTTTAAATGTTCGGACTCCTTTCAGTTCCACCGATCAAGCTATTACAATCTGCCGAAACCGAAAGGTCAGAGTAGATGGAAGAGATTTAGAGGTGAACCTATTAGTGATGAATATTGCCGGGTACGATGTGTTATTAGGAATGGACTGGTTAACTCGGCACGCAGCAACAATTGATTGTATGCATCACCGGATTCAGTTTTCGACTGCAAGAGGTATGTCATGTATACTCAACTGCGAAAAAAATTGGAGGACCGATACCTTTTGTTTCAGCTTGTAGAGGTGAGGCGGTTAATAGATTCAGGATGTACTGCATATTTAGCAACGGTGATTTATGCTACAACAGAAGTTCCAACAATCAATACAATTCCGGTGGTATCGGAATTCGTGGACGTGTTTCCCGATGAAATAGCGGGGCTACCACCAGAACGGGAAATCGAATTTGGCATCGAATTGGTACCAGGCACTGCACCGATTTCGAAAACACCATACCGAATGGCTCCAAGCGGGAATTGAAGGAACTCAAAGCACGGTTAGAAGATATGTTGGAACACGGGTTTATCGGACCCAAAGACATCGCCATGGGGTGCCCCGTGTTGTTTGTGAAAAAGAAGGACGGAACCCTACGCTTATGTATTGATTATCGGGAGCTGAATAAGGTAACCGTGAAAAATAAATACCCGTTGCCCCGTATTGACGATTTATTTGATCAGTTACAGGGTTCTTCGATTTATTCGAAAATTGATTTGCGGACCGGGTACCATCGGTTGAGGATCCGGCCGAGTGATATAGACAAGACAAGCATTCCGTACACGGTACGGGCATTATGAATACCTGGTCATGCCGTTTGGGCTAACGAATGCTCCAAAGAGCATTTATGGATCCGATGCATCGGGTATTCCACGACCTATTGGACTCGACAGTGGTGGTTTTCATTGATGACATTCTGGTGTACTCGAAATCTCAAGAAGAACATGAAGTGCATTTGCGGATAGTGTTACAGAGGCTGCGGGAACATCAGCTGTTTGCAAAGTTCTCAAAATGCGAATTTTGGTTGGAAAAAGTGGCGTTCTTAGGGCATGTGATCTCGGGAGAAGGTTTGACAGTTGATTCCGAAAAGATTCGGGCAAGAATGAGAATGGAAGAGACCCGAAACGGTGACGTATATTCGTAGCTTCCTAGGTTTGGCGAGTTATTACCGAAGGTTCGTTCTTGGATTTTCACGTTAGCGCCTCCACTTACAAAATTATTGCATAAAGGTGTGAAGTTTGATTGGGGTACCGCACAGAACAGAGTTTTCAGGAATTAAAAGATCGGTTGGTATCCGCACCCGTACTGGCCATGCCGATTGCTGATAAAGACTATACAGTTTTCACTGATGCATCCCGATCAGGATTGGGATGCGTACTGATGCAAGATGATCATGTAATTGCCTACGCATCTCGGCAATTGCGACCGCACGAACAAAACTACCCGACGCATGACTTGGAGTTAGCGGCGGTGATATTTGCGCTGAAGATTTGGAGGCATTATCTGTACGGAGCTAAATGTCATATCTATACGGATCATCAGAGTTTGAAATATATTTTTACTCAAAAGGAATTAAATCTGAGACAGAGAAGGTGGTTGGAACTGATGAAAGATTATGATTTGGAGATTCAATATCACGCAGGAAAGGCGAACGTGGTAGCAGATGCTCTGAGTAGAAAGAGTCAGGTAAACCTGGCAACTATTATTACAACCGAAACCTATCTGTTGGAAGAAATGCGCCGAATGAACTTACATGTTGGAGCATCGCGAGAATTTGCAATTGAAACAGCAGGTAAATATATCGGAGATAGATCTGAGACAAGTGTACCGGCAGTGGCGTCGGCGATTCGGCCAGCAGTGGAGTTCCGATCAGAGTTACAAGAGAAAATTCGTGCAGCACAACAGAATGATCCGAAATGTCAGCAATTCCGACTACATTATGAATCAAGTACAGACTCACCATTTCAAGTTCAAGTGGACGGTATTCTGCGGTTTCACGACCGTATCTGTGTTCCGAATGATTCGGAGTTAAAAGATTTGATTTTATCAGAGGCGCACAAGTCGGGATACGCTATTCACCCTGGAGAAGTAAAGATGTATCAAGATTTAAAGAAATATTTCTGGTGGCCGAAAATGAAAAGAAATGTACAGAATTATGTCGAGAAGTGTCAGACTTGTCAGCAGGTTAAAGCCGACAGACGAAAAAAGGCGGGATTACTGAGACCTTTAGAGATACCTATCAGGAAGTTTGAATCAATCACGATGGATTTCGTGACTGGATTACCGAGAACCAATGGAAGGTATGATGCTATCTGGGTTATCGTGGATCGATTGACGAAACTAGCCCATTTTATCCCACTCCGGATTGAGACATCCGGTAGAGAGTTAGCTGATCTGTTTTTTGAAATATCAGTTCAAGTATCACGGTTGTTCAAGAAATATCATTTCTGATCGAGATCCTCGATTTACTTCACATTTTTGGGAAAGTTTTCAAGAGGCGATGGGTACCAAGTTGAGGTTCGCATGCCGCACCACCCGCAAACCGATGGACAATCCGAGCGAACCATACGAGACGTTAGAAGACATGCTCGAGATCCCGTGCATTGGAGTTCCGAGGCTCCTCGGATTGATCATTTATACTTGGTGGAATTTGCATATAACAACGACTACCATTCGAGCATCGGGATGTCACCGCAGGAAGCCCTAACAGGACAAAGCAATGCCGTACTCCACTTTGGTGGGGACCGGTGGTACCTATTCACCCACCTGGACCTCGATGTTAGAAGAAATTGCTGCAAAGACACAAGTCGTTTTGAATCGGCTTAAATCAGCTCGAGAACGACGAAAAAAGATATGCAAACATTCATCGAAGACCGTTGGAATTTCCGGATGGGGATCACGTATGGCTCCGAGTTTCACCGGTTAGAGGTGTGCACAGATTTGGCGTTTCGGGAAGCTAAGTCCCCGATATATTGGACCGTTTCAGATTACCCGGCGAGTCGGGCAGTAGCTTATGAGTCGGGCATTGCCACCTAAGACTGGATAGAGTCCATCCGGTATTTCATGTATCACGCTTACGTCGGTACGTACGAGACCCGTCGCACTGCATTGATCATTCCAATCTGCACGTGCAAGATGATCTGACCTATCAAGAAGAACCGATGCAAATTTTGGACCGAAAAGAACAACGGTTGCGAACTAAGGTAATCAGACTCGTGCTGGTCAAGTGGGGCCGCCATTCGAATAAGGAAGCGACGTGGGAAAGCGAGGACACCATTCGAGCGAAATATCCTCGGTTGTTCGACAATACAGTACAAAATCAAGTTCAAATGACTGAACTTTATTTTAAGGGGGGGAGAAATGTTACGTTACGAAACAAAATATTCTAATAGATTTATATATATATGTGTATATATATATTTCTAGACATAAAAATATACCTAAAGGGCTTATAGGTAAATTTTATATAATATGACATGAATTTATTTTTATTCAAAATGAATAGATATTGATGCTTTTGATATTTAATCAAATAAATCATATATATATTATGCAAAAAGGGGTTATTCTAATAACCATATAATTATATAAGGGTTTATGTGCATATATTACATCCCTATGTAATATTAATTAAATTAAGGGGCTTATAGGCAAAATTACCAAATTTATTAACATAGCCTCTTCCTTCTTCCTTCTCCACCGTGTAACCTCCTAAAGAGAGCCGTGTATTAGTGTGTGTGTGTGGGTGAGTGGCGCAAGAGGAGGAAAAAGAGAGAGAGAGATCAAAATTCCGCGAAATCGATCGATTCGATCTGAGATTCGAGATTCGAGCCAAGTAGATACTCTAATCCCCTTCTCATTTGGTAAATTTCCTTTCTCAAATTATCGAAAACCTAAGTCTCGATTTAAATGTCGAATTTTCGGTTGAAGTTGGAATTGGATTCGGGTTTTCGAATTATCGTTAAACTTCGGTTGCTTGAATCGAATTTCTAAATTGAATTTGATAGATATGGATGGATTATTGGATTTAGGGTTTTTGAATTGATTCTAGGGTTTTAGTGATTCAAAGAATACGGAACAATCGATTATTCGACCAAATTAAACCGTTAAGCCGAAATGAACGATCGATGGTTTCAAACCTAATACCAAATTTTATCGACCAAATTAGGAGTTATTTAACCTAATTTAAATTGGGTAAATGAATAAGTATTTATGGTTATATGGTATTGAATTAGGAAATGATGCCGCAATCGACCGTACCAACCCTACCAAAACCCGAACTTAAATAACGATTATGCGTATCTTTTAAATAGATTTGGTAAGGTGTCCGGGCCGTGCAGCGCCTGCGTAGGGGGTCGAGTAGGGTATTACACGGTCCGTGTGGATTGTGACTCGGCCCGAGTAGAGTTTGACACGGTCCGTGTGGATTGTGACTCGGCCCGTGTAGGAAGTCCAGATTTTAGAATCTATTAACGATCATCATACTCAGAAGCGGGGTTTCCTGGACTTGTTTGATATTTTATTTTCGGAATTAAACTGTTGTTTCATTTGTCATGTTGATTACTCTTTGTTGCATAAACTGAATTAAGCATTACATTTGCATAGCCAATCTATTTCAATTCGAATTGCTGTAATCTGGGTGATTTGCATGCTGGTATGGTTTATTATTGTGTCGATCTATGAGATCTGATCTGTAGTTGAAAGTCACCAGAATTTGATAAATAAACGGATACGTGTCACCGGCGAGTGGCAGTCACCTAGTGTGACATTCGCAAAACCTGGATATCTCGGTTTTGCAAGGATCTTAAAGCTTTAAGTCAGGCCTGGGTAAGTCCTCAGTACCGGTTGGGGCAGTGGCAATGCGATATGATGATGGTTATGGATATAGGTGACTAGTGTGAAACGTCTAAAGCGTTATCCGTTATGATAATGCGGTTGAAAAGTCTATTGATATTACGTTCTTGAATGATTTCACATGAATTTTCTTGATATGATCTGAAACCAGAGTTTAGGAAATGGTTAAGCCAAGCGATACAGATGGGTGTCACATAAAGGGTCCAGTAGGGTGGTCCATCTGTAGGCGTCTGGAACCCTACAGGTGTCGACGGGCTAGTGAGTAGGGTGGAACATCTGTATTTGCTACCAGACGTAATAATATGAGTTAAACCGAATGTTGTGTGTAGTTGAATTTCAAATTGACAATTCCTTTATTGTGATTTCATTTGTTTACTGTAGTCGTATTGACGCACTACTGTTTAATCATATATTGTTATATACATGTTAGGTAATTTGTTTATGGTCTATTTTTGAAAATAGAACTTGATTGCAAGTCCAGCAACTTATCTGTGGCAAATATTCGCACTGGGAATTTTATTCTCATCCCGTTTTGGGTAATTCTTTTCAGGTTCCGGGGCGGTTGATTCGGGAGAGGCACGACAGGTCTAGACTCCCGATTACCTGTTTTGTTTGGTATTTGACTAGAGATGTGTATTTATGTTTTTGGTTGTATATATCTATTCTCTATGTCATGAACCATGTCGTATCTGTATGTGATACCGTTCTGTTTATTATGACGTACCTAACTTTGATATTTGATCGGTTATGTATATTGTGTTTTTATGTGCTTGTTTTGGGGGTTGATTTTAATTTATATCGTAATTGCCTTGTAAGCATATGGGAAACTGTATGTTTACGGCAGGGATCCTGTCGCATTCTGTATCTGATGGCTACGGGGTGTGACAACAAGTCAGTTGTATTGTATGCATTTTTTTTTTTTAGAGTAAACGTTAAAAATATGTTATATATACACACTTTTGTGAGAAAAGGCGGATATTTGCATGTTCACTCATTCTAAAATTTTTTTTTTTTATCTAATTCGTATCATAGAAAAGTAATGAACATTTATAGTTTATACTTTATAGCTAGTGAGCTATATCCTTAGTAAATTGAAAATAAATGTATCCAATTATGATATATTTTGGAGATGGAACTGAAATTTTTTCATATCGAATATCAATTTGGTATCGCACTAAATGTGAGAATAACTAAAAATTTAAAATTTGTAATATATTTTAACTATTATCTTGATACGACAATTGTTAAGTATTCACTTGATCATTTAAACTGATTTTGATTTTCTTGAATTAACATTTATGTCGGATGTATAATTTCAAAGAGGAGGGTTCCAATGTCTCATCTCATCATTCCTCATCCATACCTCATGTTATGTATCTCCATTTTCAAAGTCTAAATTATCAATCCGAACCGTTCAACATGATATTCATGCTAAAATATGCTTGGTATGAAATTTTATAATTTTTGCAATTTTTTTACTATTTTTTAAGATAGGTACAAAATTAGTGATTTTTGAACGGTCCAGATACAGTGATTTTGTACATATCTTAAAAAATAGTAAAATAATTGCAAAAATTATAAAATTTCATCCCCAAGTATATTTTAGGATGAATATCATGTTAAATGGTTCGGATCGATAGTTTGGAGTTTGAAAATAGAGATATATAACATGAGGTATGAGAAGATGAGGCATTGGAACTCTACTCAATTTGAAATAATCGATTTTTGGTCACTTCACAAATTGTCCCACAAGTATGATGGCGGACATTTATAATTTACTATAAACTATATTTCATTTAAATTTCATTTTATGTGGATCACCCGATGGAATAAATATATTTATAGAAAATACATAAAGTACATAAAGCTAGAGAGTTGTGAAAAACTAAGAGTGCCTCTCGGGCTTCAGTACTTGTCCAACCTCAAAGAGCTTAATGTACTTGGCTGCAACGAATTACAAAATCATGAAGATGAGATCCGCAACGACATCTGCAAACATGTTCCCGACATATATATATGATATGGCCAGCTTCGATATGTAGAATGGTTTCCTTTAATTTATTTGTGTTAGTGTTTCGATCTTATCCGTACTGCTATCATTTTTTTTCCTTTTAATTTGTTTGTTTGTTGTATGGTTTTATTCTGGAGTTGTTGAATATGTTTTGAAATCTACAAAAGACAGAAGATTATGTATTTTACTTATAACTGCCAAAATTGTTTTCTTTTCCTTTTAATTTATGTTTTCAAATAAATGATTCTATTTCGGTATAGTGGTGCACATATTTTGCTGAGGTCCCTCTAGATATGTATTTCAAAGATAAAAGACAAAAAGACTGTATCATGTTGATTTGCTTCTGGTTGCTAATTTTTTTTTTTTATTAATTACAAATTTTAAAATATTCTTCTAGAAATAAAAAAAAAACCTCAATTTTAAATTTTACCTCATAAACATGTTATCAGTTCGAGCAAAAAAACGAAAAGAAAAATTAAGGGCCGATATATGGAAGTCTGGTTCATTTTTCTATATCACAATTTCAGTTTTTTTTTTTTTTAAATTTGAAATTTTCCTTAATACTCTTTTAAAAGTTCTGATTTAAAAATTATATTCAATAAACTAAAATAAAAATTCTAGCGTATATCAAACTTTTATGTCCATATATTAAAAAAAATATTAGAGTGGGGCTATGGTAATATGCATAAAGTAATTATACTAAACATTTAATAGACTAAAATCTTTTTCTTCTTCAGTATTTGATGAATAATTAACTCTACATTTTCTTTTTCTTTCAAACTAAAACATAAAAACTTAGTTTCAATTCTCTCTGTAATTATATATATGTTGGAGAAATTTAATTAACAAAAATAACTCAATTGGAGATGCTTTAGCTTGGGCATGCTTACACTCTGATCGGAACTAAGAAGTACCAATTAAAATTCAATTCAATTCAATAGAGATGACTTCAATAGAAACAAATTATAATTGAATATTTCTGATTGGAAAGAATAGTTTGACCGACAAGAATTCATTTGGCAAAACAAAAAAAACAAAAAAAAACAATTCTTATAATTTTCCAAACACAAACAAAAAAAATAATGACAACAAACACATTCCATTTAAATATTTTATTTTGGGTCATGGCTAATCATCTTATATTCATCAGACGTCCATTTGATTAGATTGATAACTCTTTGTCATATGATCTGCATAATATGATGATCATATAATCCAAATGAAAATCTTATACCAGTAATTAATGTTTCTTGTTAATTATTGTTGAGTATTTATATATAGTTTTTTTTATGTCAATTCTATAATCTTTTTCGCTTTTAAATTTATACTCAATGGTCAAAAGGATGTAGCTACAAGCTTACAGTCTGTCCTTGTAATACCGAAGTCGAACACAAAAGACAATGAGAAATAATATTTTGAATTATTATAAATTAAACTAGAAAATGCTATTAAAGTAAATGGAGGAGTTTGTTGCAATTTTATCCTAATTTTGAGCTCAATGCGTGAAGGGAGGTTTATTGTGACAAATTATAAAGTAAGAAAAAAATTTGATTGTGCACTGATTATTTAAAAACAGGCTCTGGAAATAGCACTACCCTTCTAAAAAGGGAACTCCCCTGATAAAAAGAGAGTATAAGCTGGACAAGCAGGCCTTCTGCCATTAGTTGGGACTTGGGACGGGCCGTATATTTGTGCTTTTTGTGTGAAGTCTGCTTTAGTTTTTAAGCCTTCTCCAAATATATTACGAAATACCTACCAGGGCTGCTAACGAATAAGGTTATACAAATTGTAGGTGTCCCAGCGTTAAACAAGGTCATAATTTGTATGATGTTGCTAATTAATACCATAAAGTGATATAGATAGATTTGTTAAACCGTCATTAAAGATATTTTTTTTTTCTTTATCCAAAGGCTTCCTTCTCTGGTAGATGGAATTATATTTTGTCAAGCTAAACAGTTTTTTTTTATAGGATAATTAAAAAAATACAGTATAAATACAATACTTTGTGCTAAAAAAAGTTCTGCATTAAACAAAAGTAAATCATGAGAAGTTATTCTTGTTAATATTATTATTCAAAAAATTGTACGGTTGGAAGAATTGCAAATATCTATATCAGTGGATTAAATCTCTATTGATTGTTGGGGAGGGGGGACGTAATTAAATTTGTGTGAATATTAATCATAATGTTAATTACATATTGATGGGCGATGGCAGAAGGTACACAGGATAAGTTAAACAAATAATTAAAATTTAAACACACATCAAATCCACCTATTCTGATATGCACGCCAGTCATAAACAAATATAAAAGTTATTACTTTCTTTGTGCCAATTACTTCAGAGTTGGTTCTTCCGGGTTGTTGACCTGTTCTTTTCTTTGGGCCAACCTAATTCGATTTCTCCGTGACAACTTAAACTTGCTTTTGGTGTGCCTAATTATTCCCTTCTTTTGACATCTAATTAAGTCTGTTGATGAATCTCTCTTGTCAGGAGCATGCTGCCTGATTTGATGCATCAGACTAATTGTATAAGATTATATATGTGGATGATTTCACTTAAAAAATTTAAAATATTACAAAGTCTCTGACATCAGTTGATAACACAAGAGTTCTTACTAGTGTCTCTGACATCCAACATCATGCTTTTCACTAAAAATTATGGGTATGATTTCACTAAAAAAATTTAAAATATTAGAAAGTCTGAGAACAAATTATTACAAATTATTTTTATTTTACCGGCAAGTAGGCGGCTGTTGAAACGAATGAGAGAGAATGATTTTCGAGAATGTTTGCGAGGAAGGATTATTGTCAAATTATAAAATTCTGAATAAAATTATATTCGATTGGAAAATTCTACGAAAATGTCCTTATTTTGCAAATATTGAAACAATAAAAATCCTTTATTCTAATTTTTTCAACAAAATGCTGGTCCATGCATTAATTTAGATTTTGACCTTCCTTATTTTTTCATATCTTTTAAAATTTAATTTCAATTTATGTAAATTTTTTTTATAAATGTAACATTAAATATATAAATAAAGTTAGCTTCACATTTTAAAATATAGCTAGAGTTTATAGTTTCAACTTCTTGAATGTTACTTAATGGAGCAGAAGTACAAAAAACATCAAGTTTTGAAAAATTCACATTATATTTTTTATAAATATAATTTGATAAAGTTAAAGTCAAAATCATTGAAACCAATATAATTCACGAGTAGGCAGCAACATAGCCGTAACCTAACCCAAATCAGTATATGTACTTGAAAATACATATCAGAGACTAAATTCTTGTATTGTATCAGTTCGGCACAATTTTCCGAAGCATATGTACTTGAAAATAGCCTTTGATACACTACAAGAATTTAAATAAAAAAAAATAGAAACTTTTATTCATGGAGTTAAATTGTAAATTTCATTCTTACACCAAAAATAAATGTTAAATTAATGATAAAAATAAACTCGTTTGAGAAGACACGTAATGTAATTTCTTCGGCAGCAGAAATTGAACTTTTACTTAAGACAAAAATAATAATAATTTTTTTCTTTTTGTTATATATTAAAATTAATCACTTTTTCTTACATAAAAGATACTCTTTCTTTTGTGCATCAGCAATCAACAGTGTATTTTAATTTAAAGTTTAAATGGTTAAATTAATATGCAAATGGGCCACTGAAAAAACCTACGTAGGTCCTTTAAATTATTGGATCCCACTTTTAAATCTTCATTCTTGCTTTTTTTCTCTTCCATGTTGCCATTCTGTGACTTGCTTCCTTTAATATAACAGATGGAAAGATCTGGACCGTTAATTCAATAAAAAAAGAAGGACGAATATTTGGTGAATGTAACTGAATTATGGAATAGATAGAACTTTTCCAGAATTAAGCTGTTTTAAATTTTATTTTTGTTGAATGTTACTTAGTGGAGCAGAAGCTAGCTGAAACTATAAACTGGTAGTTACATTCCTTTTTCAATTTTTTCTTACTTCAATTTTATTTTTGTTGAATCTATTTGAATGATGGAACAGTCGTTGGAAAGATTTAGTTTTTCTAAAAGTAGTTGAATTTTTTTTGAATGACTTGATTTATCAGAACCAACTATATATACAGCTGATGGTATTGATTATTATACTGCGGTTTTGATTATAAAAGTTTTGATTATTCTACTTCTTACAATGTCCCTCGATCGGTTTAAGTTATTTTGTTTTCATATTCTTTATTTTCACCTACGTACGTACAAAATAAATATTAAAATATTAACGTGAGTTTTCATTCATTGAATTTTATTATTATTATGTTTATTTCAAAATCAAATTTTTTTTTTCAGCAAAGAGATTGAACATTATACTCATTTTAATTAGTTACCAGAACATTATGCCATGATTTTGCATAACATTGTGGTTGATATTTGCTTGGCACGCCGTGTCCTGAAGTTATGCCTATGTATGAACCGTGTCAAGAAGAAATACATCATACATGACATATGTGTTCAACATGCTTTGGCCTATGTTATGCTTACATAGTACATACATATTTCATTCTCAATAAAGAGATGCATATATGGTTACCTTATTTTAAAATTAATATTGATTTTACAGATTTAATATTAACTACCAAATTCTAGTTAGATTGTTGAGATAATACTCTTGTTACATATATAAATTTCGCATAAAAAGTTTCATGCAGTCTTAAATATGCGCTTCCAAATATGCGGCCGCATATTGGTCCGCATATGTCCGCATATTTGTCCGCATATTGGTCCGCATATTTATCCATTCAGTCTCAAATCCGCATATATAAGTCCGCATGAGATAATACTGTACAAGTCACCTAATCAAAGAAATATATTTTGATAAAGTGATGTTGCCATCCAATATAATTTTTAAAGTTATCTCAAATTTGATTTTCTTTAATTTATTGTAAATGGCTTGGACTTTGGAGTGTCCACCATGAACTTCAATTATGCTTTTCTTTTGGAACCTTTTTTGTGCTACTTTATCACTTTTAAAAGAAAAGTTAATATAAACTCAACTTTAATTATGCCTCCATAAATTCAACTTTAATTTGAAAAAATAAAGTTAATACATAATATTAGACTTCATTTGTTAGAAAAAAATAAATCTAGTAATATAAAAAAAAAAAATCTCAAACCGATATCAATGAGATATATACACAATTAATAAAATATAAAAATCTTAATATGCAATTATATTTTGTAATTGATATAACTGATATATACAGTAATTAATTTTTTATTTTCAAAAATAGGAGAGGGTAGCTTTCGGCTCTAACTTCTTTTATGTGAGAATGCGTTCAGTGTTTAGATTAAAGTCGTTGCTCCAACAATTGTATTGTTTAATTAGTCCGTAGAAAAAGCTTTTGGCAAGTGTTCCTTTGCTAAGTGAAGCAATCATGTGGGAAATAAAAGCATTTAGCAAAGTGCTCCTTTTGCTAAGTAAAAGTAAAAATTCTTAGTGCTTCTTTAGCTAAATAAAAGTAACAATTCTTAGTGCTCCTTTTGCTAAGTAAAAGTAACAATTCTTACACAGATGAAACCGTATCGAATTTGATCAGGTTTGTAAATGTATGTATGGCCCAGTTTGTCTTGGAGCTTTGTAAATTTGTCTTCCTTCTTATTATTAAGTAAAATGCACTAGACAAGCATGTTATAAATATATAAATTATAATTGTTTTGGTTTCTTTTATTTCCCACATGACAAAGAAAAAACAAAATATTGAGTTTTTGTTTATATGTTTGTTTCAATTAATCTGTTTTGTTTTTCATGATTAGGCAATGTATTTTAATGTTTTTGTGGAAAAAATGTAACCAAAAAAATGCTTGCTGAAATGAAAATTTTCTTAAATTTGTAGATATAATTTTTAATGATCTCTATATCAGTTTGGAACGTATACAAAGAGCTCCTTTGTTAAGCGCTGAAATCAATTGTTACTGTTATAATAAAAACTTTTGCTGCTGTATGTGGCGTGTGGCTACTGTGTTTGTATCATAACTGATGTTTTTAACTTTTTGTTGCTTTATTGTGTTCATCATTTGCCAATTTTTACCAAGCAGGGATCTTGGTTTGGTGTTTTGTAGTATTATGAGCCTGATATACATTGTAAAAAAATAGCAGGGCCCACCCCTGCATTATTTTTGAAACCTTCTTTTTATCTTTTACATTTTTTGAAAGAAAAGATATATATTCTCCGCTTTAATTATGCGTCCATAAACTCAACTTTAGACAACATATATCAGCTTTCAGCATATATCCCTGACTTGCTGGTGAAACCAGGTTTGGAGACACAAACAAAGCATCAAAGCTTTTGAAGAAAGAAATAGATGTTCAAACTCCAAAGCATTTGAAGACACAAACAAGCCGAGGTATGAGTACGTCCCATTAATTTATTATTCATAAAATTTCTCTGTCATTTAATTGGATGTCTATTAATTGCACACATCTTAATTGTAAAAAATTGTTTATTCGATTAGAGACCTTTAAATTAGTTAAGTAATAATCAAATTAACATAGTAAATAGTGTGAGTTTTGTAGCTCAAAATTAGTGAATGCATGTGTTTTCAGAGAGGAGGCTACAGAGGAGCCTACCCATGAATTTTTTTTTTTTTTTAGACCCAGTTATAAACGGATTTGCCAACCTGAAAAATGGGTTTGCCTACCCTTGACCCGCTACTCCTCTCAGTTCCAGTCCAGAACGAAGCCCCACACTAAAATCCCATCGCTAGCCAAACCCGTACCCGCTAATCTAATTTTTGGTTTGTTAAATTGCAGAGACAGAGAGAGTCACAGGGGCGAAAAAAAAAATTCAGCAACACTGAGAAGTGTGCTGTGAGCGGAGGAGAAATAGAGGCAGATCACAGAGGAGAAGGTGTGCACGGCAACTTGAGGAGCTCACTACTGCCACTGGTACGGTACCAAAATCAAACCCTAATATTTTCTTAGTTGTGAATTTGTGTAAATTGATTGGATACTGTTGTTTGATGTAAATTGATAAATTTGTATAAATTCGGTACTGTTGTTTAGACAACTGTTGGAAGAAATTTTTTTTTCTCAGTTTAGTTCTGATCTGAGGACTTGGATTATTGATATATTAAAGGATTAGGATATGTTACTAATACTCCTAAACAGAAACAAATGACAATATAATTTCATAGAATTGCTTAAATAGCTTGAATTGTAAATTGAACCTCAACCCGTTAATTTATTTGAACCCGAATTCGATTTTTGCCTACCCCTGTTAGCTCCTCGTCACTGTGTTTTGCTGATTAAATGCATGGTTTCATAATTAAAAAAAAAAAAAAAAAAAAATCTGAATGCATGTGTCCAGGTACCTTCCAATAAATGAATGCGGTGATGATGAAAATAGAACCGTTGAACTGAATTGATTCAACCTGAATATGCATGGTCCGTTGCCATTAATTACTAATCATAATTTGTATATCCTAGTTGCCTACCAATATTTCAACCAAAACAGTTTTTGATCAATGAAATTACTGATTTATTAGTTGTACGTGATACCTCACGTTGCTTGGGCACATTTATTTACTCATTTTTTACCAATGGTTTTTAAAAATATATATATATATTTACATATTGTAATTTCATCTCACAAAAATGTACTTTTAATTTATTAATCATTATCTCAAAATGTGAGTAATATCAATATATCACTTATGAAAGACCTGATTCTCATGAGTAATTAACTTCTCTCATTTTCTCTGTTACCCTGATTGGATCACTTCTTGATGTAGCTTTTACACTAAATAAGAAAATAGTTCATTTTTGTTAATATGTTCTTTTTAGTCTGTTTATAATTAGGCAATGTATTTTAATGTTTTTTTGACAAAATAAAAAATGTAACCAATTAAGAAAATGGTAGCTGCAATAAAATTTAGATATAATTTTTAGTGGTCTCTATGTGATCAGTTTGGTCTATTTTGTTGAGTGTTGAAATGAAATTCAAAGAAATTGTGAGAACTTTTACAGTATATATCAATTAATGTTTCTTGTGTTTCCCAGCAAAATTTGAAGAAAATAAAATGAACAAACAATGAGAAAAATAATTGGCTATTTTTCATCATTTATCTAAAATATTTTTCAGTTGTATCTATAATTTTGTGGGGCGTGTGGCTATTGTATTTGTATCATAAAACAATTAATGGTGTATCATAAAAGAAATTGTGAGAACTTTATTATTTTCATCATTTGCCAATTTTTACCGAGTAGATATCTCGATCTCGTCTCAGTGAATAATTAATGGTGTACTGCTCAGTTTGGTGTTTCGAGTTATGAGCTTGATATATGATCTTGTGAAAACAATTGCTGGGTCCACCCCTCTTTATTTTTGGTACTATTTTTACTTTTTTTTATTAATAACCCTAAAAAAAAAGTAATAAAATAACCTTAAAATATTTTTTTTTATAAATAACCAAACCGTCCACTTGGGGAGAGATCGGGTCTGCTACATTATTTTTTATTAAGATTCAATTTTTTTAAGATCATAATATTTTCATCTAAAAATTGAAAATGAAAAATATTCAATTTTATAGCAAACAAAAATATTCAATCTTACACTATGTCCTGAATTTTATTTTAATATTTTCAGTTAAAAATAACCAAACCGTCCACCTGGGGGGGGCAGTCTGGTCTGGGTCTGCTACATCATATTTTTTATTATTAAGATTCAATTATTTTAGGATTTTAATATTTTCATCTAAAAATGAAAAATGTTCAATTTTATAGCAAACAAAAATATTTATCTTATATTATGTTCTCAATTTTTTTAATATTTTCATTTAAAAATAACCAAACCGCCCATTTGGGGGGGCCATCTGGGTTTGCTACATCATTTTTTTCTATTATTAAGATATATTTTTTAGGACCTTAATATTTTCATCTAAAAATAAAAAATAAAAAATATTTAATTTTATAGCAAACAAAAATATTCAATCTTACACTATGTCCTCAATTTTTTAATATTTTTATTTAAAATGGGAAACGACAAATGCTCAATTTTATAACAAACAACAATGTTCAATCTTACACTTGTATATATTTTTCGGACATAGAGATTCTAAAATAATTTAAAATTGTTCGAAGGAATAATGTTGTACATAAACAAATCAATTTCTTATTTTATTTGGACAAAGCCTCTAATTAAAAAAAATAAACACAAGTAATTTTTAATTTTAGAATTCCAGTTACTATTTTAATACAATATATTGTTGAAAACATTATTTGTATTTTTTATCCTAAAACACATAATAAATAAAATCATAAATAATTAAGACCCTGCGCTTCTTATATATTTTTATTTTGGCCTATGAAATTGGTGAAGAAAATTGAGGACATAGTTAAGATTGAACATTTTATTTGATATAAAATTGAACACTTTTCATTTCCCATATTTAGATGAAAATATTAAGATCTTAAAAAAAATTGTGGACATAGTTTAAGGTTGAACATTTTTGTTTGCTATAAAATTGAACACTTTTCATTTTTCATTTTAAATGAAAATATTAAAAAAAAAACTAAGGACATAGTGTAAAATTGAATATTTTTGTTTGCTATAAAATTCAATATTTTTCATTTTTCATTTTTAGATGAAATTATAAAGATCCTGCAAATAAAAAAATTACTATAGTAGATCGCCCCCGGGGGGAGTCCAACTAAAAAAAAATTGAATCTGAATAATAAACAAAAAATTTATCAGACCCAGACCGCCTGGTGGTTTGGTTATTTTTTATTTTTTTTATTTTAAAGTTATTTTTATTAATTTTTTGGGGTTATTAATAAAAAAATCGGTAATTTTTATGTTTGGTCTTTTTTAAAAGAAAATATATATATTTTTAGTCCAATTATTGGGTTCCTAGCAAATTTGTTTAAGCTCCATTTATAGGGTTCAAATTAATTGACATCAACTGGATAAACCAAAATTCACACCGTGTGTTAAAAGAAGTATTATATTATTGGATAATCCAAATTAAATCCATATATATAGAACAAGATGTGAGTGATCCTGTGAAATCTGTCTGTAAATTAGTTGAAATTAATCATCCTTTTATGACAGTAAAGAATGATATATATTTGAGTAATCATATAAAGGTGTCGCTGTTAGCATAAGACCCACCAATTAATAGCTCATTCGCTCTCTCTAGCTGTTTGTTTGTATCTTGTTAAATTTACGTGGGAATTGTTTAATTTTGATGTTGAGGCAGTACGATGTTGGAACCTTACGAGTTGAGCAATATATACCGTTCCATATCTTACTGAATGGTACCTGGTTACGTTAACTTTTTTTCCATTGTTTATCAATACGCTGTTAACAAGCTATAAGCGGTATATACCGTTCCATACCTTACTGAATGTTACCTTGTTATGTTTTGTCCCTTGTTTATCAATACGTACACTGTTTTTTACTCGAATTTTTACTGGTACAATTTTTTACACCCAGTTTGTACGAAACTTGAAAGATGGCCGAGGGAATAGTTAGTTTTGTTTTGGGTAAGCTGTCGGATACTGCTGTTAAGGAGGTTCTACTATTACATGGTGTCGGCAAGCAAGTGAAGAGATTGAGTCGTGAGCTCAGTTGGATTCAATCTTTCCTAAAGGATGCTGACATGAAGCAGATTATAAATGAGGGAGAGAAGCATTGGGTCAAGGAAGTCAGAGATATTGCTTACGACATAGAAGATGTAATAGACAATGCAATTTTCTTAGAGGTTCCCAAGAACCCTTCAAGAGGATCTTCTTCAATTGTTGGGGCTGCTAAAAGAATGTGGAGGAAAAGCAAAAAGCTCCCGGCTTTGCACAACCTTGCCGATGAGATGAATGAGATCCTGGAACGGATTAAGGAGATCAATGCCAGTAGAGAGAGATATGGAATCCACTCTTTGGGTGAAGACAGTGGAGTGCAGCAGAGGCTACCGATCAGGCCCCCTGTGCTACCTAAGATTGATGATCCTAATGTTGTCGGCTTCGATGCTGACAGGGACAACATGGTAAAGAAGTTGCTTGACACAACCACTAAAAGGCGTGCTATCATCTCAATTGTGGGACCTGGTGGGCTCGGAAAAACAACTCTTGCTCGAAAAGTCTACAATAGGTAAATATGATTATATGTAGCAACTGTACGTGTCAAAAATAGCTTAATTAATAATATGATATTTCTAGTCTTTCTTGAAAAGTACTATATATATATATATATATATTGAAACCATAGTTTTCTTTTCATATACATAAATATATCATAAGTTCTTTTACTCATTCTGCACAAATTTTGTCCAAAAAAATATTTCCTGGTGAAATAAGGTTATAAAATTTTGCAATGCATATATTGTTGATAACTTGGATAAAGAAGTTAACTTGATCTATCGTGTATCTTTAATTTAAACCCAAGTCAATTGAAACATTCCCTGAAAATATGGCTTTTGAAGGCAAAATTCCCATATATGCATTGCAAAATTTGAAAGATTTTCACTTCAAAAACATTATGTATCGCATACGCACCTCAGAAGTTCAGATTCATTAAATTTACCCGTTCATTTATTAGTATCATTAGATTTTACCCAGACCAAGTTTTCTGTTTGTAGTTAAATAAGAAAATTACCTTCTACCCTAATGTCTACCTAATTTCTTCCCAAAATACAATAAATTAATGCTAATTTTTTTAGAATTATGGTTACTCTTGTGAATGTTTTACAGAGAGTTCTGTTATCTTTTAATTGTGATATTTTTACTTGTTGATACTTTGGTAGAGTTTTACAAAAAAAAATAGTATTAGAGAATAAGGAGAGATGCCAAACTAAATTCCCATATGCAGATCGACTAGATGATTAGACAGCTAAAACTAAAATACTCTTGTCAAATAAATAAAGAGTGAGAACCAGACTCTATGATAATATATATGTACAAATTATAAGAGCAGAGGAATGCAGTATGATCCAAGCTATCTGCTTTTTTTTCTACAGCACTGATGTCAAGAGATGGTTTGACGTTTGCATATGGGTAACTGTCTCTCAAGAGTTCAATCTAATGGATATTTTGAAAAAGATAATAGAGCAAGTTGAGCCTCTCCCTCAAAACTACCTAGAAGGTGGAGAAGTGTATTTACTTACAAAGCTTTGCAAAACTCTTAATGGTGAGAAGTACACTGTAGAGGACCATTTACGTCCAAACTCTCATGACCCTCAAGCTGGTGAGAATGACCCTCAAACATTGCCAAAAAAGTACCTTCTAGTCCTAGATGATATGTGGAGAGATGATCTATGGACTCAAATTGGTGTTGTGCTACCTGATGCCAAGATTGGAAGTAGAGTAATCGTAACTAGTAGAAACCAAAATATTATTGATGAAGCTGAACCATATGAACTTCCATACTTAACTGAGGAGCCGAGCCTAGAGCTTTTGATGAAAAAGGCTCTGCCTAATCAAGATTTGAGTAAAGGGTATCCCGTTGAACTGAGTGAGGTTGGACAACAACTTGCAAAAAAATGTGATGGATTGCCTCTTGCATTGTTAGTTTTAGGAGGTCTATTATCAAAAAAACCTGCAAATCATGCTGCTTGGAGTAAAATGTTGCGAACTATTAACTGGGGTACTGATGGGAGAGACTGTACTGACATCTTGGCCACCAGCTACGATGACTTGCCATTTGTTCTTAAATCTTGCTTCATGTATTTTGCGGCTTTTCCTGAAGACCATGAAATTCAAGCTCAAAGATTATTGTTGTTGTGGGTTGCTGAGGGATTCATACCAACAGAAGAATCCAGAACATTCGAGGATACTGCTGAGAGCTACTTAGAAGAACTAGTGCAAAGGTATACATGCTTCAATAGTTTTACATTCTATTACAGATTCATTATACTTACCATTTGATATTATTTTTTTAGATAAGATATCCTACTTTTTAAATTTAATTGGCTCTTTAAAAGTCAATTCATATTCATGACTAACATTTTTCTTATAGTTTAAGTATTTGTATTTAGTTCAAATACACTTGTTAGTCGTATTCATGCCAACATTTTTCATATAATACAGAGGATCCCATTTAATTAATCTTCTAATTTATTCAACAGAAGCTTGGTTCAAGTATTAGAGAGATCTCTCAGTGATTCCATCATAAGTTGCCGTATACATGATCTCCTTCGTGAACTTGCAATCCAAAAGGCCAAGGAGGATAACTTTCTCACAATTTGCTCAAACCCTGAAAATTGGAAGAGCAGCGCCAAGGCACGTCGTGTAGCAGTACATTACTCGGGTTGCGGTGAATTGATGGAACATGCAAATCCAAATCTCCGTTCTTTGTTGTGCTTTGAGGGTCAAATGCCAAATTGCTCTCGGCAAAGGCTGCTTAAGGTGCTTTGTCTGTTCCCAATGGAATCGAGTGATTCGGTAGATTGCGAGTATTTTCATGGACTGAATCAATTAAGGTATTGTTGATTTTTGCATAATATAACAGTGAAGTGATAAATATAGTGTATGATGAATTGTTTGTTTTTATTGCAATTTCCGTATCAAAGTTTTTACAGTGAGGCTCTATATAGCCAATTTTTATCTAGTTCCTAACGGTTACATAACGGTCAAATAAAAAGATGGAGTTATTTTTTTTATTAATTAGTAACTCTTTTTTTCTAATAAAAGGTCAATGATGAAAATACCCCCAATATGCCTGAGGTCTAACTGGTGCTCTAATTATCTTGTTTCTCAACACTACCCCTCCTGTTAGGGTTGTAAATGTTGATCAACCCTATCTTGTTCATGTTTTCTTCAAATTGTCTTGGATCTAATCTCTGTATATAGATATCCGCCAAATGGTCTTTACTTTTTACAAAATAAGTTCCAATTTTCGTTGTTTGAATTTTTCTCTAATAATGTGGCAATCCACCTCGATTTGTTTTGTTCTCTCGTGAAATACCGAGTTGGATGCAATATGTCGTGCCGCTTAGTTGTTGCAAAATATTTTCATTGGTGTTTGAATTTTAATTTCCATATCCGCGAGGAGTTACTTGTACTGTTCCACAGTACCATCAAAATTATACTTAATTTTATATACTCATTTACAACCTATGGGTTTTTTTTTTAATCTTTTGGTAATTCTCACGGCCTTGAGCCAAACCGAGTTGTTTATGGCTTCAAGGTAATTATTTAGTTCTTCTTCATTTGAAATAGAGGTAAAAAATATTTGGTGTGGAGAGAAAATATTTGTATAGGAAATAAAGTTTTGAATAGGATATTGTATCTCGTATCTCACAAAGTCTCTTAACCTTGTTGTTGATTGAATTGTCCTTGATGATCTTCTTAATTGTGTATTTTCCACACTTGTTTCTTCTTCCTCTTCGTTTTGTGAGATTTCTTCTATCTCACTTTCATCTTCTACTGGAGTGGTATTTTCCTCTAGTGTGGTATTTTCTATATTTGTATTACCAACTTGTGGTAATACAGATATGTTTGGTATTTTTAGGAATGTTACATCCTTGTAATATGACTCATTTTCGAGAAATATTACATCCCTAGAAATATAGTACTAGTGATTAATTGGTTCATAATATTTATAACCCTTTTTTGTGTGAAAAATATCCCAAAAAAATAGTTTTAATTGACATATAATGCAATTTATGTTGTTTGTTTTTGTGTACAAATTAAAGCATGTGCACCCAAATATTCTCAAATGATTCATTACAATTTTTCTTTATTAAAGGACCTCCAATGGACTTTTAAAATTTAAATTGGCACTAGGCAATCTATTTATCAAATGAGGAGAGTTCCAATGCACCAAAAATTATATACTCCCATTTGCACCCAATCTTTTATCTCATTTATCTTCATTTTCAAAGTCCGAATTATCGATCCGAACTGCTCAACATGATCTTCACAATGAAATATGCTTGGAGACCAAATTTTATATTTTTTTATTATATTTAAGATAGGTACAAAATCATAATTTTAAGGATATTTTGGACCATCCGATAAAGTAATTTTGCACTTATCTTAAAAAATAGTAAATAATTCTAAAAAATATAAAATTTGGTCTCCAAGCATATTTTATTATGAAGGTCATGTTGATCAGTTCGGATCGACTGTTCAGTCTTTGAAAATGAAGATAAAGAATTGGGTGCAAATGGGAGCATAAAATTTTGGGTGCATTGGAACCCTCCTCTTATTAAATATGTGGCGGTCAATACGGCATCCGACCAAAATATCTTTGGTACATTATTTTGTAATAAAATAACTCGAGCCACTACAAGAAAATGTCTATTTTTCCATTCGGAAACACCATTTTGTTCAGAACATTTGTTTGATGTAAAATTCATTTTTTTGAAAAAAATATTTATAAATTTCATTCCATTATCTGATCTAAATATTTTAATTTTTGCATCATATTGATTATCTATAAAATTATAAATTCATGAAAGTGAGAAAATACTTCATTTTTATTTTTTAGTAAATGTAACAAAGTTACTTTAGAAAAATTGTTTATAAAAATTACAAAATATTGGTATCCATTAAATGATTCAATTGGATCAGGTCCCCACTCAAAAGGTTTCTCACTTTTACTATTTGATAGATGAAATGATAATCTAGTATGTTTTCCTAATTTACATACTTCACTCCAATTTTGAAAAATCACGAATATATTTAAGAATTTTATCGAAAGATTGTCCTAGTCTTTTATGCCAAAGAGTTTATAAATTCTCTTGTCTTCTAACATTTACATTGAATTTTTCATAATTTAAAGGGTAGAGTCCATTTTCTAAAAAAATTTTGCCAATTGTTTTTTTGGTTTTACAATTTTTAAATATTACATATTTGAAGAAAAAATTGCATTACAATTTAATTATTCTATTATTTTTTTAATTGAAATTAAATTTGTAGAGAAACTACATCTTTTATATTTTTTGAAAAAATATTACATACTCACATGCCGTAAATTTTGGTTTTCATACCATTTGCAACAACAACATATTGGTCATTTATTAATAAATATTGAGTGAGTCCATGGTACTATGCATATCATGAATGCATATCATGAGTTCATCCGTAATACGGATCAAGATTTCCGTCTTTGAAATCTTAATGGTGGGGAATTATACAAACTGTCCATCCTCTAGAGACGTGCTGATACATGTTGCATTGATACATGTACGATACGGATACGATGATACCGTAATTTTCAAAAATCTAAAATACGATACGGCTATTATATTTTTTTTATTATTTTAATTATGTTATTAAATCAACACCTTTATTATAGGCAGTTTAAAAAATAAGTTAACACCATTTTTATACCTTCCTAAGTATAATCGAACTTAGGAACCTATTTTAATAATATAGTCTTAAGACGTGCTGATGTATATGATTATATCTAAAAAGTCCTCAGTAATATAATCCACAATTTGTGAAAAACTTTAGCCTACTAGGTAAGTAGATGAACATGTGCTGATCACCAAACAAGTAATATTGTGTGATCCAATTGTACGGCTACATATAGATTTCTACCCACCTTTAAAGTGAAATTGTGTATTCCAATAATTCATATTATAGACAACCTTCAAAAAGATTACATATTGTTTTTAATTACATTAAAATATAAGCTTACATATTGTTCTTAACACAGAACAAATGTTAAGAAAATACCAGCAAGACTGGTATGAAGGAAAAAAAGATAAAAAAAAATAATAATAACAGCAAGAATGGTACCAAGGGCATATATCCATGTTACAACAAATAAATATAAAAGAAAATACTACTATTCCCTCTATGTGACAAAATATGAAATATTATTTTGTACCAGATAGCCTACTGTATTTGAGAACCCTCTCATCTATAGTGCCCTTTTGTTTATACCCTTTGAAACATTATTTTATCCAATTCCATTTGTACCCCTAGGTGTCTGTGTTGTTCTTGTTGTGTGAGTCCCTTATAATTAACTTGATGCGATCATACCAATGAATTTGGGTTTAGATCAGGCTAAATTTGTCTGGGCCTCTGACAGAAGGTCGTTTTAGACAGAACCTGACAAGAAAAAAAATTCAGTACCACAGTAATCAGTATTTTTTTTGTACAAACAGGACTGATACATATATGAATTGGCTATCAGAAAAACTCTTTTGCACCATACTAAGTTGAAGATTAGTTTAGTTCTTTACGTAGAGCAAAGATTAAGTAGAGCAGCTAAATAATATAAAAAAAACTGATCCAACTAAATTAATTTAAAAAAGTAAGAAACGCTAACTATGTTGTGTTGAGAACTTGAGATGAACATGCAACTTCAGGTCATACATACAGTAGAGAATCCAAGTTCAAAAATCAAACAAACAACTTCATATCATATCATAAAATAGCAATTAGGTCTTTTAGTCCGATTTTGTATTTCTTGCTTACCAGGCATCAAGCTAATTAAATTTGTGTAAATTTGTGTATACTTTTTTTAATTGGAAATATAGCTAGTGTTCTGGAAACCTTAGTTGAGTTCACATTTCCCATACGAATATCTACTTGCAGACCGAATTTTATATTTTTTTAGAATTTGTTTACTACTTTTAAGATAGGTAGAAAATCACTTGATTTGAAATTCTGAACCATCCAAAAGCAGTGATTTTCTATCTATCTTAAAAAATAGTAAAAAAATTCTGAAAGAATATAAAATTTGGTCTACAAGTACATATTAATATGAAAATCGTTTTGAACAGTTCGGATTGACCGTTAGAATTTTGAAAATGAAAGTATTGATCCGTATTACGTACGGACTAAATCGTGATATGAATAATACCATAGACTCACTCATTAATCTTTGATGCAAAACATGTGGTCGGTGCATTTTGATTTTTTGAACAAAGATTTATAGAGTTTGAAGCAATACCACAACATTTTGGGAGTTCTTGTTGAGCCAACCGCATGAAGTAGAATCCGTTGCATCCTGATTGCATAAATTCATTCTTCTTTGGTTCGCTGGATTAGTTGCCTCACTTGATCTTGGTTTTCTTGGACTGGGTTACTCAGACCCGTTTCACCTTTTTTTTCTCATAATATTCCCTTGAAATGGAGACCTCCATTTTCTGAACAAATGGAGATGATGTGTCTCTTTCATTAAACTATTTTTCTTCTTTCTATTCCTGAGAATCTCTTTCATTTTCTGTTTCACTTGACCAAATTGAGAATCTCCTTCCCTCTCTGTCGTTCTTCTTTTTGGTCGGAGATGAGAATGCAAGAACCAACATCGATATTGGGTATGGCTATCTTTTTTGCAATTTGTAAACCTATCAAGGTGATTTTGGAGATTAGTGAGGCTACGGTTTTGGGATTTTGGTGTGTAGACTCGATCTTTTGTTTTATATGGCTGTTGAACACTGATCCTAATCTCTCGGTTATGGATTTGATCAATTTTCTTGCTTGTTGGAGCATCTCAGGGTTGGTAAGCCATAATTGCTGTTATTTAGGTTTGATCGTATTTTTCTGAGTTTCGGTATTTTGCTTGGTACTTGTCTTTCTGGTACCTGTTATTTGGTATTGGGTTTCGGTATTTTTCTGGTACAGCACTGCCCCTTTTCTCGGTTTTACTAATATTTTTGGTACTGAACTGGATAAGAACAAACATTCTTGTTATTTTTCTGGTATGGTTGGCTGCCTTGTGCAGCTCTTGGTGGCCTTTAAGGCACTTGGTTTATTTTCTTTAATCGGGTTATCGGACCATGGACTCCCGATATGATATTGATTTTTGCGGAACAAAACAATGAAGTGATAAATAGAGAGTATGATGAATTATTTGTTTTTATTGCAATCTAAGTATCAAAGTTTTTAAACTGAGGCTTTATAAAGCCAATTTCTATATAGTCCCTAATGGTTACATAATGGTCAAATAAAAAGATAGAGTTGTCTTTGTTTTATTAACTAGTAACTTTTTTTTTTCTAATAAATAGTCAATGACGAAAATACCCCTAATAGGTCTGAGGCCTAACTGGTGCTCTAATTATCTTGTTTGTCAACAGGTATTGTCAACTTACGGGAAGATTGAATAGTAACAGAAGTTCTTTTGAGTCATTCATAGGCGGCCTGAAATTTGTGGAGACCATTGATTTCATTGAACTATATGATCATGGTGACTTGCCTGATGATATATGGAATGTGAAAACACTTAGGCATGTGATACTATATAATTATACCTCAGGACCCTCATCATCTACTGACGTAACAAATCTGCAAACACTCCGGCTTGTGAAGAGCAGAGAGTCATGGAATGAACAGTTACCTAAACTACCAAATGTGCGCGATTTAGATATCGAAGTGGAGAGCTCGTTTTCATGGGATTTAATGGCCAAGTTGTTTGATACACTGAATCATCTAACCCGTCTTGTATTAGTAGGCAGTGAAGTGCCGCAAACAATAGTGGAGATGGAAAGGTTTCCATTTTATCAGCATTTACAATCTCTAGATCTAATAGTGATGAAGTCCTCACCCCCCAACAACAAGTTGTCACCTGTGGTTGGCATGTTTCCCATCCACGTCACAGTGCTTAAACTCTGTAATCTTCATTTCAAGGAAGATCCGCTGCCAGTGTTAGAGAAGCTTCGCAGCCTCAGGTTGCTCAGGTTGGTGGGAGAAGAAGTGAATCGAAAGATGAACTGTTCTACTGGAGGCTTCGAACAGCTACATGAGTTGATGTTTTCGAACCTAACCAATCTAGAAGAATGGGAGATAAATGAGGGTGCCATGCCCATACTTAAGGTACTGTTACTAGGCAATTGTAGAAAACTAAGGGTGCCTCTCGGGCTTCAGTACCTGTCCAACCTCGAAAAACTTATCGCACATGACTGCAGCGAATTAAGAAATCATGCAGATGAGATCCACAACGACATCTGCAAACATGTTCCCCACATAAATATATGGTAGGGCCAGCTTCGATCTGTAGAATGCTTTCCTTTAATTTATTTGTGTTAGTGTTTCGATCATTTCCGTACTGCTATCATTTTATTTTTCCTTTTAATTTATTTGTTTATTGTTTGGTTTTATTCTGGAGTCGTTGAATATGTTTTGAAATCAACAAAAGACAGAAGACTATGTATTTTACTTGTAATTGCCAAAATTGTTTTCTTTTCCTTTTAATTTATGTTTTCAAATAAATGATTATGTTTCGGTATAGTGGTGCACATATTTTACTGAGGTGCCCTCTAGATATTTATTTCGAAGATAAAAGACAAAAAAGACTGTATCTTGTTGATTTGCTTCTAGTGGCCGATTTTTTATTTTATTAATGATAAATTTTAAAATATTCTTCTAGAAAAAAGGGCTAAATTTTAAATTCTACCGCATAAACTTGTTATCAGTTCGAGAAAAAAATACGAAAAGAAAAATTAAGGGCCGCTATATGAAAGTCAAATTAAAAGTTCTGATTTTAAAATTTCAGTTATTTTAAAATTTGATATTTTCCTTAATACTCTTTCAAAAGTTCTGATTTAAAAATTATATTCTATAAATTAAAAGAAAAATTCTAGCGTACATCAAACTTTTATGTCCATATATTAAAAAAAATATTAGAGTGGGGCTATGGTAATATGCAAAAAGTAATTATACTAAACATTTGATATGACTAAAATCTTTTTCTTCTTCAGTATTTGATGAATAATTAACTCTGCGTGTGTTGGAGTAATTTAATTAACAAAAATAACTCAGTTGGAGATACTTTAGCTTGGGCATGCTTACACTCTGATCATATTTCAATTCAATAGAGATGACTTCAATAGAAATAAATTATAATTGAATATTTCTGATTGGAAATAATATTTTGACCGACAAGAATTCATTTGACAAAACAAAAACAAAATACAATTCTTATAATTTTCCATCTATGTCATTCACTGCGATTTTAAATGTTTGCCCTTCAATTTATAATGAACTAAATAGTAACAAATTAACGGGTATTGAATGTGAACCCTTTAATTGCTTTATTATTCAGTTTATTTAAATAATTGACAAATTTAGATATATGTCCTCTATGTTTTATTTTTCCATGAAAATTTTCAAATCAATTATTATACATAAAATGTAAATATATACAGTACAATAAATATTATAAACCATGACTCATAAATAACAAAATATAACTAAACAAGTATAAACCATGTTAATTAACAAAAACTTTAAGCCATAATTAACTGAATAACAAAATCCAACTAAACAAGCGTAAATCATCATAACAAAAACTTTATTGGTGTCAAATGAATGAAATTAAATGGTGAAAGATCATTTTAGCTGCTACCTGGCCTATTTGAAAAAAAAATATTAAATCAGAACTTTAGAAAAGTGATAAATTAAATCCTAAATCCTTAGAATCACTGATAATTTCTGTAGGTTTTCTTAGGAAATAAGATTTAATTTTACCCATTCGACCGGCTTTCAAACTTATCCTTCTTTTCATTAACTAGTGGATTTGAGCTGTCAAATTTGAATATTGCACAATTCAAGTCACATTTATTTTTATCCCCATTTTATCTAGTATTGTAATTTTTTTATTAGTTTTTAAATTAGTACCATTATCTTTTGTTATTTTAGTGATTTCATTGATCAGCAGGACCTTCTTATGATTGAGTCTTCAGTATACTAAAAAAAAAAATCAAAAATCATTATGGTGCACAGTTACTATGTAACGAAATTATTGTAATTATATATTAGCACAATATTTGCTTCTAAAAATATAAATTCATTATATTTAGTTTACATCATTATGCTTAGTTTATCAGATGATTCACAAATAATAATAATAAATTTCTTCACTAAAATGTGGTGTATTATTGAAGCAAATTTCACTTTTATTTATTCGGTGCAAATTTCAAACTCCTATTAATATTACAGAGAATTTTACCACTTTGTGGATTTCGAACCAGGAACTTCTACATGGGAGTTATGCACCTTTGCAGCTAGATCAAAGGCTGATTTTTCGGTGCAAAGTTTTATTTGTATGAACTCTTTATCTGAGAAGTAATTATGAATCTTTGTTACATATTTATTCGAACTAATTTCGCATATTTGAAACAAAGAATTTCATTGAAAGAGAAACGAAGGAAACGGATAAAAAGATGGAACAATCTGTAATAAAATCCAATCAATTTTGACCGAAATATTAGCCCGTTAAAATAAGTTCACTTTTTGGGGAATAAATGAAACAGTAATCGAATACGAATTTGCAAATTTTGAAACCAACAATGCTAATAACTTTACCAGAAAAGATTGACTCAATCTAACTTGAATCATTTCGATGATTAAATGGATTAAATACGTGTTTAAATTTTTTTAATTCGTTTCAGATTGAATAGGGTTGGATGGAATTTAATTCAGATTAACTAGATGAATTCAAATCGTTGAAATTGATCTAATTCACTAGTAATACGTTCAGACGTGAAATTTATTAATTTTCGTATTAATTTTAATAAAAAAATTGAATGCATTAAAATTAACTTATAAATTAACCTTCAAAAAATAAAACTCAATTTATAAACCTTCTTTGACTGCTTGACTTTATAATATATTAGTTTGAAAATTTATAATTCTCATAATAAATACATTACTAAATCAAAATAAAATACTTATTATTCATAATCTCTAAAATACACAGTGATACCGGTCAGGTTTTTTATGCGTATCCTATCTACATAGTTTCCCACTTGTACTATTTATCAATGCCAATTCTTATTCAATCAAATGCATTTTCTCGTTCTTTACTATTTTAGTGAGATATGCCTATTAATTTGACATATTCAAATATTTATGAACTCTGAAAGGACCTAAAAAATTTATAATTGAAACAATTGTAAATAGAATATATATTTTGAAGATCCTTTGCTTCACCTTTTCTAATTGAGTTTTGGCAACATCCTCTTTTATTAAATGACATAGAAAATTTTTGTGGATTGGATTGTCAGCTGATCAATCTTAACAATTTTGATAATTTCATAGTTCACTAAGAATTAAGATTTAGATGAGTTCTCCTAATATCAAGTGAAACTATCCAGTGTATATTCTAATAACCATAATCTTAATATGTGATATAAGTTTACAATTATCAGATATTTGGACAATGGGACAAGTCAGTTGTATTGTATGCATTTTTTTTTTTTAGAGTAAACGTTAAAAAGATGTTATATATACACACTTTTGTGAGAAAAGGCGGATATTTGCATGTTCACTCATTCTAAAATTTTTTTTTTTTTTATCTAATTCGTATCATAGAAAAGTAATGAACATTTATAGTTTATACTTTATAGCTAGTGAGCTATATCCTTAGTAAATTGAAAATAAAGGTATCCAATTATGATATATTTTGGAGATGGAACTGAAATTTTTTCATATCGAATATCAATTTGGTATCGCACTAAATGTGAGAATAACTAAAAATTTAAAATTTGTAATATATTTTAACTATTATCTTGATACGACAATTGTTAAGTATTCACTTGGTCATTTAAACTGATTTTGATTTTCTTGAATTAACATTTATGTCGGATGTATAATTTCAAAGAGGAGGGTTCCAATGCCTCATCTCATCATACCCAAGTATATTTTATAAAAAATAGTAAAATAATTGCAAAAATTATAAAATTTCATCCCCAAGTATATTTTAGGATGAATATCATGTTAAATGGTTCGGATCGGTAGTTTGAATTTTGAAAATAGAGATATATAACATGAGGTATGAGGAGATGAGGCATTGGAACTCTACTCAATTTCAAATAATCGATTTTTGGTCACTTCACAAAATTGTCCCACAAGTATGATGGCGGACATTTATAATTTACTATAAACTATATTTCATTTAAATTTCATTTTATGTGGATGACCCGATGGAATAAATATATTTATAGAAAATACATAAATACATAAAGTTTTAGTTCAATAGAATACATAAAGTATGATGGTGCTTGTATTATTTTCATAAAATACATAAAGTTTTAGTTCAATAGAAAATACTTGTAATATATTGTAATATATTTTTATAGATTTTGTTTTCCAGGTCATTTAGAAAATGCTTCCTAAGCACTGTGTGACACATTTTATTTTCATGAGATATTTTTACCAATTTATATTAAAACATACATTTTTCTGAATTTTTTTTTTTTATTGATGATCTTTTTCACGTCCTTAGTTTTTATAAATTACCGGCATATAAATCGAAATTTACAAAATTCGTTGGTACAGATTTTATCTTTTTTATCTTTTTAGTGCTACGAGTCAACGATTAAGAAAATCACATAGGACTTGTTTAGAGATTGGTGAAATTAAAACGGACGACTGAGATCTCAGGTATTGCACTGGATATGTATTCTTCCGACTACTTTATCAATTCACATCCTCCCAGGTACCTAACGAGGGAATATTTTACAACTAGTTGATCCAGACCGTCTTTTTAACTTTTCACGAATCTTATAGTCCAATAATACTGTCCCTGCACTACCTCGAATCCTAAAGCAGCTGAGAAGTAATCTCAGACTGTAAAGTGAGGTGACATTCCCACAGGTACCTGGCGAGAGAATATTTTACAATTACTGAATCTCGACTATTCTTTTTAAATTTACACGAATTTTATTGTCCAATAGTACTGTCCCCAGCACTAGCCCGAATCCTAAAGCACCTGATAATCAATGTCAAACCGTAAAATGAGGTGAATTTTCTACGGTACCTAGGAGGATACGGATCCCTACTTTATTCACTCCCTCTTCCCAGTCGACATTTGCCAAGGTGCTCTCTCGTTTCTCTCTCTTCAAAGCTACTAACAATGCTCCTTCAACCGCGCCTTCTCCCTCGCTTCCTCTCCATTTCAACCAAACCCTTCTTCTCTCCAGTCTCTCCACGAGCATCTCATTTAACAACCCTCCCTCTCCCTCTCCCCTCCCCTATCATACCCAACTCGGATCTGTACCTGTCAGTTCAAAACCCGATAACGCTTCCTCTCCAAAAGCTCTTTGTTCCACCCGAGACCGACCTCTCCGGCGGTGACGCCAAGTCAGCACACAGTCGTGTCCTCACAGGACCTAACATTGTTTTGGGTCCGTACGCGCGCGACTCGCAAGTGGCCAGCGCTGAATACGTTAAGAGCAGTGTACGGACAGTTGATTGCCCCTCTGACGGATTGCCTGAGTTCGCATTTGTCGGAAGGTCGAATGTCAGCAAATCGTCGCTCCTTAATTCACTCGTTAGAAGGAAGAACCTTGCGCTTACATCCAAATTGTCTGTACACGGAATTTGCCAGCGCGTTGCTTCCTAAAAATCAATATTTATTATTTTATTTCTAGATAATTAATACGGATTTGAGACTTGAGGGGGATATATCATATATGTAAATTTCTCTAAGATTTATTAGAATAAGAAATTTCGATTGCGAGGCTAGGTAACTTATTTGACGTCGACATTAAAGAGTGGAGTGCTCGAGCAAAATTAGCATGCATCTACTATGCTTATGTTTCGTCAGCATAACTCTAAAATATATTGAATTGGTTTCAAATGATAAATTCAAATCTTTGAAATTAATCTGCTTGAAGAATGATGTGTGTACATATAAAGTTTTCAAATTTTCAAGTTCATTTAGTACAAAATCAAGCAGTACAAAAAAAAAGATAAAAAAATAAATGCATCAAAATAACTTATAAAACTTAATTTCTCAATAGTTTGGATTCGTCATTTGAAACAAATTCAATAAATTTTAGAGTTATACTCACTAAACTCTTTTGATGAGCATAGCACATTCTAGATTCTAGAATAATACTCACCAAATACTTTTAGTGAGCATAGCACATGCTAGATTTTAGATTTTAGATTTATACCAAACCTACTATTTTTGTTGAGACGATGATAACAATCTCTCAGTATTTTTGCGTCCAAGTTTATTTATTTATAATATAAAATTTTGTACAAATTTAAATTTTTGCATGATTTATATTTAAAAGAAATTTGTATCTATTTGACAATTATTTTTTTTATAAGGTTCACAAATGATGAATTAGAAATTACAAACGATTTGCCTACGGGCATGTATTCGAAAAAAGAAATACAAAATGATTGGCAAATCCGGAGCGCCAAATTTCTAGACCCTACTCTATCTACATGTTCCAATGAGATACGAGACCTTATAATATTTAGTGTGTTTAACCTCACAAACTCCAAATTATCATCAGATGGGGTTATATATAATTTGATCAAACCATCTATCAAATAGTTTCAAATTTTAAAGGTTTAATTTAATTTATAACTAATTTTTTACTAAATGACTTTCAAATTATTCAAAATTCAATTGCTTTATTAATACACAAACTATCTAAATAAAAAAAAAAATATATCTAACATTTTACAATTTGAACTTCAATAATTGCTTTATTAATTGTGACGTCTATTAAATAAATATGGTTGCTTTAAAATTAAAATAAAGTTTACTAAGACCAATCTCTCTGGTTGTGTCAGGCCAATCCGGCAACATAAATAAATTTATTTATTTTCACAAAAAGGCAGGATGAAATCCGTTCGTATTTTTTTTTTTCTTCTACACACGCATGATAATTAAAAAAAAAAATTGGGATTTGGAAATGTCCGATCCAAACCTACGGTTAGATGTGGGCCATGTGGCACATCTGGTCCATGAATTCAAAGTAGGTCTATGCCCATCGGACCTACTTAATTAATTTTCTGATGGATGTAATGATACTTTGATATGTATCAAGATTAGTGTGAACTACATTAAAATCGTTCAGATCTATTTCAATTTCTGTGCGCACGGATCTTAATACTAATCTTACGGTATTAGAGATAATTGGACCTAAAAATAGGTCCGATGCCCATCGGACCTATTCCTATATCCTGGGCCATTTATCGGATGTGGCAAGATCAGTATGACCAAAAGATGTATAGAACCAATCTAATGATTCGATAAGTGTTGAATCATTAGATTTGCGTTTGAGCCGTGTCAAGAAGAAATACATCGTACATGACATAAGTGTTGAACGCTTGATTAATGCCTAAAGAGATGCATATATGGTTACCTTATTTCAACTTGCTTTGGCCTATGTTATGCTTACATAGTACATACATATTTCATTCTCAATAAAGAGATGAATATATGGTTACCTTATTTTGAAATTAATATTGATTTTACAGATTTAATATTAACTACCAAATTCTAGTTATTATGTTGAGATAATACTCTTGTTACATGCATAGACATCTTACAAGTCAAATAGTCAAAGAAATATATTTTGATAAAGTGATGTTGCCATCCAATATAATTTTTAAACTCATCTCAAATTTGATTTTCTTTAATTTATTGTAAATGGTATGAACTTTGGAATTTGGTACACACATGGACATCTTTACTGTACAAGTCACCTAGTCAAAGAAATATATTTTGATAAAGTGATGTTGCCATCCAATATAATTTTTAAACTCATCTCAAATTTGATTTTCTTTAATTTATTGTAAATGGTATGAACTTTGGAATTTGGTACACACATGGACATCTTTACTGTACAAGTCACCTAGTCAAAGAAATATATTTTGATAAAGTGATGTTGCCATCCAATATAATTTTTAAACTCATCTCAAATTTGATTTTCTTTAATTTATTGTAAATGGTTTGAACTTTGGAATTTGGTACACACATGGACATCTTTACTGTACAAGTCACCTAGTCAAAGAAATATATTTTGATAAAGTGATGTTGCCATCCAATATAATTTTTAAACTCATCTCAAATTTGATTTTCTTTAATTTATTGTAAATGGTTTGAACTTTGGAATTTGGTACACACATGGACATCTTTACTGTACAAGTCACCTAGTCAAAGAAATATATTTTGATAAAGTGATGTTGCCATCCAGTATAATTTTTATACTTATTTCAAATTTGATTTTCTTTAATTTATTGTGAATGGTTTAGACTTTGGAGTGTCCACAATGAACTTGAATTATGCCTTTTCTTTTGGTACAATTTTTGTGCTACTTTATCTTTATTGAAAGAAAAGATAATATGAACTCAACTTTAATTATGCCTCCATAAACTGAACTTTAATTTGAAAACAATTGACGACTTCAAACGGGATGACAAATAATACATAATATTAGACTTCATTTGTTAGAAAAAATAAATCTAATATTAAAAAAAAAATCTCAAACCGATATCAATGAGATATATACACATTTAATAAAATATAAAATATCTTAATATGCAATTATATTTTGTAATTGACATAACTGATATATACAGTAATTTTTTTATTTTGAAAAATAGGAGAGGGTATGCTTTCGGCTCTAACTTCCTTTTATGTGAGAATGCGTTCAATGTTTAGATCAAAGTCGTTGCAATAATAATTGTATTGTTTAATTAGTCCGTAGAAAAAGCTTTTGGTAAGTGTTCCTTTGCTAAGTGCTGCAATCATGTGGGAAATAAAAGCATTTAGCAAAGTGCTCCTTTTGCCAAGTAAAAGTAACAATATATTCTTACTCAGATGAAACCGTATTGTATGTATGGCCCAATTTGTCTTGGAGCTTTGTAAATTTGTCTTCCTTCTTATTATTAAGTAAAATGCACTAGACAAGCATGTTATAAGAAAAAAAAATATATTCTAATTGTTTTGGTTTCTTTTATTTCCCACATGACTAAGAAAAAACAAAATATTGCGTTTTTGGTTATATGTTTGTTTCAATTAATCTGTTTTATTTAAAAAATATATATATTGCGTTTTTGGTTATATGTTTTTGCTAAGTGCTCAAATCAATTGTTACTGTTATAATAAAAACTTTTGCTGCTGTATGTGGCGTGTGGCTACTGTGTTTGTATCATAACTGATGTTTTTAACTTTTTGTTGCTTTATTGTGTTCATCATTTGCCAATTTTTACCAAGCAAGGATCTTGGTTTGGTGTTTTGTAGTATTATGAGCCTGATATAGATTGTAAAAAGATAGCTGGGCCCACCCCTGCATTATTTTTGAAACCTTCTTTTTATCTTTTACTTTTTTGAAAGAAAAGATATGTATTCTCAGCTTTAATTATTATGCCTCCATAAACTCAACTTTAGACAACATCAGCTTTCAGCATATATCCCTGACTTGCTGGTGAAACCAGGTTTGGAGACACAAACAAAGCATCAAAGCATTTGAAGAAAGAAATAGATGTTCAAACTCCAAAGCATTTGAAGACACAAACAAGCCGAGGTATGAGTACGTCCCATTAATTTATTATTCATAAAATTTCTCTGTCATGTAATTGGATATATGTCTATTAATTGCACACATCTTAATTATAAAAAATTGTTTATTCGATTAGAGACCTTTAAATTAGTTAAGTAGTAATCAAATTAACATAGTAAATAGTGTGAGTTTTGTAGCTCAAAATTAGTGAATGCATGTGTTTTCAGAGAGGAGGCTACAGAGGAGCCTACCCATGAATTTTTTTTTTTTTAGACCCAGTTATAAACGGATTTGCCAACCTCTGAAAAATGGGTTTGCCTACTCTTGACCCGCTACTCCTCTCAGTTCCAGTCCAGAACGAAGCCCCACACTAAAATCCCATCGCTAGCCAAACCTGTACCCGCTAATCTAATTTTTGGTTTGTTAAATTGCAGAGACAGAGAGAGTCACAGGGGCGAAAAAAAAAATTCAGCGACACTGAGAAGTGTGCTGTGAGCGGAGGAGAAATAGAGGCGGATCACAGAGGAGAAGGTGTGCACGGCAACTTGAGGAGCTCACTACTGCCACTGGTACGGTACCAAAATCAAACCCTAATATTTTCTTAGTTGTGAATTTGTGTAAATTGATTGGATACTGTTGTTTGATGTAAATTGATAAATTTGTATAAATTCGGTACTGTTGTTTAGACAATTGTTGGAAGAATTTTTTTTTTCTCAGTTTAGTTCTGATCTGGGGACTTGGATTATTGATATATTAAAGGATTAGGATATGTTACTAATACCCCTAAACAGAAACAAATGACAATATAATTTCATAGAATTGCTTAAATAGCTTGAATTGTAAATTGAACCTCAACCCGTTAATTTATTTAAACCCGAATTCGATTTTTGCCTACCCCTGTTAGCTCCTCGTCACTGTGTTTTGCTGATTAAATGCATGGTTTCATAATAAAAAAAAAAAAAAAAAAAATCTGAATGCAGGTGTCCAGGTACCTTCCAATAAATGAATGCGGTGATGATGAAAATAGGAGAACCGTTGAACTGAATTGATTCAACCTGAATATGGTCCGTTCCCATTAATTACTAATCATAATTTGTATATCCTAGTTGCCTACCAATATTTCAACCAAAACAGTTTTTGATCAATGCAATTACTGATAATTAGTTGTACGTGATACCTCACGTTGCTTGGGCACATTTATTTACTCATTTTTTACCAATGGTTTTTTAAAATATATATATATTTACATATTGTAATTTCATCTGACAAAAATGTACTTTTAATTTATTAATCATTATCTCAAAATGTGAGTAATATCAATATATCACTTATGAAAGACCTGATTCTCATGAGTAATTAACTTCTCTCATTTTCTCTCTATTACCCTGATTGGATCATCTCTTGATGTAGCTTTTACACTAAATAAACTAGGGAAGACGAGGAATTAATTAATACAAAAATAAGAAGATAGTTCATTTTTGTTAATATGTTCTTTTTAGTCTGTTTATAATTAGGCAATGTACTTTAATGTTTTTTGAAAAAATAAAAAATGTAACCAATTAAGAAAATGGTAGCTGCAATAAAATTTAGATATAATTTTTAGTGGTCTCTATGTGATCAGTTTGGTCTATTTTGCTGAGTGTGTTGAAATGAAATTCAAAGAAATTGTGAAAATGAACTTTTACAGTATATATTAATCAATGTTTATTGTGTTTCCCAGCAAAATTTGAACAAAATAAAATGAACAAACAATGAGAAAAATAATTGGCTATTTTTCATCATTTATCTAACATATTTTTCAGTTGTATATATAATTCTGTGGGGAGTGCGCCTATTGTGTTTGCATCATAACTTATGTTTTGTTGCTCTATTGTTTTCATCATTTGCCAATTTTTACCGAATAGAGATCTCGAGCTCGTCTCAGTGAATAATTAATTTTGTACTGCTCAGTTTGGTGTTTCGTGTTAATTGTGAACTTGATATATGAGATCTTGTGAAAAAAAAAAAATAGCTGGGCCCATCCCTGCTTTATTTTTGGTACTATTTTTTATTTTTTATCTTTTTTTAAAAGAAAATAGATATATTCTCAACTAGAGTAATATTAATATATTTTTTACTTAAAATTATATATAATTTCTCTCTAATTGTTTTATTTGATGCACACAAGGTATTCGATGAAATGTCCGAGTGATAAATCTGTCCAATTATTGGGTTCCTAGCAAATTTTTGGAAGCTCCATTTATATGGTTCAAACTAATTAACATCAACTGGATAAACAAAAATCCACACCGTGTGTTAACAGAAGTATTATATTATTGGATAAACCAAATTAAATTCACACCGTGTGTTAAGTTTTTTCCATTGTTTATCAATACACTGTTAACAAGTTGTAAGCAGTATATACCGTTCCATACCTTACTGAATGTTACCTTGTTATGTATTTTCCCTTGTTTATCAATACACTATTTTTACTCGAATTTTTACTGGTACAATAGTTCACCCAGTTTGTAGGTAACTTGAAAGATGGCCGAGGGAATAGTTAGTTTTGTTTTGGGTAAGCTGTCGGATACTGCTATTAAGGAGGTTTTACTCTTACATGGTGTCGGCAAGCAAGTGGAGAGATTGAGTCGTGAGCTCAGTTGGATTCAATCTTTCCTAAAGGATGCTGACATGAAGCAGATTATAAATGAGAGAGAGAAGCATTGGGTCAAGGAGGTAAGAGAGATTGCTTTCGACATAGAAGATGTAATAGACAATGCCATTTTCTTGGAGGTTCCCAAGAACCCTTCAAGAGGATCTTCTCGAATTGTTGGGGCTGCTAAAAGAATGTGGGGGAAATGCAGAAAGCTCTCAGCTTTGAACAAGCTCGCCGATGAGATGAATGAGATTCTGGCACGGATTCAGGAGATCAATGCCAGTAGAGAGAGATATGGAATCAACTCTTTGGGTGAAGGCAGTGGAGTGCAGCAGAGGCTACCGATCACAATCAGGCCCCCTGTGCTACCAAACATTGATGATCCTGATGTTGTCGGCTTCGCTGATGACAGGGACAACATTGTAAAGAAGTTGCTTGACACAACCACTAAAAGGCGTGCTGTCATCTCAATTGTGGGACCTGGTGGGCTCGGAAAAACAACTCTTGCTCGAAAAGTCTACAATAGGTAAATATGATTATATGCAGCAACTGTATGGGTCAAAAATAGCTTAATTAACAATATGATATTTTTATGATATTTTGATCTTTCTTGAAAAGTACTATATATATATAGGCAAATTCTTCCATGGACCCAAGGACCTATTTGTAAAATGAACATATCTTTATTTTCAAAGTTCAAACAGTCGATCCGAACCGTTCATCTTGTTCTCCATATTAATATGTGCTTGGAGACCAAATTTTACATTTTTTTGAATTTTTTTACTATTTATTAAGATGGGTACAAAAAATATCAAATTCAGACCATTGAATTTTGTACCATCTTAATAAATAGTAAAAAAATTCAGAAAAATGTAAAATTTGGTCTCCAAGCACATATTAATATGGAGAACAAGATAAACGGTTCGGATCGACTGTTTGAACTTTGAAAATAAAGATATGTTCATTTTACAAATAGGTCCTTGGGTCCATGGAAGCATCACTCATATATATATGGCAAAGTCTTCTATGGACATAAGGACATATTTGTAAAATGAACATATTTTTATTTTCAAAGTTCAAACAGTCGATCCGAACCATTCATCTTGTTCTCCATATTAATATGTGCTTGGAGACCAAATTTTACATTTTTCTGAATTTTTTTACTATTTATTAAGATGGGTACAAAATTCAATGGTCTGAATTTGATATTTTTTGTACCCATCTTAATAAATAGTAAAAAAATTCAGAAAAATTTAAAATTTGGTCTCCAAACACATATTAATATGACGAACAAGATGAACGGTTCGGATCGACTGTTTGAACTTTGAAAATAAAAATATATTCATTTTGCAAATAGGTCCTTATGTCCATAGAAGACACTCTCTCTCTATATATATATAGAGTAGAACTAGGGTGCTCTTAAGTTCACCAAGCCCCTTTGTGTACTCAACTCTAAAACATATCGGATTAACTTCAAACGACAAATCCAAACCGTTGAAATCCTTCTACCTTACGAGTGATGCATCTACATGTGAAAATTTTAAAGTTTCGAATTAATTTAGTATAAAGTCAAGTGGTCAAAATTAGAAGGTTTCTAAATTAATTTTAATGCATTCATTTTGTGGAGGCCTTTTGACCACTTGACTTTATACTAAATTAATTCGAAACTTTAAAATTTTCACATATAGACGCATCACTCGTAAGGTAGAAGGATTTCAACGGTTTGAATTCATCGTTCGAAGTTAATCCGATAGATTTTAGAGTTAAGAGTAGAAAGGAGCTTGGTACTCTTAGGAGCACCCTAGTTCTACTATATATATGGGCTAACTTGCTTTGGGAAGTAAAGATAGTGTTTCACTTCCCGCTCATATCTCTATTTTCAAAGTTCAAATAGTCGATTCAAAACTTCCAACATGTTCTCCATATTGAAATGTGCTTGGAGACCAAATTTTACATTTTTTGAAAATTATTTTACTATTTATTAAGCCACTTTGAAAATCTAAAAATTTGGGTGAATAGTAAAAATTTCTAGACCACCTGGATAAGTGATTTTCAAAGTGGCTTAATAAATAGTAAAAAAATTCCAAAAAATGTAAAATTTGGTCTCCAAGCACATTTCAATATGGAGATCACATCTAACAGTTCGGATTGATTATTTGAACTTTGAAAATTGATATATGAGCGGGAAGTAAAACACCATCTTTACTTCCCAAAAGAAGTGAGCTCATCTCATATATATATATATATATATATATATATATATATATATATATATATATATATATATATATAGATATATAGAAAACTTAGTTTTCTTTTCATATAAATAAATTTTGTCCAATAAAAAGCTTCCTGTTGAAATAGGGTCATAAAATTGTGCAATGCATATATTGTTGATAACATAGATAAATAAGTTAACTTGATCTATCGTGTATCTTTAATTTAAATGAAAGTTAACTGAAACATTCCCTGAAAATATGGTTTTTGAAGGCAAAATTCCCATATATGCACAGATTTTCACTTCAAAAACATTATGTATCATATACGCACCTCAGAAGTTCATATTCATTAAATTTACCCATTCATTTATTAGTATCGTTATATTTTAGCCAGACCAATTTTCTATTTGTAGTTAAATAAGAAAATTACTCTTCTACCCTAATGTCTACCTCTTTTTTTTTTTTTGACAAAAGTGGATATCCCCCACCTGTTTCATATTGAAACAATAATAGTTCATACACCCTAATGTCTACCTAATTTCTTCCCAAAATACAATCAATGCTAATTTTTTTAGAATTATGGTAACTCTTGTGAAAGTTTTACAGAGAGTTCTGTCATCTTTTAATTGTGATATGTTTACTTGTTGATACTTTGGTAGAGTTTTACAAAAAAATAGTATTAGAGAATAAGAAGAGATGCCAAACTAAATTCCCATATACAGACTAGATGATTAGACAGCTAAAACTAAAATACTCTTGTCAAAAAAATAAAGTGTGAGAACCAGGCTCTATGATAATATATATGTACAAATTATAAGAGCAGAGGAATGCAATATGATCCAAGCTATCTGCTTTTTTTTTCTACAGCACTGATGTCAAGAGATGGTTTGACGTTTGCATATGGGTGACTGTCTCTCAAGAGTTCAATCTAATGGATATTTTGAAAAAGATAATAGAGCAAGTTGAGCCTCTCCCTCAAACCTACCTAGAAGGTGGAGAAGAGTATTTACTTACAAAGCTTCACAAAACTCTTAATGGTGAGATGGACACTTTAGAGGGCCATTTACGTCCAAACTCTCATGACCCTCAAGCTGGTGAGAATGACCTTACACCAAAGCCAAAAAAGTACCTTCTGGTCCTAGATGATATGTGGAGAGATGATCTATGGACTCAAATTGGTGTTGTGCTACCTGATGCCAAGATTGGAAGTAGAGTAATCATAACTACTAGAAACCAAAATATTATCGGTGATGCTGAACCATATAAACTTCCATACTTAACCGATGAGCGAGAGCCTAGAACTTTTGATGAAAAAGGCTCGCCTAATCAAGATTTGAGTGAAGGGTATCCCGCTGAACTGAATGAGGTTGGACAACAATTTGTTAAAAAATGTGGTGGATTACCACTTGCATTGTTAGTTTTAGCGGGTCTATTATCAAAAAAACCTGCAAATTATGCTGCCTGGAGTAAAATGTTGAAAACTATGAACTGGGGCACTGATGGGAGAGATTGTACTCAGATCATGGCCACTAGCTACGAAGACTTGCCATTTGTTCTCAAATCTTCTTTCATGTACTTGCGGCTTTTCCTGAAGACTATGAAATTGATGCTCTACAATTATTGCGGTTGTGGATTGCTGAAGGGTTTATACCAACGTAAAGAATTCGAACATTCGAGGATACTGCTGAGAGCTTCTTAGAAGAACTAGTGCAAAGGTATATATGCTTCAATAGTTTTACATTCTATTACAATTCATTGAACTTACCATTTGATATTCTCTTTTTTTAGATAAGATATCCTACTTTTTAAATTTAATCGGCTCTTTAAAAGTCAATTCACATTCCTGACTAACATTTTTCTTATTGGTTAAGTATTTATATTTAGTTAAAATACACTTGTTAGTCGTATTCATGCCAACATTTTTCATATAATACAGAGGATCCCTTTTAATTAATGTTCTAATTTAATTTCAACAGAAGTTTGGTTCAAGTATCACGAGATCTCTCAGTGATCATTCCATCGTAAGTTGCTGTATACATGATCTCCTTCGTGAACTTGCAATCCAAAAGGCCAAGGAGGATAACTTTCTCAGAATTTGTTCAAACCCTGAAAATTGGAAGAGCAGTGCCAAGGCACGTCGTGTAGCAGTCCATTACTCGGGTTGCGATGAATTGATGGAACATGCAAATCCAAATCTCCGTTCTTTGTTGTGCTTTGCAGGTCAAATGCCAAATTGCTCTCGGCAAAGGCTGCTTAAGGTGCTTTGTCACATGGGTGGACCGAATGATTCGGTAGATTGCGAGAGTTTACATGGACTGAATCAATTAAGGTATTGTTGATGTTTGCATAATAAAACGGTGAAGTGATAAATAGAGAGCATGATGAATTGTTTGTTTCTATTGCAATTTTCGTATCAAAGTTTTTACGGTGAGGCTCCATATAGCCAATTTTTATCTAGTTCCTAACGGTTACATAACGGTCAAATAAAAAGATGGAGTTACTTTTTTTTATTAATTAGTAACTCTCTTTTTTTTCTAATAAAATGTCAATGATGAAAATACCCCTAATAGATCTGAGGTCTAACTGGTGCCCTAATTATCTTGTTTCTCAACACTACCCGTCCTGTTAGGGTTGTAAATGTTGATCAACCCTATCTTGTTCATGTTTTCTTCAAATTGTCTTGGATCTAATCTCTTTATATATATAGATATCTGCCAATTGGTCTTTACTTTTTACAAAAGAAGTTTTAATTTTCTTTGTTTTAATTTTTCTCTAATAATGTGGCAATCCACCTCGATTTGTTTTGTTCTCTCATGAAATACCAAGTTGGATGCAATGCGTCGTGCCGCTTAGTTGTTGCAAAACATTTTCATTGGTGTTTGAATTTTAATTCCCATATCCGCGAGGAATTACTTGTACCGTTCAAAGGTACCATCAAAATTATACTTAATTTTATATACTCATTTACAACCTATGGGTTTCTTTTTTTTTTTTTCTTTTGGTAATTCTCACGGCCTTGAGCCAAACTGAGTTGTTTATGGCTTCAAGGTAATTATTTGGTTCTTTTTTATTTGAAATAGAGGTAAAAAATATTTGGTGTGGAGAGAAAATATTTTTATAGAAAATAAAGTTTTGAATAAGATATTGTACCTCGTATGTCACAACGTCTCTTAACCTTGTTGTTGATTGAATTGTCCTTGATGATCTTCTTAATAGTGTATTTTCCACACTTGTTTCTTCAAAGTTTTCATCTTCCTCTTCGTTTTGTGAGTTTTCTTCTATCTCACTTTCATCTTCTAGCAGAGTGGTATTTTCCTCTAGTGTGGTATTTTCTATCTTTGTATTACCAACTTGTGGTAATACAAATATGTTTGGTATTTCTAGGATATTGATTTTATTATCAACATCTTTGTATTATGGCTCATTTTCAAGAAATGCTACATCCCTAGAAATATAGTACTAGTGATTAATTGGATCATAGCATTTATAATCCTTTTTTTTTTAATATCCCAAAAAAATAGTTTTAATTGACATATAATGCAATTTATGTTGTTTGTTTTTGTGTACAATGCATGTGCAGCCCAATATTTTGAAATAAAAGAACTCGAGTCACTACAAGAAAATGTTTATTTTTCCATTCGGAAACACCATTTTGTTCAGGACATTAGTTTGATGTAAAATTTATTTTTTTGAAGAAATTTGAAAAAAAAAAAATTTATAAATTTCATTCCATTATTTGATCTAAATGTTTTAATTTTTGCATCATATTGATTATCTATAAAATTATAAATTCGTGAAAGTGAAAAAATACTTCATTTTTATTTTTTAGTAAATGTAACAAAGTTACTTTAGAAAAATCATTTATAAAAATTACAAAATATTGGTATCCATTAAATGATTCAATTGGATCAGGTCCCCACTCAAAAGGTTTCTCACTTTTACTATTTGATAGATGAAATGGTAATCTAGTATGTTTTCCTAATTTACATACTTCACTCCAATTTTGAAAAATCACAAATATATTTAAGGAATTTATTGGAAGATTGTCCTAGTCTTTTATGCCAAAGAGTTTCTAAATTCTCTTGTCTTCTAACATTTACATTGAATTTTTCATAATTTAATGGGTAGAATCCATTTTCTAAAAAATATTTACCAATTATTTTTTTGGTTTCCCGATTTTTAAATATTACATATTTGAATAAAAAATTGCATTACAATTTAATTCTTATATTAATTTTTTAATTGAAATTAAATTTGCAGAGAAACTACTTATATACAAAATATTACATACTCCCATGCCGTAAATTTTGGTTTTCATATCATTTGCAACAACAACATATTGGTAATTTTTGGATAAATATTGAGTGAGTCTATGGTACTATGCATATCATGAGTTGATCTATAATACAGATCAATATTTCCGCCCTTGAAATCTTAACGATGGGAAATTTTATAAACTGCCCATCCTCTAGAAAAGATAAAAAAAAAATACCTCCTGACCAATTTTTTTGACAAAATGCTTTTCTGGACCCCAAACTTTCCTTCCCTTCTTCTCCCTCTCTCCTCGTTACCCCCCCCGGCCTCTCCCCCTCCCCCTCCCTTCCTCTCTCCACATTAATTTGAAAACTTTTTTATTTTGGAAAGTGCCAAATGAAGAAGGCTTCATTATTACCAATTTTTTCATACCACATTTAATTTTCTAGACATCAAAATAGCACTATGTTGCATTGATACAGGTACGATACAGATACGATGATACAACAATTTTCAAAAATCTAAAATACAAGACGGCTATTATATATTTTTTTTATTTTAATTATGTTATTAAATCAAAACCTTTATTATAGGCAGTTTAAAAAATAAGTTAACACCAATCGAACTTAGGAACCTATTCTAATAATATAGTCTTAAGACGTGCTGATGTATATGATTATATCTAAAAGTCCTCAGTAATATAATCCACAATTTGTGAAAAACTTTAGTCTACTAGGTAAGTAGATGAACATGTGCTGATCACCAAACAAGTAATATTGTGTGATCCAATTGTACGGCTACATATAGATTATTACCCACCTTTAAAGTGAAATTGTGTATTCCAATAATTCGCATTATAGACAACCTTCAAAAAACTTGCATATTGTTTTTAATCACATTAAAATATAAGCTTACATTTTGTTCCTAACACAGAAAAAATGTTAAGAAAATACCAGCAAGACTGGTATCAAGAAAAAAAGATAAAAACAAAATAATAATAACAGCAAGACTGGTACCAAGGGCATATATCCATGTTACAACAAATAAATATAAAAGTAAATACTACTATTCCCTCTATATGACAAAATATGAAATATTATTCTGTACCAGATAGCCTACTATATTTGAGAACCCCTCTCATCTATAGTGCCCTTTTGTTTATACCCTTTGAAATATTATTTTGTCCAATTCCATTTGTACCCCTAGGTGTCTGTGCTGTTGTTTTTGTGTGAGTCGGTGAGTCCCTTATAATTAACGGGATGCAATCATACCAGTGAATTGGGATTTGGATGAGGCTAAATTTGTCTGGGCCTCTAACAGAAGGTCATTTTAGATAGAACCTGACCAAAAAAAAATTCAGTACCACAGTAATCACTATTTTTTTTTGTACAAACAGGTCTGGTACATATATGAATTGGCTATCAGAAAAACTCTTTTGCACCATACTGAGTTGAAGATCAATTTAGTTCTTTACAAAGAGCAAAGATTAAGTAGATCAGCTAAATAATAAAAAAAAAACTGATCCAACAAAGTTAATTTAAAAAAGTAAGAAACGCCAACTATGTTGTGTTGAGAACTTGAGATGAACAAGCAACTTCAGGTCATACATACAGTAGAGAACCCAAGTTCAAAAATCAAACAAACAACTTCAGATCATCATATCATAAACTAGCAATTAGGTATTGCACTTATCCCAGTGTGATTCAATCATTTGAGCCGAATTAGAGCCCAATTTCTTAGGTTTTTTTAGTCCGATTTTGTATTTCTTGCTTACCAGGTATAAAGCTAAATTTGATGTATACTTTTTTTAATTAGAAATATAGCTAGTGTTCTGGAAACCTTAGTTGAGTTCACCTTTCCCATATGAATATCTACTGTAGACTGAATTTTATTTATTTTTAGAATTTGTTCACTACTTTTAAGATAAGTAGAAAATCACTTGATCTGAAATTCTAGACCATCCAAAAGCAGTGATTTTCTATCTATCTTAAAAAATAGTAAAAAAATTCTAAAAGAATATAAAATTTGGTCTACAAGTACATATATATTAATATGAAAATCATTTTGAACAGTTTTGATTGATCGTTAGAATTTTGAAAATGAAAGTATTGATCTGTATTACGGAATAAAACGTCATATGCATAATACCTTAGACTCACTCATTAATCTTTGATGCAAAACATGTGGTCGGTTGCACCACTATCTAAAATTGTTTGATCTTTTGAACAAAGATTTATAGAGTTTCAAGAAATACCACAATATTTTGGGAGATCTTGTTGAGCCAACCGCGTAATTAGTTGTTGGATTAGTTGCCTCACTTGATCTTGGTTTTCTTGGACTGGATTGCTTAGACCCGTTCCACCTTTTTTTCCTCATAATCTTCCCTTGAAATGGAGATCTCCATTCTATGACAAAATGGAGATGATGTGCCTCTTTTATTAAACCATTTTTCTTCTTTCTATTCCTGAGAGTTCTTTCGCTACCCATTTTTCCTTTGCTTGAGGTCACTATCTTTTTTTTTTTTTTTTTTTCGTTTCTCCCCGATCTCCTTCCCTCTCTGTCGTTCTTCTTTTTGGTCGGAGATGAGGATACAAGAACCAACATCGATCTTGTGTGTGGCTCTCTTTTTCGCAATTTGTAAACCTATCAGGGTGATTTTGGTGATTAGTGAGGCTAGGGTGTTGGGATTTTGTTGTCTAGACTCGATCTTTTGTTTTATGTGGCTGTTGAACACTGATCCTAATCTCTCGGTTATGGATTTGATCAATTTTCTTGCTTGTTGGAGCATCTGAGGTTGGTAAGCCATAATTGCTATTATTTTGGTTTGATTGTTTTTCTCAGGGTTTTTGGTATTTTGCTGGTACTGTCTTTCTAGTATCTGTTATTTGGTATTGGCTTTCTGGTATTTTGCTAGTACGGCACTACCCTTTTTCTGGTTTTTCTGATATTTTTGGTACTGAACTAGATAAGAAACAAAACTCTTGTTATTTTTCTAGTATGAGTGGCTGCCTTGTGCAGCTCTTGGTGGCCTTTAAGGCAGTTGGTTTATTTTCTTTAATCGGGTTATCAAACCATGGGGTTTGATATCATATTGATTTTGCAAAATAAAACAGTGAAGTGATAAACAGAGAGTATGATGAATTGTTTGTTTTTATTGCTGTCTTAGTATCAAAGTTTTTACAGTGAGGCTTTATAAAATCAATTTCTATCTTGTCCCTAACGGTTACATAACGGTCAAATAAAAAGATGGAGTTGTCTCTGTTTTATTAACTAGTAACTCTTGTTTGTTTTTTAATAAATGGTCAATGACGAAAATACAACTAACAGGTCTGAGGCCTAACTAGTGCTCTAATTATCTTGTTTGTCAACAGGTATTGCCAACTTCATGGGACATTGAGTAGTAACAGAAGATCTTTTGAGTCGTTCATAGGCGGCCTGAAATTTGTGGAGACCATTGATTTCTTGGGACTATATCATCATGGCGACTTGCCTGATGATATATGGAATGTGAAAACACTTAGGCATGTGATGATGCTAAATTATATCTCAGGACCCTCATCATCTACTGACTTAAAAAATCTGCAAACACTTAGGTGTGTGAGGAGCAGAGAGTCATGGAATGCACAGTTACCTAAAATACCGAATGTGCGCGATTTAGATATCAAAGTGGGGAGCTCGTTTTCATGGGATTTAATGGCCAAGTTGCTTGATACACTGAATCATCTAACCCATCTTACATTACAAGGCAATGAAGTGCCACAAACAATAGTGGAGATGGAAAGGTTTCTATTTTATCAGCATTTACAATATCTGTATCTAAGAGAGCTGTCCTCCCCCCCCAACAACAAGTTGTTACCTGTGGTTGGCATGTTTCCCATCCATGTCACACAGCTTTCACTCTGGAATCTCCATTTCAAGGAAGATCCGCTGCCAGTGCTAGAGAAGCTTCGCAGCCTCAGGTGGCTCTGGTTTTAGGGAGAAGAAGTGAATCAAAAGATGAATTGTTCTGCTGGAGGCTTCCAACAGCTACATGCGTTGACATTTGAGAACCTAACCAATCTAGAAGAATGGGAGATAAAGGAGGGTGCCATGCCCATACTTAAGGACTTGCAAATAGTCCATTGTGAAAAACTAAGGGTGCCTCTCGGGCTTCAGTACCTGTCCAACCTCAAAGAACTTATCGTAGATGACTGCAGCGAATTACAAAATCATGCAGATGAGATCTGCAACGATATTTGCAAACATGTTCCCCACATAAAAATACGGTAGGGCCAGCTTTGATCTGTAGAATGCTTTCCTTTAATTTATTTGTGTTAGTGTTTCAATCATTTTCGTACTGCTATTGTCACACCCCGCGGCCATAAATAGTGACAGAGCCCCGCCGTAAACATACAACCTCATGTATGCTTACAAGGCAATTAAAAATACACTCATCATGATATAATAAAAGATATAAAACAAGTCTATTTATAATAGTCCAAGTACAAAATATCTGGTAAAAGTATAACATACAAAAGGGTATCTCATACAGATACCAACCGTAAGGTATGACATAGGGTGCTATATCACAAAACAAAATATGCCCCTCTAGTCACATAACCAAAATATCTACTAAGGTACTATGGTGACATATAACAAGGCCTACTACTCGCGTGCCTCTCCAGGATCGACCGCATCAAAACCTGTAGAAATAACCCAAAGGGTTGGGGTGAGAATATAATTCTCAGTGCGAATTTGCCACAATCGAGTTATTGGACTTGCAATCAGACTCCATGTTCAAAAATGAAATCCATACCAAAGCACATTAGTCATTCTATAACAATATATAAGTATATGCATATGCTCGACAACAAATAATCAAATGAAGTACAATTTACGGAATTTCCAAGGTGACGTTCAAACAAACACATTTTTGGCCTAACTTATCTTATTATGGTGGGTAGCACTTACAGATGTTCCACCGAGCTGGACCCTTTATCTGACCCTCGTCTGTAGGGTTACTGGCACCTACAGACTTTTCCACCGAGCTGGACCCTTTATCTGACACTCATCTGTAGTGCTTTGGCTTAACCATTAATAAAGTCTGGTTCCAAGTCATATAATGAAAATTCACATGAAATCATTCAGAATGTCGTAATATTCAATTGATCGTTCAAATACATTACCACGTAGGGTAATGCCCTCGAGCCATAGACATTGCACACAAGTCACCCACAATCACAATCAATCACACACATATAGTCACCCACCCCTCGTCCCAACCGGTACTGGGACACCATGAGGGCCAATCACCTAAGGCCAATAGGTTCCTGGGATCAAAGTCGGCTCGCCCAGCGGGTCAAACTTTGCAAATTCATTCACATAATTCCATAATCGTTAATTTGTGGTGACTTTCAATCAAACAAATCATAAGAGCACAATCAAGATGACAACCATACGAATATGCAAATCAACCATGTCACACAATTTGGTTTTAACCAAATTGAGTTATGCAAATAATTCACACAATTCAATTATGCAACAATCAAACATGCAATCCATCAAAAATGCAACAATCAACATACAACATGACAATCGAAAAAGAATTTAATTTCTGAAAATGAAACATCAAACAAGTCCAAGAACCCCACACCTGATTACGGAAAGCGTATTGCGTCCCTATGGTTTGGACGTCTCGAAAGGTTCCGCAACCTCTTGCTCAACCGAGCCTACACCTATTACAATCATACATAATTTATTTAATCTTTGTTCGACAATTGATATGCCTACTTGGGTTTTATTACTTATAATTTTCTTAACATAATTTCTATAGATTCACACAACATATAACTTGTTTTGTAGGACCGTACACATTTGACCAATATATTCTGAAAAATACTGGTACAGAGGCTGCTGGTACGCCAGTTCGGACGACCATTTCTCAATATTTTCCCACATAGCATACCCTCAAAATTTTACACAACCCTGTCCTATATGTTTACTAGTATCTCTCAAAGTTTCAAGTGAAAATAAGCAGTCTAGCCCCTGGTTTTCAATATTTTCCTCCAGCAGTCTAAATTTTCCAGAATCTGGACCTATCGAGGCAAAATCCGTACCAGTAAAATTTTGGGTAGTATTTTAGGACAACATTAAATATGGTCACATTGTTAACATGAAATTCTAGTTGCCCATAAAATTTGGTGATCATACCCCTTTAGGAACTCTAGTTTTGGGGCCTCCAAAGTTGACGAAACTTGCTGAAATTTCCAGATTTTCGGTTTTCCCCAATTACACAAACTCTAGATTAATCAAAACAAAATAATTTCCAGATTTTCAAGAGAAAGAGGAGACATTACCAATCAATACCTTGGTTGGTTGGATTGAACTAGATTAATCAAAATTTCTTCTCCAAATTTCGGATTTGAAACAAATCCTAAATAGAAAATCAAGATTTAGGTGACATTGAGAAAGGAAGTACCAAATTAACAACATAGAAGCTTAATGGATGTAGATTATTCACAATTTATACAAAAAAATTCAGATTTGAGCAAAGTCCTAGAAAATGGAGAAAATATAGATTTTGAGAGAATAGGAGAGAAATGGAATACCAATTGAAGAATTAGATGGTTACTAGGGAGATGATCAATAATTCCCAACTTTTTTCTTCATTTTCTCAAAGGATTTGGTGAATTTTTGGAATCCTCTCCTTTTTCTCTTTCTTTTCTCTCTCTTTTATTTTTTTTCCTCTCTTTCTGTTGGCGCAACACACACAGCAGGGAGCAAGGGAAAGGGACGGAGGGAGAGAGAAATATATTTGGAATTTTGCTAAAGAAACCCTCAAAATTTTGGATATTCATAAAGGAAGAAATTTTATTCATATTCATGCATAAAAATTTGTATCTAGTCCCAATTTATATAAAGTAAAATTTTCAAGATTCGAGTAAGTCTCGGTTGTTTCGAAAATTCAGACAAATATTTAATTGTTTCAATTTTTTTTTTAAGCTCCTCGTTCGTCAACAAAATTATTCAGTTATGTTGTAAGCATTCTAATTTTATTTATCTAGGTGTGTGTGTGTGTGTGTGTGTGTGTGTGTGTGTGTGTGTGTGTATATACATATATATATATTTTTTTTTTTTTTTGTTTAAAATTTTCTTAACGTAACATTTCTCCCCCCCTTAAAAATAAAGTTCAGTCCTCTGAACTTAACTACGTACCTGAATCGTCGAATAAATCCGGGTAGTTCTCACGAATGATTTCCTCACGTTCCCATGTCGCTTCCTTCTCCGAATGACGTCCCCATTTTACGAGAACAAGTTTGATCACTTTGTTTCGAAGTCGGTGTTCTTTTCTATCCAATATTTGTATCGGCTCTTCTTGATAGGATAAGTCATCTCTGACATGCAAGTCAGAGTAATCAATGCAATGAGATGGATCTCGCACATATCGGCGTAATTGTGACACATGAAATACCGGATGAACTCGGTCCAATGCGGGAGGTAATGAAAGCTCGTAAGCCACCAGTCCAACTCGTTGCATAATCTGAAATGGTCCAATGTATCGGGGACTCAACTTACCCGAAACACCAAATCGATGCACGCCTCTAATAGGAGAAACTCGAAGCCACACGTGATCTCCTTCTTGAAATTCTAATGGTCTTCGACGAGCATCGGCATACTTTTTTTGCCTTTCTTGAGCTGATTTCAGCCGGCTCAAAACAACCCTTGTCTTTTCGACAACTTCTTGTATCATTTGAGGTCCCACGGGTCCCCACCATAACGGTGTACGACACTGCTGTCCCGTAAGTGCCTCTTGTGGTGACATTCCAATACTCGAATGATAACTATTGTTGTATGCAAATTCTACCAAGTACAGGTGATCGATCCAAGAGCCTTGAAAACTGAGAGCACAAGCTCGAAGCATATCTTCCAAAGTTTGTATTGTCCGCTCGGATTGACCATCTGATTGCGGATGATGTGCTGAACTGAATCTTAACTTTGTACCCATTGACTCTTGAAAACTTCCCCAAAAATGAGAGGTAAAACGGGTATCTCGATCCGAGATAATATATCGGGAGCAACCATGGTATTTAAATTGATATTGCAAAAACAAATCAGCCAACTCTTTTCCGGTTGTATCCGTCCGAAGTGGAATGAAATGTGCAATTTTAGTCAATCTATCCACTATAACCCAAATGGCGTCATATCGCCCAATAGTTCTCGGGAAACCTGTCACGAAATCCATGGTAATCGATTCAAACTTACTTGCGGGTATCTCAAGGGGTTTTAGTAGTCCCGCCATCTTTCGTCTCTCAGCTTTGACTTGTTGACAAACTTGGCACTTCTCAACATAACTTTGAACATCCCTCTTCATCTTCGGCCACCAAAAGTATTGCTTCAGATCCTTATACATCTTGACTTCCCCGGGATGAATGGTATAGCCTGAATCATGTGCCTCCGATAGAATCAACTTCTTCAACTCCGAGTCATTCGGAATGCATATACGGTCATGGAATCGTAGAATACCATCTTCTTGAAGTCGAAATGATGAGTCTTCATTTGATTCATAATGTTCTCGAAACTTCTGACATTTCAAATCCTCTTGTTGTGCTCTTCGGATACGCTCGTGTAACTCTGGCCGAACCTCAACCGCAGCCAATATAATTGATGCAAATGAGGATGTACCCGCACGAGTTGTATTTCCAATCAATCGAGGCAATGTTTCCAACGCAAACTCTCGAGACGTACCAACATATAAATTCATCCTTCGCATTTCTTTGAGAAGATGTACCTCACTTGTGATAATAGATGCTAGATTTATCTAACTCTTCCTGCTTAGCGCATCTGCTACCACATTCGCCTTGCCTGCATGATACTGAATGTCTAGATCATAGTCTTTCATCAATTCCAACCATCTCCTTTGTCTCAAATTCAACTCCCTTTGAGTAAAAATATATTTCAAACTTTGGTGATATGTGTAGATACGACATCTTGCTCCATACAAGTAATGTCGCCAAATCTTTAATGCAAAAATCACCGCTGCTAACTCCAAATCATGTGTCGGGTAATTCTGTTCATGCTGTCGTAACTGTCGAGATGCATATGCAATAACGTGCTCATCTTGCATCAATACACATCCCAAACCCGATCGAGATGCATCGGTGTAGACCGTATACTCCTTGCCAGTAATTGGCATTGCAAGAACCGGTGCAGATACTAATCAACTCTTCAATTCCTGAAAGCTTTGTTCTTGAGCGGCACCCCACTCAAACTTCACACCTTTATGCAATAACTTCGTAAGAGGAGCAGCCAACTGTGAAAATCCGAGTACAAATCGTCTATAATACCCCGCTAGACCTAGAAAACTACGAATCTCCGTAACTGTGTCTGGTCTCTTCCATTCGGTCACCGCCCGAATCTTTTCTGAATCCACTGCCAACCCTTCTCCTAAAATCACGTGGCCCAAAAATGCCACTTTATCAAGCCAAAATTCACACTTTGAAAATTTTGCGAACAATTGATGCTCTCGTAACCTTTGCAACACTACTCGTAGATGTATCTCATGTTCTTCTCGTGATCGCGAATACACCAATATATCATCAATAAAAACCACCACTGTAGAATCCAAGAGATCATGGAACACTCGATGCATAAGATCCATAAATGCGGCTGGAGCATTCGTTAGCCCAAACGGCATGACCAAATACTCATAGTGCCCGTAACGTGTACGGAAGGCTGTCTTTTCTACATCACTCGGGCGTATTCTTAGCTGATGGTATCCTGTTCTCAAATCTATTTTTGAATAAATCGAAGATCCCTGCAACTGATCAAACAAATCGTCAATTCGAGGTAATGGGTATCTATTTTTGACTGTTACCTTGTTCAATTCACGGTAGTCGATACATAACCACAAAGTCCCATCTTTCTTCTTCACAAACAACACAGGAGCACCCCATGGAGAGGTGCTTGGTCTAATGAACCCACTTTCTAGCATCCCTTCTAATTGTGCCTTAAGTTCTTTCAACTCCGCAGGAGCCATACGGTATGGAGTCTTAGAAATCGGTGTTGTGCCTGGCATCAATTCTATGCCAAACTCCACTTCTCGTTTGGGCGGTAATCCAACTATCTCATCCGGGAACACATCCACAAATTCTGACACCACCGGAATAGCATTAATCTCAGGAACTTCCGTTTTAGTGCAAACTATTGCAGCCAGATATGCATTGCACCCTAAATCTATCAGCTGTCGAACCTCCACCGCTGAAACATAAGGCATTAATTCTCCAATTTTTCTACATTTGAGTGTGCAAGACATACCTCTTGGAGTTGCAAAACAAATCCTGCGATGTGGACAGTCGATTGTCGCTGCATGTCTTGTCAACCCATCCATCCCTAATAGAACAACATACCCCATAATATCCACAACCAACATGTCTATTTCGAGATCCCTTCCATCCACTCTGACTTTTCGGTTTCGGCATATTGTGATTGCTCAGTCAGTAGAGCCAAAAGGGGTTTGAACACTAAGGACGTTGTTACTCGTCTCACTTGGCCAATGACATTTTTCTACCAAAGCCTTCGATACAATGGAATGGCTACACCCAGTATCCATCAAGCAATAAGCATCATGATCCGAGATAGAAAGTATACCTGTCATCACATTGGCCTGAGAATCAGGAGATATCATGTCAGCACCCTCACCTCGAGTCTCTGATGCATCATGTGCAGTCCCTGACACCCCAATCGCATGTGCAGACACTCGTCCTCCAGTCCTGCCTCCGCTAAACTGAGTAACACCTCGCTCACGGGATGGTGGTCCACCCTGCCCACGGCCAGCAGATCCTCCAGCACCACTATCCCTCTGAAAGCCCACGGCGGCATTCGGGCACTCTCTAGCCCAATGCTCTACGCTGCCGCATGTAAAACATGCGCGATTGCGACGTCTACACTCTTGTTCAGAATGTGCCTGATTGCATGCACGACACCACATTCGAGTAAAACCCGGCCGGAACCCGGGTGTGGTTGTCTGTCTGGGATGGGGTCTAGGTGTCATAATCGGCCTAGGAGGTGGTCTAGCAGCCGATGGCCCTCCCCCTGACCTCACCATCTGCCTGTTCTGATCCTCCCTCTGCTTGACATTTCTTTCGGTCATCTGTATTTTCCTTCTCTTGCTATGCATCTCTACTTGCTCTGCGTGATCCATCATAGCCTGAAGCTCGGTAACTACTGGAGTATCTACAATCATCGATATACCTCCGTCCAACCCATCCAGGTACTGCCTATGGTACCTCGCCACATCATTCTGTACATCTGTTGCATACCTTGACAAGGCAAGGAATTCATTGTTATACTCTGCCACTGGTCTCCCATTCTGCTTTAGGTCTAGAAATTTTCTCCGTAATGCCTCTCGCTGTAAATTACTTAGAAATCGTCGAGTGAATTGTTGCTCAAACCACTCCCACGGAATCTTTACTTCCTCCCCGACATAACTACGTCGGGCTCCATTCCACCAGAACCTTGCATCACTCTCCAACTGTTGTTCTGCTAACTCCACCTTATCTTCATCAGGCACTCGACATAAATTCAGCTTTGCATTCACATTAGCGAGCCACTCCTCTGCTACGGCATACCCACCAGTGCCGTCAAAACGAGCTGGATTAAGACGCATGAACGAGTCGTACAACCTTCTGAACTCCTCAGGAGCACCTCTGTGAACCTCAGGTACCGCATCGCGCCTTTCTGCCTGGCGACCTCTCTCGTAAGCCGCAATCAACCTCTCATCTAAATCTCGATCCCGGTCCTGCCCACCCCTAGGTCCAAGATCAACTCTCTGAACCTCAGGTCCTGCAGGTCCGGTCTCAACTCTACGAGCAGCTGGCCGTCCCCTACCTCGACGTCCTTCCATAGTTCTGTATCAAGAGAGAATCTTATTAAGATTGTATCTACTTATTACTATACTAGATAAGTCGGTAGTCGTGACGGCCCAATTGTAACGTACCCTACTCACGTATCCTATTAGTCTCGGTTAGGGCTTAAACCATGCTCTGATACCACCAAAGGGAACTGTCACACCCCGCGGCCATAAATAGTGACAGAGCCCCGCCGTAAACATACAACCTCATGTATGCTTACAAGGCAATTAAAAATACACTCATCATGATATAATAAAAGATATAAAACAAGTCTATTTATAATAGTCCAAGTACAAAATATCTGGTAAAAGTATAACATACAAAAGGGTATCTCATACGAATACCAACCGTAAGGTATGACATAGGGTGCTATATCACAAAACAAAATATGCCCCTCTAGTCACATAACCAAAATATCTACTAAGGTACTATGGTGACATATAACAAGGCCTACTACTCGCGTGCCTCTCCAGGATCGACCGCATCAAAACCTGTAGAAATAACCCAAAGGGTCGGGGTGAGAATATAATTCTCAGTGCGAATTTGCCACAATCGAGTTATTGGACTTGCAATCAGACTCCATGTTCAAAAATGAAATCCATACCAAAGCACATTAGCCATTCTATAACAATATATAAGTATATGCATATGCTCGACAACAAATAATCAAATGAAGTACAATTTACGGAATTTCCAAGGTGACGTTCAAACAAACACATTTTTCGCCTAACTTATCTTATTATGGTGGGTAGCACTTACAGATGTTCCACCGAGCTGGACCCTTTATCTGACCCTCGTCTGTAGGGTTACTGGCACCTACAGACTTTTCCACCGAGCTGGACCCTTTATCTGACACTCATCTGTAGTGCTTTGGCTTAACCATTAATAAAGTCTGGTTCCAAGTCATATAATGAAAATTCACATGAAATCATTCAGAATGTCGTAATATTCAATTGATCGTTCAAATACATTACCACGTAGGGTAATGCCCTCGAGCCATAGACATTGCACACAAGTCACCCACAATCACAATCAATCACACACATATAGTCACCCACCCCTCGTCCCAACCGGTGCATCGGGACACCATGAGGGCCAATCACCTAAGGCCAATAGGTTCCCGGGATCAAAGTCGGCTCGCCCAAATGGGTCAAACTTTGCAAATTCATTCACATAATTCCATAATCGTTAATTTGTGGTGACTTTCAATCAAACAAATCATAAGAGCACAATCAAGATGACAACCATACGAATATGCAAATCAACCATGTCACACAATTTGGTTTTAACCAAATTGAGTTATGCAAATAATTCACACAATTCAATTATGCAACAATCAAACATGCAATCCATCAAAAATGCAACAATCAACATACAACATGACAATCGAAAAAGAATTTAATTTCTGAAAATGAAACATCAAACAAGTCCAAGAACCCCACACCTGATTACGGAAAGCGTATCGCGTCCCTATGGTTTGGACGTCTCGAAAGGTTCCGCAACCTCTTGCTCAACCGAGCCTACACCTATTACAATCATACATAATTTATTTAATCTTTGTTCGACAATTGATATGCCTACTTGGGTTTTATTACTTATAATTTTCTTAACATAATTTCTATAGATTCACACAACATATAACTTGTTTTGTAGGACCGTACACATTTGACCAATATATTCTGAAAAATACTGGTACAGAGGCTGCTGGTACGCCAGTTCGGACAACCATTTCTCAATATTTTCCCACATAGCATACCCTCAAAATTTTACACAACCCTGTCCTATATGTTTACTAGTATCTCTCAAAGTTTCAAGTGAAAATAAGCAGTCTAGCCCCTGGTTTTCAATATTTTCCTCCAGCAGTCTAAATTTTCCAGAATCTGGACCTATCGAGGCAAAATCCGTACCAGTAAAATTTTGGGTAGTATTTTAGGACAACATTAAATATGGTCACATTGTTAACATGAAATTCTAGTTGCCCATAAAATTTGGTGATCATACCCCTTTAGGAACTCTAGTTTTGGGGCCTCCAAAGTTGACGAAACTTGCTGAAATTTCCAGATTTTCGGTTTTCCCCAATTACACAAACTCTAGATTAATCAAAACAAAATAATTTCCAGATTTTCAAGAGAAAGAGGAGACATTACCAATCAATACCTTGGTTGGTTGGATTGAACTAGATTAATCAAAATTTCTTCTCCAAATTTCGGATTTGAAACAAATCCTAAATAGAAAATCAAGATTTAGGTGACATTGAGAAAGGAAGTACCAAATTAACAACATAGAAGCTTAATGGATGTAGATTATTCACAATTTATACAAAAAAATTCAGATTTGAGCAAAGTCCTAGAAAATGGAGAAAATATAGATTTTGAGAGAATAGGAGAGAAATGGAATACCAATTGAAGAATTAGATGGTTACTAAGGAGATGATCAATAATTCCCAACTTTTTTCTTCATTTTCTCAAAGGATTTGGTGAATTTTTGGAATCCTCTCCTTTTTCTCTTTCTTTTCTCTCTCTTTTATTTTTTTTCCTCTCTTTCTGTTGGCGCAACACACACAGCAGGGAGCAAGGGAAAGGGACGGAGGGAGAGAGAAATATATTTGGAATTTTGCTAAAGAAACCCTCAAAATTTTGGATATTCATAAAGGAAGAAATTTTATTCATATTCATGCATAAAAATTTGTATCTAGTCCCAATTTATATAAAGTAAAATTTTCAAGATTCGAGTAAGTCTGGTTGTTTCGAAAATTCAGACAAATATTTAATTGTTTCAATTTTTAAGCTCCTCGTTCGTCAACAAAATTATTCAGTTATGTTTTAAGCATTCTAATTTTATTTATCTAGGTGTATATATATATATTTTGTTTAAAATTTTCTTAACGTAACAGCTATCGTTTTCTTTTCCTTTTAATTTATTTGTTTGTTGTTCAGTTTTATTATATAGTTGTTGAATATGTTTTGAAATCTATAAAAGACATAAGACTATGTATTTTACTTATAATTGCCAAAATTGTTTTATTTTCCTTTTAATTTATGTTTTCAAATAAATTATTCTGTTTTGGTATAGCGGTGCACATATTTTACGATGTCCCCTCTAGATATGTATTTCGACTAAAAGACAAAAATACTGTATCATGTTGATTTGTTTCTAGCTGTCATTTTTTTTAATTATTAATTTTAAATTTTAAAATATTCTTCTAGGAAAAAAAGGCTCAATTTTAAAATATGCCGCATAAACATGTTATCAATGCGAGAAAAACAAACAAAAAGAAAAACTAAGAGCCGCTATATGGAAGTCTCGGTTCATTTTTCTGTATTAGAATTTCAAATTTCAGTTATTTTTAAATTTGAAATTTTCCTTAGTACTCTTTTAGAAGTTCTGATTTAAAAATTATATTCTATAAATTAAAAGAAAAATTCTAGCATACATCAAACTGTTTTGTCCATATATTAAAAAAAATATTAGAGTGCGGCTATGGTAATATGCATAAAGTAATTATACTAAACATTTGATATGACTAAAATCTTTTTCTTCTTCAGTATTTGATGAATAATTAACTCTGCATTTTGTTTTTCTTTCAAACTAAAACATAAAAATTTAGTTTCAATTCTCTGTGTAATTATATATATGTTGGAGAAGATTAATTAACAAAAATAACTCAGTTGGAGATGTTTTAGATTGGGCATGCTTACAGTCTGATCGGAACTAAGAAGTACCAAATTTCAATTCAATTCAATAGAGATGACTTCAATAAAAACAAATTATAATTGAATATTTCTTATTGGAAAGAATAGTTTGACCGACAAGAATTCAATTGGAAAAACAAAAAACAATTCTTATAATTTTCCATCTATGCCATTAATTCACTGCGATTTTGATTGTTTTCCCTTCAATTTATAATCAACTAAATATATTCAACAAACAAACAAACTTTTTTTAATAATTTCTCTATATATTTGAGTTCCATTCAATCATTGAGGTCTGTAGTTATATGTTTTTCATCTTAAATTTCACTTTGTTAATTAGGATCCTCCTTGTAACAGACTATTTTAGTAATGCAATTCAAGCCTGTGGGCCTTCTCTCCAAAAAAATTATGATTGACAAGTGAAAATATTTAATTTGTTCCTAATATTTCTTTTTTATTTTGATGTTGTTGTTGGTTCTGTGATCTACCTAATTTTTCAAAGACAAGATGTTACTGTTATGATGTAGTATCTACTTATATCCAATAATTATTTGATGTAATTATATGTACATGGCAAACCACCATGATATATGTATAACTAAGATTGTAGCCACACGGTGCAACAAATTTTTCTGGGAAAAATAGAAAGGCAAATTTTTTTTTTCGGGAAAAAAAGGCATCTTTACAGAAGAATATTTTGTTGGTGAAACTCTAAATTCTCTCCAGCTTTAAAATGAATAGGGAATGGTTAGATATAAACCTGTTTGATTGCTGATATAACTTCGTCTCCTTTTCTTTTTCTTTTTTTTTCATTTTTTCTTTTATTAATACAACTTCCATTGCAAATTCCTAGTAACTACAAGTCCTGATATAGGGGTGCAAATGGATCGGATAGTGGTAAAACCATATCCGCATCCATTTTTATTTTTTAGATATGGATATAGATCGGATATTTGATGGATACATACGGATACGGATCGGATATCCGTAGATATAAATATTTTCTTTATATATATTAAATTATATGGTGTATATCTATTATTCGGATACGGATAATTAAAATTCAAAATCATATCCGTATCCGTATCCGCGTGAATATTCAGATAACCGTCTCTCATTAATAATATATACACATACTTGTAATATTTCATCACTCATTTATATAAGAAATATTGGTATTCTTGATAATTATTATCTCTCCACACAAGAGACACAGAATAAGATAGAATATGTATGACCATCAATTATGGACAATATTTGATAATATCCACAAATATGTACTCTTATGTGAAAGAAACAATTATCTCAATCCTCAAAATCCAAACACAAACAAAAAAAAAAAATAATGACAACAAACACAATTCATTTCAAATATTTTATTTTGGGTCATGGCCAATTATATGATCTACATTAGACATCCATTTGATTATATATATTGACAACTCTGTGTGATATGATCTACAGAATATGATGATCATCTAATCCAAATACTAATATTATACCGGTAATTAATGTTCCTTGTTAATTACTATTGAGTATTTATATATAGTTTTTTTTTTGTCAATTCTATGCTCTTTTTCGCTTTTAAATTTATACTCAATGCTCAAAAGGATGTGGCTACAAGCTTACAGTCTGTCCTTGTAAATTAAACTAGAATTTATATTAAATTAAACTAGAAAATGTTTTGAATTATTATACATTAAACTAGAAAATTCTATTAAAGTAAATGGAGGGGTTTGTTGCAATTTTATCTTAAGTTTGGGTCAATGCGTGAAGAGAGGTTGATTGTGACAAATTATAAATTAAGAAAAAAAAAAATGGATTGCGCACTGATTATTTAAAAACAGGCGCACTGGTTATAAAAAAATTAATTTAGAATAACTCCGGCCAGCCCATTTTAAGCAGATTAATTAAGGCCTTTATTTGAGACTAACGCGAGGAATTATGATACCAAGGGCTTTTAAAAATGCTGAATTCTATATAGCTCTAACCGATGATTAGAAAAATAAAACATTCTTCATTATAGTTTTATTAGCTGCCTCTCTAGATTTTAAGTTTTAGTGGAGATCTATCGATTCAGACCAATTTTGTCCTCTCTTTCTGAAAAACTTTTTGCCACCTCTGGATGTTTGATTTGTAAATCGGAATAAATTTGTTGAATTTTGATAGGTAATTAGAATTATCAGTTAGAGTATTAGAAATTACAAGTCAAAACATTAGAAATTATAAGTTAAAGCATTGTTTTTTATTGAATACCCAATTGTTTTGGATTTAAATTCGATTTGATATTTTGTTTTCTTCTTTTGATTAAAAGTGCTAAAATACTGGAAGTCCTCAAACTATATACAAGTTGCTTTTATTTGGAAAAAAAGAAGAAGAATAAGAGTCATTCATATAATTTTTTATAAAAAAAATATGGAAGTTAATTTAGAATACTCATAGCTTTTTAGTATAAATTATATAACAAAAATATATTTCATTATCAGTTTTTGACAAAAAAATAATATAAAAATCAATTGAGCCCAATAGACCAATACTGACCCTTATTTTTCCTAAAAAATTGAGCCCAATGTCTCCGCATATCTCGGCCTTTATGTAGCCATATCCAAAACTTCCATTCTAGTTGATCAAAGAAAGCTTCCTTAATTTGATACTGTATACTGTACAGTTAAAGTATTCCCAAGAATAAAAAAGAACCCAAAAGATCTCAATTTCTTTAATAAAGTTAATAATTCTAACTCCATTTTTTTATTGGATGAGTATTCTTTTTTGTCAGTTTTGTAATGAAACTTTAAGAGAGACAAGGATAAAATAAAAAAATTTACTAATTATAAGTCTTGGGTAAAAATTACATTGTATCTTTAACATTAATGTAAATTATATAAATAGTGCGCATCTCCTCCTACTTCACAATTGAAAAAATGTACGAAGATTACATAAATAAACAAATAACTCAGGTTTTGAATTACGATAATTAACCAACAGCACATACAAAATTACAAATTCACTTGGGCGGGAGCCGCGGGACCTTTTAAAAGAGCAAGTTACATAATAAGCCACAAAAACGGTGCCACAGACATCTTGTCCATTTTCCCTAAAGTAATAAAAATTTTGAGTTTTCATACGAACCGTACGATCAGAATTCGATCCGAGGTTGATTGCCTGTGGTACTTTAATTTCCGTGTCAAAACCGATCGAACGGTTGGGATTTAAACTGAAAATTTGGGAGACTGTAGGAGATCAAAGTCACAGATATCAGCACTACAATTAAATACATTCCTTGAAAGAACGCCTCCTTTTTTGCGAATTCATCTCTCCTTCCTTTTGCTCGATTGCTCTTAAACCCTCTTCGTTTCTCTTCACAGAACCCTAGCAAGGACAAGATCTCTCTCTCTCTCTCTCTCTCTCTCTCTCTCTCTTACCAACGCACACAACACTGAACACACACTCGCACATGCGCGCGATTGCAAAGCGAAGCAAGGATTTGATCGCGAAAACCTCAAGAAGGTTTGATCTCTGATAAATTTCTCTTCGTTTGTGATCTACTCTGTTTAGTAGCGTTCTTGGGTAGAAAATTTATGTTATTCTTTGATTAAGTTAGGTTCTTTGTTGGAAAATTTGTGTTTCTTTGCTAAAGTGAGTTCTTGGTTAGTTGGTTGGAAAATTTCTGTTATTACTTGTAAATGTTAAGTTCTTGATTGGGTTTAAGTAATGGATAGCTGTCTCTTGCTCGTCCTTGTAAAAGTGTTGATTTGTTATTTTTCCTGGATTTTCTTAATTTGAGTTTCGATTGGGTTCTCCAAAAAGCCCCTAATTTGATAGGTGCCAGAAATTAGTGCAAATTTGATAGTGAGCAGCTAAGTTCTGAGTAGTATGTAGAAACTATGGCTCCTTTGCACTGTTATTAAAGTTTCTTGTTTGAATATTTGTACTATATGAATTGCACTAATTTGAGTAACTAATTTCATGCACAAATGAATTGCACTAAAGATATGTTTAGTGATCTAATTTTTTAATTAAATATACGTCAATGTTAATTATTAACTCACTTTCCTTCTGAATTTCACATTTTTTTTCTGTTCCAAACTTCTAATTTCAGCACGTACAATGGCTAAAGCTGCTAGCCCAAGCTTTCAAAGGCAACTACAAAATGCCTCAATTGAAGCTACAATGTGTCAGATCGAAAAACTAAATCCCAAAGAAATATCCATCTTTCTGTCCCATATCTCAAATGCAAAAGACCCTGAAAATTTTAGCGGATATCAGAAGTTATCCATATTAAATGCCCTTGTCAGAATTCAAGGCCAGAATATCATACCATACCATATATAAGCGCAATCATGTCTGTACTTATTCAAGCCTTAGAATTCAGCCATGAACATTCTACCTCTTCACTTCACGAGTCATGTGCTAGGCTGACATGTGCAATTGCTCAATACGGGATTGACCCCTTGGTACCAGGGAGTGAAAAGATCGAGATTATTAGCTCTCTTTGCAGGCCTCTTTCAGATTTCTTAATGAGCCCTCAAAAGAATGTTGCCTCGGTTTGTGCATTTTGCATAAAGGCCCTTGTTGAAAGCAATAACTGGAACTATTCCTCCAGCTATCTGGTAAATCAGATTTGTTCAAAAGTTGTGGGTGCTCTTGAAGAAGGTTTGGCTATATCTCTGGTGAAGCAAAACCCATACTTAATAGAACCCTATGCAAGGTCTCTCTTAACATCAGGGTTGTTTTTCTTGACTGATGGTGGGCCCCAAATGAAGGTGCTTTCTGTGGAGATGATCCAGTCAATCAGATCGGTACATGTCCTTGGTTTTTCTTGACTGATGGTGGGCCCCAAATTCCACGAAAAATCACCTACCATGTAACTCGGCCAAAAATCAGATCGGTACATATCCTCTGCCATGTTGACTAGCGAATCCAAGAACAATGCAAAGCTTGACAAGTTTGCACTCATTTCATTTAACTTACACTTTTCAAATGCTATACATATCTGGATTCTGGACTTCCCATCCATAATGGGCTTTTGCTTCCTCTGCTACTAGCGGGCCTTTGTTCTAAGTTCTAACAGATGGACTTTTCATCCAAAGTGGGCTAAGCCGCTGCGGTGCTCATAGTCACAGCCCCTTGTTTATTTTCTTGTTTATTTCTTTGACCATTCATTGCATTAGATTATTTTTTTAGATGGCTGTTATTGCTGTTTTGTTTTAACAAATTATTAACTTAAATTATATTTAAATACTTAAACTATAAACTAATATAAATTATTCAATTTTTTTCATATTTGAATTTATTTAATTAGTATTTGTATTTTATAAAGTCCATGTGACTCAATCATCCAACAATTATTCATTTTGTATCCGTATTCGAATTTTTATTTGTGGATTATCTGCTCTGTATCTATATCCATTTAAGTTATATATGATTTTAAATTTTAACATCTGTTTACTATCTGTATATGTATTTGTATCCGCACATTGAAACGTGGATATGAATCTGGTATTGGCATTATCCCCTCTATTTTCACCCCTAAATGAAGCATTGGTTTTTTTTATTATTATGTAAAAAGTTTCAAGTCAATTTTCTTTATTATATGTTATTACATGTAATGAAATGTGAACTCTGCGGTCCAATTGGCTTAGTAAATCTTCATTAATGTCCTATTTTTATATGGGTACATCACATTACATAAAATAAAAGTAATTCGTTGTTGGTTTTTGGAAAAATAATCGCTTGTGAGAAAATAAAATCATGACTGCATAAAATAAAATAAAATCTTCATTCCAGTTTTTTACGTTAATGATTGGACACCTTTATACCAATTACAGCAACAATATCCATAAATCATGGCTCCAAACAATATTATAATTATAACAATTAATGCCTCGTAATAAATCAATCCAAACAACAAAAAAAGGTTTGGGGGGTGGGTTAGTCAATTTCACAACGTATACCTATCAATCAAAATATCGAAAATATGTTTTTCTCCTCTAAAATTTGCAATTTCATATTTCTCATTCTAAATTTTCTAGTTCTGCCCTTGGTCACAATAGAGCTCGTCATAGTTCTGATACCAATTTGTTAGTATTTGATATGAATTAACTTAGTATATTTTAGTAGTGGAAGAAATAGCGCTCTTTGCATGGTATAATTTTAATTTATATTATCAATATTTTATTGTTCTCTTACATTAAAATATATCTTACACATTATTTAGAGTCGCCATATAAAAGCATTTGACTCCCTCATTAGCATTCTTATATTATTAATTAGCATTTAACTCCCTCATTAACTTACTCTTTTTATTTTCTAGATACGTGTTTTGAAAACAGACCAAAACATTACAATATAATTTTTAAAGAATTCCATCATTAATTGCTACATTGAAAGCACTAATTAAGTTTATTATTTCCAACATTATCTAATACGTACCCAGATCATGTTAAGATATTTTTTGAAATAAAATATAGTTTGTGCTCCATGCATGATATATGTTGTTTACGTCGCATGCTCATAAACTCTAGGAGGAGAGACATTTATGAATTAAAGCTCGATACAACATCCTATATTTATCGAACAAAAAAAAGCACATTCTTGACTTTAATTCCGGAATAGGGATCATGACTCGTTATGAGAATATAAAAAAATTGAGATAAAAATAGAATCAATTCTTCTAATTTGTAATATTTGAGAGATTTTGTTTTTTCTTTTATGAAAAATAAGAATTATGTCCTTATTTGATTTATTGATATTGTTAATTAAGAAAAGATCAGGTTGTAAGTTACAAAACTGTATCCAAGTTGGTCCATATACAATTAACCTGCTTCCGATCCTCCCTGCAAGGCCATCCATCATTAATTCCAGTCTGAGATTTCTTCTAATTTACGAGAGTTCTTAATCTGAATTTAATCTGAACAAAAATTGTTTAACCAAAAGCATGAATATATATCTTTGATTAATGAGGTCCTCAATCTCGATGGTAATCAGCTTATGAAATTATTGATCAATTTGATTTTTTTAAGAAATTGTACGTAGCTATGTATAGTTTGATTATTTAGCTCCTACTATTAAAATTATAGTTTCCGCCCTGCCTGCGTACTAATTAAGTTTTCAAAAAATTATCTTAAAATACACGGGGAGTGCTATTCTACACACACTATTTGTAAAATCTAGCGCTGAGAGAATTTTTTTAACTTAATTCCAGTTTTACCCTCCTACCATTCTCTTTCTTCCATTAACCCAATTAATGCGTTGTCTCTCTCTTCAAACCAGCAAGAATAACGCAGACTCTCTTCAAAAAATAAAAACAGTCAATTAACGAGAATTCTCTCCTGCGCTAAGACTCAATCTATCGTGTAGAGAATTCTTCTGAAACCAAGCGTAAGCTCACTTTGTAAATATGTGCATAATCAAGCAATCACATGCTTCAGAGTAGTGCTCGTGTATGATATTTTTTTATTTATTAAAAAAAAATTTGGCTTTAATTTATCCGCTTGTGCATTCTATTACATGTATTCATCTAGATTGTAAAGGAGTTTTGTACATGAAATTGAAAAGATGGTAGTGTATCAGAATAAAATGCTATTAGGAGAATACTGGTATTTGTTTATTTGGGAGAGAAATTGAAGGATTGTTTTATTTAAAATCTATGTACCATGTAACTTACTGGTTTGAATGAAATAAATACACAAAAGGCTCCACAAACGCAATGCACATATCTGAATTTTAGTCAAGTATTTCATTTTATCAAAATAAGAAGTATTTATAACCGAAAACTATATATATCCTCCATTTACAATACAAAAAACTTCTATTTTCTATTCACCACTGCGTACTATCCCATTGTACATCCAACTATCCAAGTATCTAAAATGCAGTCTTTCTAATTACAATACACAATCTGTATTTTATTTTTTTACCCTTGTATATTTTCCCTTTATACATCCAAGTATCCAAGTACTACATAATTTAGAACACATGTAATTCATGATTTTAATATTCTGTAGCAACATCCGATACAAGTATGTAGCAAGCAACTGGCTGGTACGCATAATAGGATTTGTTCTGCCAATATGTCAAATTGTGCTTGCACTTGTATACATTCTTGCAATAGCTGCTGATCTCGTAGTGGTTTTAACCTACTTACGTTAGTGTTTTAGAAACCATCTTATAGAAGTCAGCTGATAGGACATGGCATTTTAATTTAGTACCAAAAGGATTGCCAGTAAAACATCCATTTTCAGAATTTTATTGTCTTTAAATAATCCCTAGGATATAAATAACATATCTTGCAATGAAGTGCTGTAAAATTTGTTCAAGGAAACCAATTTAACTAATATCTTCTTTTTTTTTAAAGTTCAAACAGTCTATCCGAACAGTTGAACATGGTCTTCATATGAAAATGTACTTGCTGGCCAAGGTAAGTGGTACATTTACTGCCAATCAGATAATTGGTTCCTATGTGTCTTTGTCAAGTTTTTTTTATTTAAGCCTCTTGCTCATTAGCCAAAGTACACTGAATTGTTCATCATCTAAATTCTTTTTCATGAGTTAATAAATCATTCATCAATGATAATTTTGTTGTCAACTAGACCCACTTTCTAAAATGCGGACATACTTACTCTTTAATTTTTCACTAAGCTAAAATATTAGCCAGTGCATATATAACAATGTCAATTTAAACTGGTTAGGTATCAGAAAAGTTTTACCAATATGTATCCACAGATATATTCACACCAATTCAAAATTAGACTTAAAATAATTTCCCACCATGCAATTCACTTGATATGTACTTATTGCAGGTGGTTTAGTCAAGTTAGCTAGGGTACACATCTTTAATTTGACTTATATATCTTAATTAGCTTGAGGAGAAGAAAAACAAATACCTCCCGAGAATTTTTTTACTTTTGCAGCCTCCGCAGAATAGGTCTTCTCCAGTTATGGAACATAAATAATTTGCAAAATAAAACCATCACCGGGCTTGTCTTGATTTTGGGTATGTCAATTCCTCAATTCTTCTGAGAACGGTTTTCGATGCAAAATCCTAGACCTGAAAAATGACTCTGATACCAAATAGAGTTTTCTGAAAAAGCTATGTTATTCCTTGACCTCTTGGGTCTATATAGAGTGTTACATCTTACATCCGAGTCCTTACATTTCTCTCTAATTCATTTTACTAAAAGGACCCTAAACTATCACATATCTCAACAATATATATAACTAAGATTGTAGCCACAGGTTGCAACAAATTTTTAATTTGAATTGATCATATGTGGGTTTTTTTTCACAATACATAATTAATGGCATGAAAATAACATCAACTGTAGAAGAAATTTGCCTGGAAAATCATATTTTCTTGGGAAAAATAGAAAGACAAATATTTTTTTTTTCGGAGAAAAAAGCATCTTTGCATAAGAATATTTCGTTGGTGAAACTCTGAATTCTCTCCAGCTTTAAAATGAATAGGAATTGGTTAGATAGAAACCTCTTTGATTGCTGATATAACTTTGTCTCATTTTCTTTTTTTTCATTTTTTCTCTATTAATACAACTTCCATTGCAAATTCCTAGTAACTACAAGTCCTGATATTAGGGGTGCAAACGGATCGGATAGTGGCAAAACCCTATCCGTATCCACTTTTATTTTTCGGAAAAAAAAAGCATCCTTGCATAAGAATATTTTGTTGGCGAAACTCTGAATTCTCTTCAGCTTTAAAATGAATAGGAATTGGTTAGATAGAAACCTCTTTGATGGCTGATATAACTTCGTCTCCTTTTCATTTTTTTCATTTCTTCTCTATTAATACAACTTCCATTGCAAAATTCTAGTGACTACAAGTCCTGATATATTGTTTCTGATTGATTTTGGTAATTATCTGATGTTATATACCATACAACTAGTGATATAAAAATCTGTTACGCTCACTTGACAACAATGATATGTTTTAATGTTGGGTTATATTTGTTGGTGCCGCTTTAAGTTTTTGTAGATCCACTGGTACGAGTGTATAACAATGATACAATCTTTTTAATGAAATAATAAAGTTTCAAATTTAAGTGGGAACCTCCAAATACAATTGTTGGTCAATGTATGAACCGATCCAACTGAGATTTTGACTGGGCTAGCTGGAATCTATAAAATTAATTTAGGGAAAATTTCCAGTCTACCCATCTAAACCTTCTCTTATCCCCTTTTATTTATTTTATCTTTTATGTAATTATTTTAAAATTTTAACGGACCATTATACCCACAGATTTTAAACAGAGTGTCCAGTCCATTTGTTTTGTTCTTCCTCTCCTTCCCTATCAAGCTGCTGATCAGCGACATTTCTTCCTCTCCCCTCTTCCCATTCCCAGTCCTCTCCTATCCTCGCCATTCCCATCGCCGTTCTTCCCCTTCTCGTCCCCCTCCCTCCCTCACAGATCGAGCATGCCTCTGGCTGCGGAGATGTCTGGACGGCAGCCCAAGGCAATGCGAGTCATGGCCATAAGAAAAACGAAGCCGGTGTCACGACACAATGAATTGGTCCTTTTAATTCAAATATTGACAGATGATTTTGATATTACGATATTACAATTATATACTGCTGACACTACATAAACATGATGCTTCATTCATTCTCTTCAGATTAAATTTTCCGGCTGTTCAATTTTTTCTCCTGTTGCCTTATACCGACATCATTTTTGATTGGTTGAGGTATGTGTTCTTACCAGTATTGAGCTAGATTTTGACTAAAATTAGAGCACATTTAATTGTATTTGTAGGTGTGATAGGAGAATCGAGATTCTGTAAATGCAAAATTCAACTGAGTTGAGGTACAGTTGAACATTATAGCTTAAGAAAGCTCAATTGCATGATTATATTTTATCTGATGCTCGATTGGGACTAATTTGGGTTAAATGTGAAGTAGGTGATACTTGGTATGAGATGCAATTTGGTTTCTCCAATTGGTTATATCAGAACTCATACAATTGGTCGAATACCAATGGTAATTATACTACTACCATTTCATACTTTGAGAAATATTTTTCACTGGACAAGTTCATAATGAAACTATATTTGAAATGTTAGGTGGTGGGACTAATTAAATCTTGCACGCCAAATGGACTCGGAGATCTGATTCTAACTTTAGACCATAAGAGTGGTTGTGCAAATTTTGTGCTTTTATTGCTTTACCAGGTCTGCACAGCTGAGGCAAATTGATGTATAATTATGATAAATTATAAATTTTAGACCATAAGCAAGGTGTAATCATCTAAAATTTCAAGGAACTCCAGTACCACCATGTGCCAGTAAAGCACTCATAATCAACCAAAATAAACCATAGCAATATATAAATGTAAAAAATTGTTTAAGTTAAAGGATGAGATGGATCTTCAGCTCAAACATTCGGACACTTGCTACTGGTGCATTTCTCAGTGCTGAAAAGTATTTTTTAACATAAAAAAATTCAATTAAGACACTCAAAATCTTAAACTTAATTTTTGAGGCACTAAACGACGTTTTTTGGCGATTCTGATTTTTTCTGAATACCTGGGGTTAACACTGAGGTGACGGTGGTGACCGTCACCTCCTCCCCTTTCCGAATTGGGGTCATACGCGCAAATCTGACTTTCCTAGCAAAAGTTATGACCATTTAAAATTAAAAAAAAACGATGTTTCCGATCTTTGATCCATTTCATTTTTTTTAAAGTTATGGCCGTTTTATTTTTTCTAATAACACAAAATAAAATATTTTACTTTTTTTTACAGCCGCGAAAAACCTGATTTGAAAAATATTAATCCGGATAGACAATGAGATCACACTAATATTATTCAAATTTTATTTTTAAGTAATAAATTCAATCTGCTCAAACAGACATAATATTACAAAACAATTATTGTTATCTATCCATATCATGTGTTATTGTTAAACTATTCACAAATCAAAAAATCCATCGTATTAAAAATATAAATAAATACATAATATTATAAAATACATAAATTATAAACATAATTATAATTGTATATTTATAGAATTTTGTTTGGAGGGATGAAAATTTGAATTTGGGTGGGGGCTGGGGGGAATTTGAAAATTGAAATTTGAATTTTCGGAAAAAATAAAAATAAAAAGGGCACGGGCGCACGGGCGGGGGCACGGGCGCACGGGCAGGGCACGGGCGCACGGGCGGGGCACGGGCACGGCGCACCGGCTCACGGGCTTTTCTGGCTGGGCACTCACGGGCAGGGCAAAAAAAAACCGGGTCTGGCCCGTTTAACGCCCGTGCCCGTGTGCTCGTGTGCCTGTGAGTGCCCGTAGCACAGGCACGGGCAGGACGGGCATGGGTACAGGCAGGGCCTGGGCAGGGCACGCCCCCGGGGGCAAAATTAGAACTCTATGTAGAATCAACTGGTTTCATATAGTACTCCAATTTTTATTGTAAAACAATAGCAGGGCCCACCCCTGCATTATTTTTCGAAACTTCTGTTTGTCTTTTACTTTTTTCAAAGAAAATATATGTATTCTCAGCTTTAATTATGCCTCCATAAACGAATTTTTTTATAAAACATAAATAGAAAAATTAATTTTTGGGAACAATATGATTGTTTGAGATTTTACAAAAACCATAAAAATTGAGTTACCAACTTAATTTCAAACTTTTTTTTTTGCCACAGACCGAGTTACTAACTTGGTCTTAATATATTTTTTTTTTGTTTTTTTACAGAAAAACTGTGTTGTAAAACTTTGTAGTCATTGGTCTAATATCAATTTTTTTTAGTCCGAACCGAATTGGAAAATCTAAATGAAAAATTAATCTAAACTTTAACAAGAAAGTTGATTAATCTAAAATTTACAAGAAACGAAAATTCAGAGTCAGATCTATGCCCGTCATTTTTATCCATGCCCAAACAATCATTAAATTCGCCAACTCTGCCCATTAATCGAAAATTCTGTCAAAAATATCCAAACCGGCTAATAAATAACCGGTTCCTAATTTTTATTAGAAACCGGCTATTAGACCGCCGGTTCCTAATAAAAAATAGTAACCGGCTATTTAGTAGCCGGTTTTAGTTAAAAAATAGGTTTTTTTTTTAATCTGGCTATTTATTTACTTATGATACGTATATAGTGGCATTTAGGTACAATTTTAGATAAAATACGAGTTTTTAGAGAATCGTTTGAATATTTAAAATATAATTTTGATGTATATGTTGCGAATCGTTTGATATTCTCATTTTTAAGACGATTAATGAATAAAATTTGTTAATTGATTTATTACAATTTGATATTTTTGAACTAAATTTGGTATCAAATTCGCAAAAATTACTGCATAAATTGTTCGTAATTAAAAGTACATCACAATCGCAAAATAATTATTACAGACAATGAAATATTACTACTTCTTAGAACCCGTACGGAAGGTACAAGGAACAAAATCATCATCTGAGTCTGGTTCGCCGTAGCGCACGAAGAGCCGATCTTACCTGTATTTTTTTTGTTTTGACCTCGCCGGTAAGAGTCGCACGAGGTGAAGAGATCTTACCACAAACTATACAGTTCTTATCACACAATGGAATCGGGTTTGGTTTTTTGTAAAGGCTCTTCTCAAAATCATCATCGTCATTCAATAACCTATGTTTTACAAAGTTCTTCATAGTACCACCGGACGATTCACTTGATTTGTTTTTGTTCATTGTTTTCACCTAAAAACGACAACACCACAAACAACAGATAAAATAATAATAATACAACATAAAAAACATACAAAAAATAATAAACATACAACATAATAAACCAAAGATAATATAAATGAAGTTCTCAAAAATATTACAAGTTCATATAATAAGTTCTCAAAACATATAAAATAATAGTTCACAAATACTCTTATGTTCAACTATTTTTCCCCGAAACGAAATCAACCTAACATTCGAGACCCAAATGATGGATTCTTTGATGTCTTTGGTTGCGTATCAGATGGCGCTGCCTGGCTACTAGATGCCCTTGGCTGCTTAATTTTCAAAATCCGACCCGGCACGCTCATCTGCTGGTACTGGTAACGGTCTGGGGTGAGGTGGTGATTTTTTTAGTGGTGATTGAGGTAATGGCAATGGAATTATGTTATGGATTGGTGGTTCAGGGGTTGGCTCGAAATATGGACTAACGGGGGTCATTGGTTCGGCATATGCAGTAACGGGGTTGTATGGGTCCATGTCTGGTGGTGAGTGTGGTTGGAAACTTGGACCAGCTGGGGTGTATTGTTCTATGATTCGTTCTTGTCCATAGTTTGGCGACATCGAATTTTGTCCCGAACTACTCCCACTTTCGTCTTTTTTAATTCTCTTCACGTACAGTTCCATAATAGAAAACCCCTGCTCCTTAAACTTGTTGCACAATTGACTACAAAAAGGATCATTATCTATCGGAACTTGGATATACATTGGTCCGTTCATGGCTCGGGTTGACAGCTTTAAGTCACATCGATTCGAGTTAAAACCCACACAATCATAAATTTGAGATTTCAAGCTCAAAAAGGAGGTACCCTCTTGAACAATAAAAGAATGCGATGCCGGTTTGGAGTAATATACTCCTTTTGGACCTTGCAAGAAACTTTCCATTATAATGTAATGTAACAAGCAACGCCATGACCAACAAACTACATTGTGGTAAATAATAAACATCTATCAAGTAATCTATTTTTTATTCATAATCCACTGATAAATAATAATTTAAAAAAAACTGTAGAAAATACTGTACAAAAAAACTGTAGAAAAAAACTGTACAAAATACTGCAGACTACTGTAGAAAAATACTGTACAAAACACTGTAGAAAATACTGTACGTACTGTTCAAAAAATACTGCAGACCACTGTAGACCCGCTTCTTCACGTCGTCCTCTTTCTCTCCTCTTTTCTCCTTCTCTAAAAATGCAGCTACTGTACGTTTTGAGAGAAAACACGTATTTATAGCTCTGGCTGTAATAAATTCTGGAAACCGGCTACTAAATAGCCGGTTCCTAATTTTTATTAGGAACCGGCGGTCTAATAGCCGGTTTCTAATAAAAATTAGGAATCGGCTATTTAGTAGCCGGTTTGGACATTTTTGACAGAATTTGATATTTATGGGCAGAGTTGGCGAAATTTAAGTTTTGATGGGCATGGATAAAAATGACGGGATGTATGCCGCATATGAGATATCCCTTTCTCTATTTATTTTATGTGATCAATTTTTCAGACCAATCACATCTTCCAACAGATTAGTTCTCTTCCTAGCGGCCCCACTTCCCATTTAACCAATCCTCTCTCCTCTTATTTTCCATACAAGTGGACCCCACTCATAACCTTCTCCCAACCTTTTTCGCCTTCTCTCATTTTCTCCTCCATATACACCCGTCACGTCACCATCCCTCTCCAACGCGGGAACAACGACTTCACACGCATCGCCCCGCGCGAGCGATGACCTCTCCGAGTTTAGGCCACTAAGTCGTCCCGACTACATAACCGGTCACGTCGGTTCTCTCTCTCTTTAATCTTTTGCTCTATATCTCTCTCCAGAATTTTCTCTATCTTTGTTTTCTCCTCTCTTTCACCCTTGACTGTTATGCACTCTCCTCTCCCCCCTCTTGAAAGTTGAAAGTTTCCTGCTCTCTTTTCCACTTTTCCTTTGTTTTTCGAGGAGTTTGAACTAAACTCCATTTCGGGTGTGACTTGAATTTCCTTCTTGCTTCCTTGTTGACTGAGCAACACGTGAGGAGCAGACGGCCACTGCCGAGGCAGGAAAGGTTTGAGTTCGAGCGAGTCTTGAGGAAGGCGGTACTGACGGTCGTCAAGCTAATTCAAAAACATTTCGGTAAATTATCAAAGGCTTTGATTTCTTTCTTTTCGTTTTCGAATGTGTGTGGTCTGAGCTTTGTCGGCTCTTTGCTTGTGGTTTGGAATGTGAAAATAAAGCCCTTAATTATTTTGAAATGTGTTAGGCTGAATTGCTTCATATTGAGGCTTTGATTTCTTGAAGTCGTTAGAATTTTGAGTTGTGGAATCAACAACTTGGAATTGTTAAACCCACCCTCTCTGATCTATACAATGCTAGTAAATGAGAAATTTCGATTGTGAACTATTGTTGTTATGGTGCTTTACTTGGTTAGATTGAGGAATTTCGGTTTAGAATGACTTGCAAACTAATGGATTTGCGATATTGGGTCTAAATCCCAGATAACCCAACAACCCTCTACATCCTCTCTGTCTGTTAAGCCAATCTGTAACTGGTACTAGTTTGGTACCAGTGGTTTCTGATTTTGGGTACGATTCTGGTACTAACAAGAGCCCATACGTAATTTTTTATAAGATTGAGGATTTAGTAATTAATTTTTGTGACTGTGGTAAAATTTCTCTAGATAGAGGGGCTGGATGTAAATGTGATAATTTTAAAACTCCTAGGACCGAATTGCAAATATTTAAATTAAAGGAGCTTAATTGAAAAAATAAGGAATATTGAAAGTAAGATTTCGGCCGAAAATGTAACAGAATTTGAATTGATATTCTATATACTTAGTCTTTGATAGCGGAGCTACAGTAAAATAAACAGTGAAGCCGTCCACTGGGACGTACAAAACTCCACAATTGATATCCTTATTTTTGCAGTCATGAATTGCACCGTTCTCTTGAGAAGAACAGTATAGTTGAATAGGAGAAAATGTTCTAAGACTAATTATCCAAAAGTTGAGCTTTAGCTCCTCTTGTGACTTCGCAGCACCTTTCCCTTAACAAAAACTTTGAATAAATTATACGCACAGCAGAACTTAACAGAACTAAATAAAACTAAAAAATTGGGTTAGGCCTTTAAAGGCTTAATTGAAAATCCGAATTGAATTGATTAGGCTTAGGCCCAGTACGAAATTAAATAAATATGAAATAGCTTTGTATTTCAGATTGGGCTGTGCAAGCCCATATGAATTGTATAAAAAAATTGAAACTTTGTAATTTGATTTGGGCATTTTAGTATTGGACCGAAAATGACTGAACTAAGAATTTTATTTAAAAATATGATTGGACTTTAGTTACACGGTTTTGTAATAAAAAACCGTGTATGAATTCCTACACGGATATAAAAAATGTAACCAATTAAGAAAATGGTAGCTGCAATAAAATTTAGATATAATTTTTAGTGCTATGCGATCAGTTTGGTCTATTTTGCTGAGTGTTGAAATGAAATTCAAAGAAATTGTGAAAATTAACTTTTACAGTATATATTAAGTAATGTTTATTGTGTTTCCCAGCAAAATTTGAAGAAAATAAAATGAACAAACAATGAGAAAAATAATTGGCTATTTTTCATCATTTATCTAACATATTTTTCAGTTGTATATATAATTCTGTGGGGCGTGCGCCTATTGTGTTTGCATCATAACTTATGTTTTGTTACTCTATTATTGTTTTCATCATTTGCCAATTTTTACCGAGTAGAGATCTCGATTTGCCAATTTTTACCGAGTAGAGATCTCGAGCTCGTCTCAGTGAATAATTAATTTTGTGCAGCTCAGTTTGGTGTTTCGTGTTAATTGTGACCTTGATATATATATGAGATCTTGTGAAAAAAAGTAGCTGGGCCCATCCCTGCTTTATTTTTGGTACTATTTTTTTATTTTTATCTTTTTTAAAAGAAAATAGATATATTCTCAACTACAGTAATATTAATATATTTTTTACTTATAAATATATATAATTTCTCTCTAATTGTTTTATTTGACGCGCACAGGGTATTCGATGAAATGTCCAAGTGATAAATCTGTCCAATTATTGGGTTCCTAGTAAATTTTTGTAAGCTCCATTTATAGGGTTCAAACTAATTAACATCAACTGGATAAACCAAAATTCACACCGTGTGTTAACAGAAGTATTATATTATTGGATAAACCAAATTAAATTCACACCGTGTATTAACTTTTTTCCATTGTTTATCAGTACACTGTTAACAAGTTGTAAGCAGTATATACCGTTCCATTCCTTACTGAATGTTACCTTGTTATGTTTTTTCCCTTGTTTATCAATACACTGTTTTTACTCGAATTTTTACTGGTACAATTGTTCACCCAGTTTGTAGGTAACTTGAAAGATGGCCGAGGGAATAGTTAGTTCTGTTTTGGGTAAGCTGTCGGATACTGCTGTTAAGAAGGTTTTACTATTACATGGTGTCGGCAAGCAAGTGAAGAGATTGAGTCGTGAGCTCAGTTGGATTCAGGCTTTCCTAAAGGATGCTGACATGAAGCAGATTTTAAATGAGAGAGAGAAGCATTGGGTCAAGGAGGTCAGAGATATTGCTTACGACATAGAAGATGTAATAGACAATGCCATTTTCTTGGAGGTTCCCACCAACCCTTCAATAGGAAGCTCTCAAATTGATGGGGCTACTAAAAGAATGTGGAAGAAATGCAAAACGCTCCCGGCTTTGCACAACCTCGCCGATGAGATGAATGAGATCCTGGAACGGATTCAGGAGATCAATGCCAGTAGAGAGAGATATGGAATCAACTCTTTGGGTGAAGGCAGTGGATTGCAGCCGAGGCTACTGATCAGGCCCCCTGTGCTACCTAAGATTGATGATCCTAATGTTGTCGGCTTCGATGCTGACAGGGACAACATGGTAAAGAAGTTGCTTGACACAACCACTAAAAGGCGTGCTGTCATCTCAATTGTGGGACCTGGTGGACTCGGAAAAACAACTCTTGCTCGAAAAGTTTACAATAGGTAAATATGATTATATGCAGCAACTGTACGTGTCAAAAATAGCTTAATTAATAATTTGATATGTTAATCTTTCTTGAAAATTACTATATATATAGAGAGAGAGAGAGAGAGAGAAAACTTAGTAGTCTTTTCATATAAATAAATGAATCATAAGTTTTTTTACTCATTCTGCACAAATTTTGTGCAATAAAAAGCTTCCTGTTGAAATAGGGTTATAAAATTGTGCAATGCATATATTGTTGATAACTTAGATAAATAAGTTAACTTGATCTATCGTGTATCTTTAAATTAAAGCAAAGTCAATTGAAACATTCCCTGAAAATATGATTTTTGAAGGCAAAATTCCCATATATGCATTGCACAATTTTAAAGATTTTCACTTCAAAAACATTATGTATCGTGTACGCACCTCAGAAGTTCATATTCATTAAATTTACCCATTCATTTATTAGTATCATTAGATTTTAGCCACACCAATTTTCAATTTGTAGTTAAATAAGAAAATTACTCTTCTACCCTAATGTCTATCTAATTTCTTCCCAAAATACAATCAATGCTACTTTTTTTAGAATTATGGTAACTCTTGTTAAAGTTTTACAGGGAGTTCTGTTATCTTTAAATTGTGATATTTTTACTTGTTGATACTTTGGTAGAGTTTTACAAAAAAATAGTATTGGAGAATAAGGAGAGATGCCAAACTAAATTCCCATATACAGACTAGATGATTAGACAGAAAAAACTAAAATACACTTGTCAAAAAAATAAAGTGTGAGAACCAGGCTCTATGATAATATATATGTACATGTACAAATTATAAGAGCAGAGGAATGCAATATAATCCAAACTATCTGCTTTGTTTTCTACAGCAATGATGTCAAGAGATGGTTTGACGTTTGCATATGGGTAACTGTCTCTCAAGAGTTCAATCTAATGGATATTTTGAAAAAGATAATAGAGCAAGTTGAGTCTCTCCCTCAAAACTACCTAGAAGGTGGACAAGAGTATTTACTTACAAAGCTTTGCAAAACTCTTAATGGTGAGAAGTACACTGTAGACGACCATTTACGTCCAAACTCTCATGACCCTCAAGCTGGTGAGAATGACCCTCAAACATTGCCAAAAAAGTACCTTCTACTCCTAGATGATATGTGGAGAGATGATCTATGGACTCAAATTGGTGTTGTGCTACCTGATGCCAAGATTGGAAGTAGAGTAATCGTAACTACTAGAAACCAAAATATTATCGGTGATGCTGAACCATATAAACTTCCATACTTAACTGATGAGCGGAGCCTAGAGCTTTTGATGAAAAAGGCTCTGCCTAATCGAGATTTGAGTAAAGGGTATCCCATTGAACTGACTGAGGTTGGAGAACAATTTGTTAAAAAATGTGGTGGATTACCCCTTGCATTGTTAGTTTTAGGAGGTGTATTATCAAAAAAACCTGCAAATTTTGCTGCTTGGAGTAAAATGTTGCAAAATATGAACTGGGGTACTGATGGAAGAGATTGTACTGACATCTTGGCCACTAGCTACGATGACTTGCCATTTGTTCTCAGATCTTGTTTCATGTATTTTGCGGCTTTTTCTGAAGACCATGAAATTCAAGCTCAAAGATTATTGCGGATTTGGGTTGCTTGAGGGATTCATACCTACAGAAGAATCCGTAACATTCGAGGATACTGCTGAGAGCTACTTAGAAGAACTAGTGCAAAGGTATATATGCTTCAATAGTTTTACATTCTATTACAGATTCATTAAACTTACCATTTGATATTCTTTTTTTTAGATAAGATATCCTACTTTTTAATTTAATTGGCTCTTTAAAAGTCAATTCATATTCATGACTAACATTTTTCTTATAGGTTAAGTATTTATATTTATTTCAAATACACTTGTTAGTCGTATTCATGCCAACATTTTTCAAATAATACAGAGGATCCCATTTAATTAATCTTCTAATTTAATTTCAACAGAAGCTTGGTTCAAGTATCAAAGAGATCTCTCAATGATTCCATCATAAATTGCCATATACATGATCTCTTTCGTGAACTTGCAATTCAAAAAGCCAAGGAGAATAACTTTCTCACAATTTGCTCAAACCCTGAAAATTGGAAGAGCAGCGCCAAGGCACGTCGTGTAGCAATCCATTACTCGGGTTGCGGTGAATTGATGAAACATGCAAATCTAAATCTCCATTCTTTATTGTGCTTTAAGGGTCCAGTTCCAAATTGCTCTCGGCAAAGGCTACTTAAGGTGCTTAGTCACGTGGGATTGAGTGATTCGGTAGATTGCGAGTGTTTTCATGGACTGAATCAATTAAGGTATTGTTGATTTTTGCATAATAAAATAGTGAAGTGATAGATAGAGAGTATGATGAATTGTTTGTTTTTATTGCAATTTTTGTATCAAAGTTTTTATATAGCCAATTTTTATGTAGTTCCTAACGGTTACATAACGGTCAAATTAAAAGATGGAGTTGCTTTTTTCTTAATTAATTAGTAACTCTCTTTTCTTTTCAAATAAATGGACAATGACGAAAATACCTGTAATAGGTCTGAGGCCTAACTGGTGTCCTAATTATCTTGTTTCTTAAGACTCCCCCTAATGTTAGGGTTGTAAATGTCGATCAACCCTATCTTGTTCATGTTTTCTTCAATATATCTTGGATCTAATCCATTCATAAAGATATTTGCCAATTGGTCTTCTCTTCATACAACATGAATTTCAATTTTCTTTGCTTGAATTTTTCTCTAATAAAGTGGCAATCTACCTCGATGTGTTTTGTTCTCTCGTGAAATACCGAGTTGGATGCTATGTGTCATGCCGCTTAGTTGTCGCAAAATATTTTCATTGGTGTTTGAATTTTAATTCTCATATCTGCGAGGAGTTGCTTGGTCCATTTCAGTTCACTTGTGATTGATACCATGGTACGATATTCTACTTCAGCACTTCATTGTACTCTGATAATTTGTTTATTGATTTTCCATAGGATTTCTGTCTACAAATGTGCAAAAACCTATTGTCAATTTTCTATCGAAGCTCCCCACCCAATCTGCATTGGAATAGCCACACACATTGTTAGAATTATTATTTTTCATGCAGATTCTCTTTTTCTGGTGTTCTTTTAAAAACTTTAAAATTCTATTAATTGATTCCAAGTGTGGTGTTCTTGGAGCATGCATGAATTGGCTAATATGACTTACCGAAAATGAAATATCAGGATGGGTTACCATTAGGTATATTAATTTTCTTATAAGTCTTTGAAATTGATTTATATCTTCTAATGTTTCACCTTCTTCACTTTTTAATTTATGCTTACCACATATTGGTGTTGAGGCCGATTTACAACCTAGCTTACAGGTTTTCTTTAATAAATGTAAAATATATTTTCTTTGAGAATAAATATGTCTTTCTTAGAATCTGTGATTTATATTCCTTGAAAATATTTTAAATAATCAAGATCCTTAGTGTCAAATTTTTCCTTCAATTAAAATTTTATTTTATTAATTTCTTCTTGGTTATAATGTCATCAACATATAATAATATAATGGTAGAATTATTTCCTTCACATTTTACAAATAAATTACAATAAATTAAATGAAAGCTTAATTTGTCATACCATACTCTTGGGGATTGATTCAACCCATAAATGACTTTATTCAATTTGTAAGCTTATCCATATTTTTTTCTTTTTCATGACTACATGGTACAGCCAGGTTTACCACTTTTTCAAGTATTCTTGGAAAAAAAGGCATTTTTGATGTCTATTTGGTACAATTTTCAATTTTGATTTACCACACTAAAAAATAAAATCCTAATAGTATTCATTTTGATCACAGGTGCAAAAGTTTCATAACAGTCTATACTATAGGTTTGTGTACATCCGTTTAACAAAGTTCCTTAACCTTGTTGTTGGTTGAATTATCCTTGATGATCTTCTTAATAGTGTATTTTCTACACTTGTTTTTTTCCAAGTTTTCCTATTCCTCTTCGTTTTGTGAGATTACTTCTATCTCACTTTCATCTTGTACCAGAGTGGTATTTTCCTCTAGTGTGGTATTTTCTATATTTGTATTACCAACTTGTCGTAATGCAAATATGTTTGGTATGCCGTAAATTTTGGTTTTAATACTATTTGCAACAACAACATAATGATTATTTTTTATAGGTCTAAATTGGTCAATAAATATTGAGTGAGTCTTTGGTACCATGAATACCACGGGTTGATCCATAATATTGGGTCAATATTTATGTTCTGGAAATCTTAATGGTCGATATGAACCGTTAAACATGATTACCATATGAATATCTACTTGCAGACCATTTTTTTTTTAGAATTTGTTTCTATTATTAAGATAGGTAGAAAATTACTTGATCTGAACATTCTAGATCATCCAAAAACAGTGATTTTCTATCATCTTAAAAATTGTAAAAAATTCTAAAAAAATATAAAACTTGATCTGCAAGCACATATTAATATGAAAATTATTTTGAACGGTTTGAATCGACGGTTAGGATTTTAAAAATGAAAGCATTTTTTCGTATTGTGAAGTAAATTGTGATAGGCATAGTACCATAGACTCACTCCTAAATATTTGATGCAAATCATGTGGTCAGTTGCACTACTATCTAAAATTATTTGATTTTTTAGCAAAGATTTATAGAGTTTGAAGCAATATCACAACATTTTGGGAGATATTGTTGAGCTATCCGCGTAATTAGTTGCTAGATTAGTTGCCTCACTTGATCTTTGTTTTCTTGGACTGGGTTGCTCAGACCCGTTTTCTGACTAAATGGAGATGATGTGTCTCTTTTATTAAACCATTTTTCTTCTTTCTATTTATGAGAGTTCTTTCACTCCCCATTTTTCCTTGCTTTGAGGTCACTGCCTTTTTTCTGTTTCTCCCGATCTTCTTCCCTCTCTGTCGTTCTTCTTTTTGGTCGAAGATGAGAATACAAGAATCAACATTGATCTTGGGTGTGGATATCTTTTTTTGTAATTTGTAAACCTATTAGGGTGATTTTGGTGATTAGTGAGGCTAGGGTTTTGGAATTTTGTTGCGTAGACTCCATCTTTTGTTTTATGTGGCTGTTGAACACTGATCATAATCTCTCGGTTATGGATTTGATCAATTTTCTTGCTTGTTGGAGCATCTCTGGTTGGTAAGCCATAATTTCGGTTCTTTTTGTTTGATATTATTTTTTTTTCTGGGTTTCTGGTACTTTGCTGGTATTGTCTTTGTGTTATCTGTTATTTGGTATTGGCTTTCTGGTATTTTTTTTCTGGTATTTTTCTGGTTTTACTGATATTTCTTGTACTGAACTAGATAAGAACAAACACTCTTGTTATTTTTTTTTTGGTATGGATGGCTGCTTTGTGCAGCTCTTGGTGGCCTTTAAGGCACTTGGTTTATTTTCTTTAATCGGGTTATCAAATCATGGGCTCTGATATCATATTGATTTTTGCGGAATAAAATAATGAAGTGATAAACAGAGAGTATGATGAATTGTTTGTTTTTATTGCAGTCTTAGTATCAAAGTTTTTATAGTGAGGCTTTATAAAGCCAATTTCTATCTAGTCCCTAACGGTTACATAACGGTCAAATAAAAAGGAGGAGTTGTCTTTGTTTTATTAACTAGTAACTCTTTTTTTTTCTAAAATGGTCAATGACGAAAATACCCATAATAGGTCTGAAGCCTAACTAGTGATCTAATTATCTTGTTTGTCAACAGGTATTGTGAACTTAGTGGGATATTAAGTAGTAACAGAAGATCTTTTCAGTCGTTCATAGGCAGCCTGAAATTTGTGGAGACCATTGATTTCCGTCAACTAGATGATAATGGCAACTTGCCTGATGATATATGGAATGTGAAAACACTTAGGCATGTGATGCTAACTCCTCGGAATTATACCTTAGGACCCTCCTCATCTACTGACCTAAGAAATCTGCAAACACTCCGGCATGTGAAGAGCAGAGAGTCATGGAATGCACAGTTACCTAAACTACCGAATGTGCGCGATTTAGATATCAATGTGGAGAGCTCGTTTTCATGGGATTTAATGGCCAAGTTGCTTGATACACTGAATCATCTAACCCGTCTTGAATTACATGGCTGTAAAGTACCGCAAACAATTGTGGAGATGGAAAGGTTTCCATTTTATCAGCATTTACACACTCTGTTTCTAATAGAGCAGTCCCCACCCCCCAACAACATGGTGTCACCTGTGGTTGGCATGTTTCCCATCAATGTCACACGGCTTATACTTTCTAATCTCCATTTCAAGGAAGATCCGACGCCAGTGCTAGAGAAGCTTCACAGCCTCAGGTGGCTCCTGTTTAAAGGAGAAGAACTGAATCGAAAGATGAATTGTTCTGCTGGAGGCTTCCAACAGCTATATGAGTTGATATTTGAGAACCTAACCAATCTAGAAGAATGGGAGATAAAGGAGGGTGCGATGCCCATACTCAAGGTACTGCAACTAGAAAATTGTAAAAAACTAAGGGTGCCTCTCGGGCTTCAGTACTTGTCCAACCTCAAAGAGCTTAATGTATTTGGCTGCAACGAATTACAAAATCATGAAGATGAGATCCGCAACGACATCTGCAAACATGTTCCCGACATATATATATGATATGGCCAGCTTCAATATGTAGAATGGTTTCCTTTAATTTATTTGTGTTAGTGTTTCGATCATTTCCGTACTGCTATCATTTTTTTTTTCCTTTTAATTTGTTTGTTTGTTGTATGGTTTTATTCTGGAGTTGTTGAATATGTTTTGAAATCTACAAAAGACAGAAGACTATGTATTTTACTTATAACTGCCAAAATTGTTTTCTTTTCCTTTTAATTTATGTTTTCAAATAAATGATTCTATTTCGGTATAGTGGTGCACATATTTTGCTGAGGTCCCCTCTAGATATGTATTTCAAAGATAAAAGACAAAAAGACTGTATCATGTTGATTTGCTTCTAGTTGCTAATTTTTTTATTTTATTAATTACAAATTTTAAAATATTCTTCTAGAAAGAAAAAAAAACCTCAATTTTAAATTTTACCTCATAAACATGTTATCAGTTCGAGAAAAAAAACGAAAAGAAAAATTAAGGGCCGATATATGGAAGTCTGGTTCATTTTTCTATATCACAATTTCAGTTTTTTTTTTAAATTTGAAATTTTCCTTAATACTCTTTTAAAAGTTCTGATTTAAAAATTATATTCAATAAACTAAAAGAAAAATTCTAGCGTATATCAAACTATTATGTCCATATATTAAAAAAAAAATTAGAGTGGGGCTATGGTAATATGCATAAAGTAATTATTATACTAAACATTTAATACGACTAAAATCTTTTTCTTCTTCAGTATTTGATGAATAATTAACTCTACATTTTCTTTTTCTTTCAAACTAAAACATAAAAACTTAGTTACAATTCTCTCTGTAATTATATACATGTTGGAGAAATTTAATTAACAAAAATAACTCAGTTGGAGATGCTTTAGCTTGGGCATGCTTACACTCTGATCGGAACTAAGAAGTACCAATTAAAATTCAATTCAATTCAATAGAGATGACTTCAATAGAAACAAATTATAATTGAATACTTCTGATTGGAAAGAATAGTTTGACCGACAAGAATTAATTTGGCAAAACAAAAACAAAAAAACAATTCTTATAATTTTCCAAACACAAACAAAAAAAAATAATGACAACAAACACAATCCATTTAAATATTTTATTTTGGGTCATGGCTAATCATCTTATCTTCATCAGACGTCCATTTGATTAGATTGATAACTCTTTATCATATGATCTGCATAATATGATGATCATATAATCTAAATGATAATCTTATACCAGTAATTAATGTTTCTTATTAATTATTGTTGAGTATTTATATATAGTTTTTTTATGTCAATTCTATAATCTTTTTCGCTTTTAAATTTATACTCAATGCTCAAAAGGATGTGGCTACAAGCTTACAGTCTGTCCTTGTAATACCAAGGTCGAACACAAAGACAATGAGAAATAATATTTTGAATTATTATAAATTAAACTAGAAAATGCTATTAAAGTAAATGGAGGAGTTTGTTGCAATTTTATCCTAATTTTGGGCTCAATGCGTGAAGGGAGGTTTATTGTGACAAATTATAAAGTAAGAAAAAAATTTGATTGTGCACTGATTATTTAAAAACAGGCTCTGGAAATAGCACTACCCTTGTAAAAAGAGAACTCCCCGGATAAAAAGAGAGTATAAGCTGGACAAGCAGGCCTTCTGCCATTAGTTGGGACTTGGGACGGGCCGTATATTTGTGCTTTTTGTGTGAAGTCTGCTTTAGTTTTTAAGCCTTCTCCAAATATATTACGAAATACCTACCAGGGCTGCTAACGAATAAGGTTATACAAATTGTAGGTGTCCCAGCGTTAAACAAGGTCATAATTTGTATGATGTTGCTAATTAATACCATAAAGTGATATAGATAGATTTGTTAAACCGTCATTAAAGATATTATTTTTTTTCTTTATCCAAAGGCTTCCTTCTCTGGTAGATGGAATTATATTTTGTCAAGCTAAACAGGTTTTTTTTATAGGATAATTAAAAAAATATAGTATAAATACAATACTTTGTGCTAAAAAAAGTTCTGCAGTAAACAAAAGTAAATCATGAGAAGTTATTCTTGTTAATATTATATTTCAAAAAATTGTACGGTTGGAATAATTGCAAATATCTATATCAGTGGATTAAATCTCTATTGATTGTTGGGGAGGGGGGACGTAATTAAATTTGTGTGAATATTAATCATAATGTTAATTACATATTGATGGGCGATGGCAGAAGGTACACAGGATAAGTTAAACAAATAATTAAAATTTAAACACACATCAAATCCACCTATTCTGATATGCACGCCAGTCATAAACAAATATAAAAGTTATTACTTTCTTTGTGCCAATTACTTGAGAGTTGGTTCTTCCGGGTTGTTGACCTGTTCTTTTCTTTGGGCCAACCTAATTCGATTTCTCCGTGACAACTTAAACTTGCTTTTGGTGTGCCTAATTATTCCTTTCTTTTTTTTAAATCATGGGATGGGTCAAGCCACTCAACATATTTTCAAACTTTTATATATATTATAGAAGATTTTCTCACTTTATGGGTTTCGAACCCATGACCTTTCGTATAAAAACCATGTGTCTTTGTCACTAAACCAAAGACAAGTTTTTTTTATTCTCTTTTTTTTTTTTTTTTTTTTGAAAAAAAAGACTGATGCCCATTTGTATTATTCTCTTCTTTTGACATTTAATTAAGTCTGTAGATGAATCTCTCTTGTCGGGAGCATGCTGCCTGATTTGATGCATCAGACTAATTGTATAAGATTATATATGTGGATGATTTCACTAAAAAAATTTAAAATATTACAAAGTCTCTGACATCAGTTGATAACACAAGAGTTCTTACTAGTGTCTCTGACATCTAAAATCGCTGATCCAGTAGTTCAGCAATTTTTACTGTTCATTCAGATTTTTAAAGTGATTTAATAAATAGTAAAAAATTCAAAAAAAATGTAAAATTTGGCAAGCGTATTTCAGTATGAAGAACATATTGAGAAGTTCGGATTAACTATTTAAATTTTTAAAATAGAGATATGAGCGCAAATTAAAACATCCACTTTAATTTGTAAAACATGGTAGCCTTACTCATATATATATTCGATGAAATATCCAAGTGACAAATCTGTCCAATTATTGGGTTCCTATCAAATTTTTGTAAGCTCCATTTATAGGGTTCAAACTAATTAACATCAACTGGATAAACCAAAATTCACACCGTGTGTTAACAGAAGTATTATATTATTATTTTTGGATAAACCAAATTAAATTTATATAGAACAAGATGTGAGTGATCCTAAGAAATCTGTCTGTAAATTAGTTGAAATTAATCATCCTTTAATGACAGTAAATAATGGTATTTGAGTAATTAATCTTATAAAGTTGTCGCTGTTAGCATAAGACCCACCAATTAATAGCTCGTTCGCTCTCTCTTGCCGTTTCTTTGCATCTTAGGTTAAATTTATGTGGGACTTGTTTAATTTTGATGTTGAGGCAGTACGATGTTGGAACCTTAAAAGTTGAGGCTGAGCAATATATACCGTTCCATATCTTACTGAATGGTACGTACCTGATTACGTTAAATTTATGTGGGACTTGTTTAATTTTCAAAAGATACTTTTTTTTTTTTTTTTTTCTAAACTTTCACGAGTTCTGAAGGCAAACTGATGCTTAGTCCAATTGCAAGAATAAATTTAATCAATTATTTTCTGGAATAAATTGTATTTCATTTTTTGCAATAAATTGCTGGAATAAATTCAATAAATGCCTTGAGCAAATAAAGATCGTTTTCCAGATGCAAAGATTTTTGTTTTAATTAACAAAACCTGGAAATAAAATTTCATGAAATATGTCTGATCGATTGGAAGAAGCTACATGCCTTACAATAATTTGCATTATAAGATGACTATAAAACAGGGAAAAGCCAAAAGATTTAAAGAAAAAGTAGATGAAATGCGTGGAAATTTTTTTTTTTTACCACTCTTCCAATTTTTATTAAATTGAAGATCACTGCTGTGCGGTTTTGTATAATATTGACACCCTCGCACAACGCTTTTGCGCACCCAGATCCACACAACTATTTTGCGCACACCCGGGTCCGCACAACCATTTTGCGCACCCCCGGGTCCGCACAACCATTTTGCGCACCCAGGTTAGAGTGCCGCGGGTCCGCACAACCATTTTGCGTACCCAAAAAGTTATATATTCGCTTTTGTCAAATATTTTGCGCACACCCGGTCCGCACAACCATTTTGCGCACCCCGGTCCGCACAACCATTTTGCGCACCCCAGTTAGAGTGCCACGGGTCCGCACAACTATTTTGCGTACCCAAAAAAGTTATATATTCAGTTTTGTCAAAACTGTTTTCATTTTGTACAGACCCGTGGGTGCGCAAAATGGTTGTGCGGACCCGGGGGTGCACAAAATAGTTGTGCGGATCTGGGTGCGCAAAAGCGTTGTGCGGATCCGGTCTGTGCGGGTGCGCAAAAGCGTTGTGCGGGGGTGTCAATATTGTACAAAACCGCACAGCAGTGGTCTTCAATTTAATAAAAATTGGAAGAGTGGTAAAAAAAAAAAATTCGGGAAATGCGTGTACAATTTGTATTTTTCAAGAAACAATAAACAAACTAATCAAGTAACTTTCATGTACCTTCCTCGAGATCTTCTTTGGCCGAAAGAACAAACTAACAAGTACAAAATATATCATCTACAAAGAAATGAAACACTCGGGTCGGCTTGGAGAAAGTTCACCAGCTGATTCAAATTCGACACTTCCTGGGAGATACAGACTCGAAACGCAAAAATAATGCGAGCGTTAAATTTTTTACCTATCTATTGAAATAATGTAAATTATTTTGTATACATAATATAAAATTTGGTCTCCAAGCCACATTTTAATATGAAAATCATATTGAGCTGTTCGAATTGACTATTTAGACTTTGGAAATTGAGTTATAATTAGTTATAATTAAAAAGAATCAACTGGAAAAAAAAAGAGGAAAAAGAGTATTTTTTTTTTTACATTTAAGTTGAGAACAATCTTAATGTAAGAATAATAATAACTTACATTCCTTAACGTTTGATTCAAGCATAATAACATATATTTATAAACAAATCAAACATATGTATTATATCTCTTTCATGTGCAACCTGCAAAAGAGAAAGAAAAAACAAACACACATTAATTCCCTCAAATTTAATAAATGTTCTGTTCTTCATATCAAATTTTGTTTTGTTTAGAAATATATGTTATTATGCTTGAATCAAACATTAAGGATTGTAAGTTATTATTATTATTCTTACTTTAATGTTGTTCTTAATTTAAATGTAAAAAAAATACTCCTTTTCCTTTATTTTTTTCGGTTGATTTTTTTTAATTCTAACTATATTTTGTTGGTCACTTCTTTTGAGATAGAAGTAGGTCCGATTGGCATCGGACCTATTTTTAGGTTCAATTAGCTCTAGCACCGTACGATTAACATTGAGATTAGTACACACAGAAATTGAAATAAACTTGTACGGATATTAATATACTTAGCACGAATCTTGATGTAATTGATTGGTCATTTCACCCATCTAACCAAAGTAGGTCCAATGGGCATCGGACCTACTCTGAATTCGCTTCTTTTAGTCTAGTGGTCCAGTAGACAATACATGAGGACACAAATCAGGTGGTTTAAACTGGCTACAGAAAATCATTCTCAGTAGTAAAGGAACACATCACATGTTGGTTCTAAATTTCTAATGATACCTGCCACTGTGGGACCTCTGCTTTAAAGGAATCCTGCCAAACACGACAGAGAGAGGAGAGAGGCAGGGTTGGCTTTTGCTACTCTCACGCACATCACAGTCCACACAACACACAACTCACACCACTCTCTCGCTTTTGCTACTCTCGCTATCCCTCACTTGCTGATGAAATTAACCAGGTCTGGTATCTAGCTATCTTATTTGAATGCATCAAAGCATTTGAAGACACAAACACGCCGAGGTATGAATACGTTCCATTAATTTCTCTGTCATTTAATTAGATGTCTATTAATTGCACACATCTTAATTGTAAAAAATTGTTTATTCGATTAGAGACTTTAAATTAGTTAAGTAATAATCAAATTAACATTAGCACGGATAACATAGTAAATAGTGTGAGTTTTGTAGCTCATAATTAGTGAATGCTTGTGTTTTCAGAGGCGAGGCTACAGAGGAGCCTAGCCCTAATTTTTTTTATTTTTTTTTAGACCCGGTTATAAAACGGGTTTGTCAATTACTGAAAAATGTATTTGCCTACCTCTGATCCGCTACTCCTCTCAGTTCCAGCCTAGAACGAAGCCCCACACTAAAATCCGACCACTAGCCAAACCTGTACTTGCTAATCTAATATTTGTTTTGTGAAATTGCGAAGACAAAGAGAGTCACAGAGGAGAAAAAAAAAAAAGAATTCGGTGACGCTGAGAAGTGTGTCGTGCGCAAAGGAGAAATAGAGGCGGATTGCAGAGGAGTGCACAGCCTCAACAGAGATCGCCTGAGGAGGTCATAGAGGAGAAGGTGTGCGCGACAGCTTGAGAAGCTCACCACTGTCAGTAGTACGGTACCAAAATCAAACCCTAATTTTTTTTAGTTGTGAATTTGTGTAAATTGATTGGGTAAATTTGGGTAAATTCGGTACTGTTGTTTGGACAACTGTTGGAAGATATTTTTTTCTCAGTTTAGTTTTGTCACACTATAGATTTTTACCATCCGTAGTGTGATTATAACATCATCAACAATCTAAGACTCCAAGTCCGATCAGAACTTGTAACACCATGAAAACTTGTTTATTATTATTGTTACTAACAAGATTTTTTTTTATAATATAATAAAGATTATAGGTGTTTTGATAACATTTATTTATATAACACTCGAACATCTTTAGAAAAAAAAAAGAATAAGAATGAATAAAAAAAGATTATAGGGTTTGCCAAATTTCAAAAAATTTCCAAATTTCAAATTTCAAATTTCAAGTTTTTTCAAATTTCAAGTTTTTTCAAATTCCAAATTTTTTCAAATTTTTAATTTTTCCAAATTTCGAATTTTCCCAAATTTCAAATTTCAAGTTTTTTCAAGTTTCAATTTTTTTCAAATTTCAAGTTTTTTCAAATTTCAATTTTTTGAGGCAGCATATTTACATAATTTACAATTACACGTATATTTTGAGTTCAAATATAATTCATCTCCATAATTTACAATTACACAGTATCATTGTAGCAAAAGATTTAGATTATATGAAAATGTCAAGTTCTATTATAACTACTTTGTTGGGCTTGGCTTACGAGCCGAGCCGAGCTTTTTCTTTCCAAATCGAGTCGAGTCGGACCGAGCCAAGTATGCTTATCTTAATGAGTCGAGCCGAACCTAGCTCATTAGCACCCGTAACTTGGATTGTTGATATATTAAAGGATTAGGATCTGCTACTAATACCCTTATCCAAGTTTTAACTATGTGAACTTAAAAAATAAAGTATAGTTATAATAAATAAAACATAAATTAACCATGTAAACAGAAACAAATGACAATAGAATTTCATAGAATTGCTTGAATAGCTTGAATTGTAAACTGAACCCAAACCCGTTAATTTATTCGAACCCGAATCCGGTTTTTGCCTACTCCTAACTCAAATCCTAGCCTCACCACTGTGTGTTTTGTTGATTAAATGCATGGTTGGATAATTAAAAAAACAAATCTGAATGCATGTGTCCAGGTACCTTTCAATAAATGAATGCGGTGATGGTGAAAATAGGAGAACCGTTGAACTGAATTGATTCAACCTGAATATGGTCCGTTGCCTACCAATATTTCAACCAAAACAGTTGTTGATCAATGAAACTATTGATAATTAGTTGGGATATACCTCACGTTGCTTGGGCACATTTATTTACTCATTTTTTAGCAATGGTTTTTAAAACAAAAATATTTACATATTGTAATTTCATCTCACAAAAATGTACTTTTAATTTATTAATCAATATCTCAAAATGTGAGTAATATCAATATATCATTTATGAAAGACCTGTTTCTCATTAGTAATTAACTTCTCTCATTTTCTCTCTATTACCCTGATTGGATCACCTCTTGATGTAGCTTTTACACTATAGGAATTAATTAATACAAAAATAAGAAAATAGTTCATTTTCGTTATTATGTTCTTTTTAGTCTGTTTATAATTAGGCAATGTATTTTAATGTTTTTTGAAAAAAATAAAAAATGTAACCAATTAAGAAAATGGTAGCTGCAATAAAATTTAGATATAATTTTCAGTGGTCTCTATGTGATCAGTTTGGTCTATTTTGCTGAGTGTTGAAATGAAATTCAAAGAAATTGTGAGAACTTTTACAGTATATATCAATTAATGTTTCTTGTGTTTCCCAGCAAAATTTGAACAAAATAAAATGAACAAACAATGAGAAAAATAATTGGCTATTTTTCATCATTTATCTAACATATTTTTCAGTTGTGTATATATATTTTGTACTGCTTAGTTTGGTGTTTCGTGTTATGAGCTTGATATATGATCTTGTGAAAAAATATAGCTGGGCACACCCCTGCTTTATTTTTGAAACTATTTTTTATGTTTTATCTTTTTTAAAAGGAAATATATATATATTCTCAACTTGAGAAATATTAATATACTTTTTACTTATAAATATATATATTTTTCTCTCTAATTGTTTTATTTGACGCGCACAAGGTATTCCATGAAATGTCCGAGTGACAAATCTGTCCAAGTATTGGGTTCAAACTATTTAACATCAACTGGATAAACCAAAATACATACCGTGTGTTAACAGAAGTGTTATATTATTGGATAAACGAAATTAAATTCATATAGAACAAGATGTGAGTGATCCTATGAAATCTGTCTGTAAATTAGTTGAAATTAATCCTCCTTTAATGACAGTAAAGAATGATATTATTTGAGTAATCTTATAAAGGTGTCGCTGTTAGCATAAGACCCACCAATTAATAGCTCATTCGCTCTCTCTAGCTGTTTCTTTGCATCTTACGTTAAATTTATGTGGGACTTGTTTAATTTTGATGTTGAGGCAGTACGAAGTTGGAACCTTACAAGTTGAGCAATATATATATACCGTTCCATACCTTACTGAATGTTACCTTGTTATGTTTTGTCCCTTGTTTATCAATACGTACACTGTTTTTTACTCGAATTTTTACTGGTACAATTTTTTCACCCAGTTTGTACGAAACTTGAAAGATGGCCGAGGGAATAGTTAGTTTTGTTTTGGGTAAGCTGTCGGATACTGCTGTTAAGGAGGTTCTACTATTACATGGTGTCGGCAAGCAAGTGAAGAGATTGAGTCATGAGCTCAGTTGGATTCAATCTTTCCTAAAGGATGCTGACATGAAGCAGATTATAAATGAGGGAGAGAAGCATTGGGTCAAGGAGGTCAGAGATATTGCTTACGACATAGAAGATGTAATAGACAATGCAATTTTCTTAGAGGTTCCCAAGAACCCTTCAAGAGGATCTTCTTCAATTGTTGGGGCTGCTAAAAGAATGTGGAGGAAAAGCAAAAAGGTCCCGGCTTTGCACAACCTCGCCGATGAGATGAATGAGATTCTGGCACGGATTCAGGAGATCAAAGCCAGTAGAGAGACATATGGAATCAACTCTTTGGGTGAAGGCAGTGGAGTGCAGCCGAGGCTACCGATCAGGCCCCCTGTGCTACCTAAGATTGATGATCCTAATGTTGTCGGCTTTGATGCTGTAAGGGACAACATGGTAAAGAAGTTGCTTGACACAACCACTAAAAGGCGTGCTGTCATCTCAATTGTGGGACCTGGTGGGCTCGGAAAAACAACTCTTGCTCGAAAAGTCTACAATAGGTAAATATGATTATATGCAGCAACTGTACGTGTCAAAAATAGCTTAATTAATAATATGATATTTCTAGTCTTTCTTGAAAAGTACTATATATATATATATATATATATATATTGAAACCATAGTTTTCTTTTCATATACATAAATATATCATAAGTTCTTTTACTCATTCTGCACAAATTTTGTCCAAAAAAATATTTCCTGGTGATATAAGGTTATAAAATTTTGCAATGCATATATTGTTGATAACTTGGATAAAGAAGTTAACTTGATCTATCGTGTATCTTTAATTTAAACCCAAGTCAATTGAAACATTCCCTGAAAATATGGCTTTTGAAGGCAAAATTCCCATATATGCATTGCAAAATTTTAAAGATTTTCACTTCAAAAACATTATGTATCGCATACGCACCTCAGAAGTTCAGATTCATTAAATTTACCCGTTCATTTATTAGTATCATTAGATTTTACCCAGACCAAGTTTTCTGTTTGTAGTTAAATAAGAAAATTACCTTCTACCCTAATGTCTACCTAATTTCTTCCCGAAATACAATAAATTAATGCTAATTTTTTTTAGAATTATGGTTACTCTTGTGAAAGTTTTACAGAGAGTTCTGTTATCTTTTAATTGTGATATTTTTACTTGTTGATACTTTGGTAGAGTTTTACAAAAAAAAATAGTATTAGAGAATAAGGAGAGATGCCAAACTAAATTCCCATATGCAGATCGACTAGATGATTAGACAGCTAAAACTAAAATACTCTTGTCAAATAAGAGTGAGAACCAGACTCTATGATAATATATATGTACAAATTATAAGAGCAGAGGAATGCAGTATGATCCAAGCTATCTGCTTTTTTTTCTACAGCACTGATGTCAAGAGATGGTTTGACGTTTGCATATGGGTAACTGTCTCTCAAGAGTTCAATCTAATGGATATTTTGAAAAAGATAATAGAGCAAGTTGAGCCTCTCCCTCAAAACTACCTAGAAGGTGGAGAAGTGTATTTACTTACAAAGCTTTGCAAAACTCTTAATGGTGAGAAGTACACTGTAGAGGACCATTTACGTCCAAACTCTCATGACCCTCAAGCTGGTGAGAATGACCCTCAAACATTGCCAAAAAGTACCTTCTAGTCCTAGATGATATGTGGAGAGATGATCTATGGACTCAAATTGGTGTTCTCGCTACCCGATGCCAAGATTGGAAGTAGAGTAATCGTAACTAGTAGAAACCAAAATATTATTGATGAAGCTGAACCATATGAACTTCCATACTTAACTGAGGAGCCGAGCCTAGAGCTTTTGATGAAAAAGTCTCTGCCTAATCAAGATTTGAGTAAAGGGTATCCCGTTGAACTGAGTGAGGTTGGACAACAACTTGCTAAAAAATGTGATGGATTGCCTCTTGCATTGTTAGTTTTAGGAGGTCTATTATCAAAAAAACCTGCAAATCATGTTGCTTGGAGTAAAATGTTGCGAACTATTAACTGGGGTACTAATGGGAGAGACTGTACTGACATCTTGGCCACCAGCTACGATGACTTGCCATTTGTTCTTAAATCTTGCTTCATGTACTTTGCGGCTTTTCCTGAAGATCATGAAATTCAAGCTCAAAGATTATTGCAGTTGTGGGTTCTTGAGGGATTCATACCGACGTAAGAATCCGTAACATTCGAGGATACTGCTGAGAGCTACTTAGAAGAACTAGTGCAAAGGTATACATGCTTCAATAGTTTTACATTCTATTACAGATTCATTATACTTACCATTTGATATTATTTTTTTAGATAAGATATCCTACTTTTTAAATTTAATTGGCTCTTTAAAAGTCAATTCATATTCATGACTAACATTTTTTCTTATAGTTTAAGTATTTATATTTAGTTCAAATACACTTGTTAGTCGTATTCATGCCAACATTTTTCATATAATACATTGGATCCCATTTAATTAATCTTCTAATTTATTCAACAGAAGCTTGGTTCAAGTATCAAAGAGAGATCTCAATGATTCCATCGAAAGTTGCCGTATACATGATCTCCTTCGTGAACTTGCAATCCAAAAGGCCAAGGAGGATAACTTTCTCACAATTTGCTCAAACCCTGAAAATTGGAAGAGCAGCGCCAAGGCAAGTCGTGTAGCAGTACATTACTCGGGTTGCGGTGAATTGATGGAACATGCAAATCCAAATCTCCGTTCTTTGTTGTGCTTTGAGGGTCAAATGCCAAATTGCTCTCGGCAAAGGCTGCTTAAGGTGCTTTGTCAGTTCTCGTATGATTCGGTAGATTGCGAGTATTTTCATGGACTGAATCAATTAAGGTAATGTTGATTTTTGCATAATAAAACAGTGAAGTGATAAATAGAGAGTATGATGAATTGTTTGTTTTTATTGCAATTTTTGTGTCAAAGTTTTTAAGTGAGGCTCTATATAGCCAATTTTTATCTAGTTCCTAACGGTTACATAACGGTCAAATAAAAAGATGGAGTTACTTTTTTTATTAATTAGTAACTCTTTTTTTTTTTCTAATAAAAGGTCAATGAGGAAAATACCACTAATAGGTCTGAGGTTTAACTAGTGCCCTAATTATCTTGTTTCTCAACACTACCCCTCCTGTTAGGGTTGTAAATGTTGATCAATCCTATCTTGTTCATGTTTTCTTCAAATTGTCTTGGATCTAATTTATTTATATAGATATCCGCCAATTGGTCTTTACTTTTTAAAAAAGAACTTTCAATTTTATTTGTTTGAATTTTTCTCTAATAATGTGGCAATGCACCTCGATTTGTTTTGTTCTCTCGTGAAATACCGAGTTGGATGCAATGTGTCGTTCCGCTTAGTTGTTGCAAAACATTTTCATTGGTGTTTGAATTATAATTTCCATATCCACGAGGAGTTACTTGTACCATTTGATGGTACCATCAAAATTATACTTAATTTTATATACTCATTTACAACCTATGGGTTTTTTTTTAATCTTTTGGTAATTCTCACCTCCTTGAGCCAAACCGAGTTGTTTATGGCTTCAAGGTAATTATTTGGTTCTTTTTCATTTGAAATAGAGGTAAAAAATATTTGGTGTGGAGAGAAAATATTTTTATAGAAAATAAAGTTTTGAATAGGATAGTGTACCTCGTATGTCACAAAGTCCCTTAACCTTGATGTTGATTGAATTGTCCTTGGTGATCTTCTTAATAGTGTATTTTCCACACTTGTTTCTTCAAAGTTTTTCTCTTCCTCTTCATTTTGTGAGATTTCTTTTATCTCACTTTCATCTTATACCAGAGTGGTATTTTCTATATTTGTCTTACCAACATGTGGTAATACAAATATGTTTGGTATTTCTAGGATATTAATTTTATTATCAACATCCTTGTAATATGGCTCATTTTCGAAAAATGTTACATCGAAAAATATTCCAAAAATAGTTTTAATTGACATATAATGCAATTTATGTTGTTTATTTTTGTGTCCAAAGCATGTGCACCCAAATATTCTCAAATGATTCATTATAATTTTTCTTTATTAAGGACTTCCAATGGACTTTTAAAATTTTAATTGGCACTAGGTAATCTATTTATTAAATATGTGGCGGTGAGTACGGCATCCGACCAAAAAAGTCTTTGATACATTATTTTGAAATAAAAGAACTCGAGTCACTACAAGAAAATGTCTATTTTTCCATTCGGAAATACCATTTTGTTCATGACATTTGTTTCATGTAAAATTCATTTGTTTGAAGAAATTTGAAAAAAAATTATTTATAAATTTTATTTCACTTATCTGATCTAATTATTTTAATTTTTGCATCATATTGATTATCTATAAAATTGTCAATTTGTGAAAGTGAGAAAATACTTCATTTTTATTTTTTAGATGAAATGGTAAATCACAAATATATTTAAGGAAATCACGAATACATTTGTGTAAATACATATTTATTTGTTAGATGAAATGGTAAATCACGAATACATTTTTATCTATAAAATTATAAATTTGTGTAAATTTGTGAAAGTTTCTTAATTTACATACTTCACTACAATTTTGGAAAATCACGAATATATTTAAGGATTTTACCGTAAGATTGTCCTAGTCTTTTATGCCAAAGAGTTTCTAAATTTTCGTCTTCTAACATTTACATTGAATTTTTCATAATTTAAAGGGTAGAGTCCATTTTCTAAAAAGATGTTTACCAATTATGTTTCCAGTTTCCTGATTTTAAAAATTACATATTTGAAGAAAAAATTACATTACAATTTAATTCTTATATTAATTTAATTGAAATTAAATTTTTAGGTAAACTACTTGTATACAAAATATCTTTTATATTTTTTGAAAAAATATTACATACTTCCATGCCGTAAATTTTGGTTTTAATACTATTTGCAACAACAACATATTGGTCATTTTTGGATAAATATTGAGTGAGTCTATGGTACTATGCATATCATGAGTTGATCCATAATACTGATCAATATTTCCATCCTTAAAATCTTAATGGTGGGGAATTTTACAAATTGCCCATCCTCTAGAAAAGATCAAACAAAATACCTCCTCTTCAATTTTTTTGACAAAATGCCCTTGTGGGCCCCAAACTTTCATTCCTTTCCTCTCCCTCTCTCCATGTTACTCCCCCCCCCCCCTCTCTCCACATTAATTTTAAAACTTTTTATTTTAAAACTTTTAATTCTAAACCCTAAACCCTAAACACTTCTTCATTATTACCAATGTTTTCATACCACATTTAATTTTCTAGACATCAAAATAGCGCTATGTTGCATTGATACAGGTACGATATGGATACGATGATACAACAATTTTCAAAAATCTAAAATACAATACGGTTATTATATATATTTTTTTTATTATTTTAATTATGTTATTAAATCAAAACCTTTATTATAGGCAGTTTAAAAATAAGTTAACACCATTTTTTATACCTTCCTAAGTATAATCGAACTTAGGAACCTATTCTAATAATATAGTCTTAAGACGTGCTGATGTATATGATTATATCTAAAAAGTCCTCGTTAATATAATCCGCAATTTGTGGAAAACTTTAGTCTACTAGGTAAGTAGATGAACATGTGCTGATCACCAAACAAGTAATATTGTGTGATCCAATTGTACGGCTACATATAGATTTCTACCCACCTTTAAAGTGAAATTGTGTATTCCAATAATTCATATTATAGACAACCTTCAAAAAGATTACATATTGTTTTTAATTACATTAAAATATAAGCTTACATATTGTTCTTAACACAGAACAAATGTTAAGAAAATACCAAAGAAGACTGGTATGAAGGAAAAAAAGATAAAAAAAAAATAATAATAACAGCAAGACTGGTACCAAGGGCATATATCCATGTTACAACAAATAAATATAAAAGAAAATACTACTATTCCCTCTATGTGATAAAATATGAAATATTATTTTGTACCAGATAGCCTACTGTATTTGAGAACCCTCTCATCTATAGTGCCCTTTTGTTTATACCCTTTGAAACATTATTTTGTCCAATTCCATTTGTACCCCTAGGTGTCTGTGTTGTTCTTGTTGTGTGAGTCCCTTATAATTAACTGGATGCGATCATACCAATGAATTTGGGTTTAGATCAAGCTAAATTTGTCTGGGCCACTGACAGAAGGTCATTTTAGACAGAACCCGACAAGAAAAAAATTCAGTACCACGAGTAATCGGTATTTTTTTGTACAAACAGGACTCGATACATATATGAATTGGCTATCAGAAAAACTCTTTTGCACCATACTAAGTTGAAGATTAGTTTAGTTCTTTACATAGAGCAAAGATTAAGTAGATCAGCTAAATAATATAAAAAAATCTGATCCAACTAAATTAATTTAAAAAAGTAAGAAACGCTAACTATGTTGTGTTGAAAACTTGAGATGAACAAGCAACTTCAGGTCATACATACAGTAGAGAATCCAAGTTCAAAAATCAAACAAACAACTTCATATCATATCATAAAATAGCAATTAGGTCTTTTAGTCCAATTTTGTATTTCTTGCTTACCAGGTATAAAGCTAAATTTATGTATACTTTTTTTAATTGGAAATATAGCTAGTGTTTTGGAAACCTTAGTTGAGTTCACCTTTCTCCTATTTCCACCTTAGTTGAGTTCACCTTTCCCATACGAATATCTACTTGCAGACCGAATTTTATATTTTTTTAGAATTTGTTTACTACTTTTAAGATAGGTAGAAAATCACTTGATTTGAAATTCTGAACCATCCAAAAGCAAGTGATTTTCTATCTATCTTAAAAAATAGTAAAAAAATTCTAAAAGAATATAAAATTTGGTCGACAAGTACATATTAATATGAAAATTGTTTTGAACAGTTCGGATTGACCATTAGAATTTTGAAAATAAAAGTATTGATCCGTATTACGGACTAAATCGTGATATGCATAATACCATAGACTCACTCATTAATCTTTTATGCAAAACATGTGGTCGGTGCATTTTGATTTTTTGAACAAAGATTTATAGAGTTTGAAGCAATACCACAACATTTTGGGAGTTCTTGTTGAGCCAACCGCATGAAGTAGAATCCGTTGCATCCTGATTGCATAAATTCATTCTTCTTTGGTTCGCTGGATTACTTGCCTCACTTGATCTTGGTTTTCTTGGACTGGGTTCCTCAGACCCGTTTCACCTTTTTTTCTCATAATATTCCCTTGAAATGGAGACCTCCATTTTCTGACCAAATGGAGATGATGTGTCTCTTTCATTAAACTATTTTTCTTCTTTCTATTCCTGAGAGTCTCTTTCATTTTCTGTTTCACTTGACCAAATTGAGAATCTCCTTCCCTCTCTGTCGTTCTTCTTTTTGGTCGGAGATGAGAATGCAAGAACCAACATCGATATTGGGTATGGCTATCTTTTTTGCAATTTGTAAACCTATCAAGGTGATTTTGGTGATTAGTGAGGCTACGGTTTTGGGATTTTGGTGTGTAGACTCGATCTTTTGTTTTATATGGCTGTTGAACACTGATCCTAATCTCTCGGTTATGGATTTGATCAATTTTCTTGCTTGTTGGAGCATCTCGGGTTGGTAAGCCATAATTGCTTTGTTATTTAGGTTTGATCGTATTTTTCCAAGTTTCTGGTATTTTTCTGGTACTTGTCTTTAGGTACCTTTGTTATTTGGTATTGGGTTTCTGGTATTTTGCTTTGGTACAGCACTTGCCCCCTTTTCTCGGTTTTACTAATATTTTTGGTACTGAACTAGATAAGAACAAACATTCTTGTTATTTTTCTGGTATGGTTGGCTGCCTTGTGCAGCTCTTGGTGGCCATTAAGGCACTTAGTTTATTTTCTTTAATCAGGTTATCAAACCATGGACTCTGATATGATATTGATTTTTGCGGAACAAAACAATGAAATGATAAATAGAGAGTATGATGAATTATTTGTTTTTATTGCAATCTAAGTATCAAAGTTTTTAAACTGAGGCTTTATAAAGCCAATTTCTATATAGTCCCTAATGGTTACATAATGGTCAAATAAAAAGATAGAGTTGTCTTTGTTTTATTAACTAGTAACTTTTTTTTTTCTAATAAATAGTCAATGACGAAAATACCCCTAATAGGTCTGAGGCCTAACTGGTGCTCTAATTATCTTGTTTGTCAACAGGTATTGTCAACTTACGGGAGAATTGAGTAGTAACAGAAGTTCTTTTGAGTCATTCATAGGCGGCCTGAAATTTGTGGAGACCATTGATTTCAGTCAACTAGATCATGGCGACTTGCCTGATGATATATGGAATGTGAAAACACTTAGGCATGTGATGCTAAATCGTCCGAATCTTACATTTAATGATCAGATTTATACCTCAGGACCCTCATCATCTACTGACCTAACAAATCTGCAAACACTCCAGTCTGTGAAGAGCAGAGAGTCATGGAATGCACAGTTACCTAAACTACCGAATGTGCGCGATTTAGATATCGAAGTGGAGAGCTCGTTTTCATGGGATTTAATGGCCAAGTTGCTTGATACACTGAATCATCTAACCTGTCTTACATTATATGGCAGTGAAGTGCCGCAAACAATAGTGGAGATGGAAAGGTTTCCATTTTATCAGTGTTTACAATATCTGTATCTAAGAGAGGAGTCCTCACCCCCCAACAACAAGTTGTCACCTGTGGTTGGCATGTTTCCCATCCACGTCACACAGCTTATACTCTGGAATCTCCATTTCAAGGAAGATCCGCTGCCAGTGCTAGAGAAGCTTCGCAGCCTCAGGAGGCTCTGGTTGGAGGGAGAAGAAGTGAATCGCAAGATGAACTGTTCTGCTGGAGGGTTCCAACAGCTACATGAGTTGCTGTTTATGAACCTAACCAATCTAGAAGAATGGGAGATAAATGAGGGTGCCATGCCCATACTTAAGGTACTGCAACTACACAATTGTGAAAAACTAAGGGTGCCTCTCGGGCTTCAGTACCTGTCCAACCTCAAAGAACTTACCGTAAGTGGCTGCAGAGAATTACAAAATCATGCCAATGAGATACGCAACGACATCTGCAAACATGTTCCCCACATAAATATATGATAGGGCCAGCTTCAATCTGTAGAATGCTTTCCTTTAATTTATTTGTGTTAGTGTTTCGATCATTTTGGTACTGCTATCATTGTATTTTTGCTTTTAATTTATTTGTTTATTGTTTGTTTTATTCTGGAGTTGTTGAATATGTTTTGAAATCTACAAAAGACAGAAGACTATGTATTTTACTTATAACTGCCAAAATTATTTTCTTTTCCTTTTAATTTATGTTTTTAAATAAATGATTCTGTTTTGGTATAGTGGTGCACATATTTTACGGAGGTCCCCTCTAGATATGTATTTCGAACATAAAAGACAAAAATACTGTATCATGTTGATTTGTTTCTAGCTGTCATTTTTTTTATTTTATTAATTATAAATTTTAAAATATTCTTCTAGGAAAAAAAAGGCTCAATTTTAAAATCTGCCGCATAAACATGTTATCAATGCGAGAAAAACAAATGAAAAGAAAAATTAAGGACCGTTATATGGAAGTCTGGTTCGTTTTTCTGTATCAGAATTTCAAATTTCAGTTATTTTTAAATTTGAAATTTTCCTTAATACTCTTTTAGAAGTTTTGATTTAAAAACTATATACAATAAATTAAAGAAAAATTCTAGCGTACATCAAACTTTTATGTCATTAATTCACTGAGGTAAAACTTATAATAATTTTCCATCTATGCCATTTGGCAAACTTTTGATTGTGAAAAATTCTAACGTACGTCAAACTTTTGATTTAAAAACTTCTACGACAAGAATTCATTTGGCAAAACAAAAACAAAAAACAATTCTTATAATTTTCCATCTGTGCCATTAATTCACTGCGATTTTGATTGTTTCCCTTCAATTTATAATGAACTAAATATATTCAACAAACAAACTTTTTTTAATAATTTCTCTATATTTGAGTTTCATTGAATCATTGAGGTCTGTACTTGTATGTTTTTCATCTTAAATTTCACTTTGTTAATTAGGATCCTTCTTGTAACAGACTATTTTAGTAATGCAATTCAAGCCTATGGGCATTTTCTCAAAAAAAAATATATAATTGACAAGTGAAAATATTTAATTTGTTCCTAATATTTATTTTGATGTTGTTGTTGGTTCTGTGATCTACCTAATTTTTCAAAGACAATATGTTACTGTTATGATGTAGTATCTATTTATATCTTTAATTATTTGATGTAATTATATGTGCATGGTTAGTCACCATGACATGGATAACTAAGATTGTAGCCACACGTTGCAACAAATTTTTAATCTGAATTGATCATTTGTGGGTTTTTCTTCACAATATATAATTACTGGTATTAAAATAACATCGAGTAACTAAAGAAGAAATTTGTCTAAAAAATAATATTTTCCTGGGAAAAATAGAAAGGCAAATATATATATTTTTTCGGAAAAAAAAATAGCATCTTTACAGAAAACTATATTGTTGGTGAAACTCTGAATTCTCTCCAGCTTTAAAATGAATAGGGAATAGTTAGATAGAAACCTGTTTGATTGCTGATACAACTTCATCTCCTATTTTTTTTTTTTTTTTTTTTTTTATTAATACAACTTCCATTGCAAATTCCTAGTAACTAGAAGTCCTGATATTAGGGGTGCAAACGGATCGGATAGTGGTAAAACCATATCCGTATCCGCTTTTATTTTTCAGATATGAATATGGATCGGATATTTGACGGATACATACGGATACGGATCGGATATCCGTAGATATAAATATTTTTTTAATATATATTAAATTATATGGTATATATCTATTATTCGGATATATTAAATTATATGGTATATATATTAAATTATATATTAAATATTTTAATATATATCTATATTCTGCAGAATATAATGATCATCTAATCCAAGCGCTAATTTTATACCAGTAATTAATATTCCTTGTTAATTACTATTGAATATTTATATATAGTTTTTTTTGTCAATTCTATACTCTTTTTTTATTTTAAATTTATACTCAATGCTTAAAAAGATGTGGCTACAATCGTACAGTCTGTCCTTGTAAAAATGTTTTAATTTTTACAGACCTACTTTGGTTCGATTGGTGAAATAATCATTCGATTGTATCAAGATCCGTGCTAAGTGCATTAAAATCCGTGTAGATCTGTTTTAATTTTTGTGCACACCAATCTTAATGCTAATTGTACGGTGTTAGAGCTAATTGAACCTAAAAGTAGTCCGATGGCCATGGGACCTACTCCTATCTCATTGAAAAAATGTTTTTTTTTTTAATGAAAGGCAGAGGCTGCCCCAATATCATTGAAAAAATGTTAGAAGATTATAAATGAACAAATACCGCAGGTTTTGAATTACGATAATTAACCAACGGCACACACAAAATTACAAATCCACTTGGGCGGGAGTCGCCTTTTAAAAGAGCAAATTACATAATAATCCACAAAAACAATGCCACTGACATCTTGTCTATATTCCCTAAAGTAATCCAAATTTTGAGTTTTCATACGAACCGTACGATCAGAATTCGATCCGAGGTAGATTGCCTGTGACCCTTTAATTTCCGTGTCAAAACCGATCGGACGGTGGGGATTTGAATTGAAAATTTGGGAGACTGTAGGAGATCAAATTCACAGATATCAGCACCTACAATTAAATACATTCCTTGAAAGAGCGCCTCCTTTTTTGCGAATTCATCTCTCCTTCCTTTTGCTCGATTGCTCTTAAACCCTCTTCGTTTCTCTTCACAGAACCCTAGCAAGGACAAGATCTCTCTCTCTCTCTCTGTCTCTTACCAACGCACACAACACTGAACACACACTCGCACATGCGAGTGATTGCAAAGCGAAGCAAGGATTTGATCGCGAACAACGCAAGAAGGTTTGATCTCTGATAAATTTCTCTTCGTTTCTGATCTACTCTGTTTAGTAGCGTTCTTGGTTAGAAAATTTATGTTATTCTTTGATAATGTTAGGTTCTTTGTTGGAAAATTTGTGTTTCTTTGCTAAAGTAAGTTCTTGGTTAGTTGGTTGGAAAATTTCTGTTATTACTTGTAAATGTTAAGTACTTGATTGGGTTTAAGTAATGGATAGCTGTCTCTTGCTCATCCTTGTAAAAATGTTGATTTGTTATTTTTCCTGGATTTTCTTAATTTGAGTTTCGATTGGGTTTTCCAAAATGCCCCTAATTTGCTAGGTGCCAGAAATTAGTGCAAATTTGATAGTGAGCAGCTAATTTCTCAGTAGTATGTGTAAACTAAGGCTCCTTTGCACTGTAATTATAGTTTCTTGATTGCATATTTGTTTGTACTAAATGAATTGCACTAATTTGAGTAACCAATTTCATGCACAAATGAATTGCACTAAAGATATGTTTAGTGATCTAATTTTCTAATTAAATATACGTCAATGTTAATTATTAACTCACTTTCGTTCTGAATTTCACATTTGTTTTTGTTCCAAACTTGTAATTTCAGCACATACAATGGCTAAAGCTGCTAGCCCAAGCTTTCAAAGGCAACTACAAAATGCCTCAATTGAAGCTACAATGTGTCAGATCGAAAAACTAAATCCCAAAGAAATCCCCATCTTTCTGTCCCATCTCTCAAATGCAAAAGACCCTGAAAATTTTAACGGATATCAGAAGTTATCCATATTAAATGCCCTTGTCAGAATTCAAGGCCAGAATATCGTACCATATATAAGCCCAATCATGTCTGTACTTATTCAAGCTTTAGAATTCAGCCATGAGCATTCTACCTCTTCTCTTCATGAGTCATGTGCTAGGCTGACATGTGCAATTGCTCAATATGGGATTGATCCTTTGGTACCAGAAGTGAAAAGATCGAGATTATTAGCTCTCTTTTCAAATGCTATACATATCTGGATTCTGGATTTCCCATCCATAATGGGCTTTTGCTCCCTCTGCTACTAGCGGGCCTTTGTTCTAACAGATGGACTTTTCATCCAAAGTGGGCTAAGCCGCTGCGGTGCTCTCAGTCACAGCCCCTTGTTTATTTTCTTGTTTATTTCTGTGACCATTGATTGCATTAGATTATTTTTTTAGATGGCTGTTATTGCTGTTTTGTTTTAACAAATTATTAACTTAAATTATATACTTAAATACTTAAACTATAAACTAATATAAATTATTCAATCATTTTCATATTTGAATTTATTTAATTAGTACTTGTATTTTATAAAGTCCATGTGATTGAATCATCCGACAATTATTCAATTGTATCCGTATTCGAATTTCTATTAGTGGATTATCAGCTCTATATCTATATCCATTTAGGTTAGATATGATTTTAAATTTTAACATCTGTTTACTATCTGTATATATATTTGTATCAGCACATTGAAACATGGATATGAATATGGTATTGGCATTATCCTCTCCATTTTCACCCCTAAATGAATTATTGGTTTTTTAATATTATGTAAAAGTTTCAAGTCAATTTTCTTTATTATATGTTATTACCTGTAATGAGATGTGAACTTTGGGGTCCAATTGGCTAGCTTAGTAAATCTTCATTAATGTCCTATTTTTATATACGTACATCACATGACATAAAATAAAATAAAAGTAATTCGTTGCTGGTTTTTGGAAAAATAATCGCTTATTAATTGTTATCCATTGATATGATATCAGTCCATTTTTTTACGTTAATGCTTGGACACCAGTATACCAATTACAGCAACAATATCCATAAATCATGTCTACAAACAATATTATAATAATAACAATTAATGCCTTCTAAGAAATCAATCCAAACAACAAAAAAAAGGGTTAGTCAATTTCACAGCGTATACCTATCAAAAACATCGAAATTACTTTTTTCTCCTCTAAAATTTGCAATTTCATATTTTTCTTTCTAAATTTTCTAGTTCCGCCCTTGGTCACAATAGAACTCGTTATAGTTCTGATACCAATTTGTTAGTATTTGATAAGAATTTTTTTTTGAAAAATTGGTAGTGTATTTGATAAGAATTAACTTAGTATATTTTAGTAGTAGAAGAAATAACGCTCTATACATGGTAGAAATTTAATTTATATTATCAATATTTTCTTGTTCTCTTACATTAAAAATATCTTACACATTATATAATATATATAGGCTCGGCCATATAAAAGCTTTCTACACATTCTTCTATTATTAATTAGCATTTAACTCCCTCATTAATTTACTCTTTTTATTTTCTAGATACGTTTACCAAAACAGCCCAAAACTTTGCAATATATTTTGTAAAGAATTCCATCATTAATTGCTACATTGAAAGCACTAATTAAGTTTATTATTTCCAACATTATCTAATACGTACCCAGATCATGTTAAGATATTTTTGAAATAAAATATAGTTTGTGCTCCATGCATGATATATGTTGTTTACGTCGCATGCTCATAAACTGTAGGAGGAGAGACATTTATGAATTAAAGCTGGATACAACATCCTATATTTATCGAACAAAAAAAAGCACATTCTTGACTTTAATTCCGGAATAGGGATCATGACTCGTTATGAGAATATAAAAAATGGGGAGTGCTATACTGAGTGCAGATTTTAAGATTTTGAGAGCTGAAATTTTAATTACCGATTTTGCCCTTTACTTTTTCTCTTTGACCAATTTAATAATTCTATGTACCGTCAAAGTCGCTAAAGACTTCAAAAAAAAAATCAGCTCTCTTTCTTCCCAATCTGATCCCTGTAAGTAAAAAAAATTAGCAAGCGCGACCCCTTAGCGGCCTCCGCCACCCGCTGCCCTCTACACACTCTCTCTATCTCCTTAGTCCTCCCACATCCGCCTCCCACACCTATGCCACTAAGACGATCTCCATCGCGCTCCCGCTTAGCCTTGCCCCGCTTTCTACATGCCTTGCCTCTCGCTTGCGACATTTCTTTTAAGGAGCAACAGCTCTCTGGTGAAACAACTCTTTTGTAAAAATACCCCTTCATAGAAAGGCAATTGATTCTTATGTATCTTGATTTTGGTTTTTCTCATTTTCTTTTCTCACACATGTAGTATTTAAATTGTATTCTATTGACATCATTAGTGGTTACTACCTTGAAACAGCACTTCCGAAAACTTTTACTTTCATTTCTAGCTGTTATACTAGTTCTTTTGGTACCCAAATATTACATCTAGCCAGTTAATAAGGGCTATCTCGAGTCAAGTATCAGTCTGATAAATGAGGAACATTCATTGTGTTTAGAGATTTTTGTTTGGGGATTTAGAAATTATTTACAGATGAGTATAATTTTAGCTATGATTCAACAACCAAGTATTTGAAGTTTGTTTGTTGATAATTTTAGCTATGATTCAATGTTCTTGGTGCTTTTCCCTTGTCTGTTTATGCCTCTTGTTCAATTCAATTTGCCTTGCTAGCCATTCAGTGTATTAACACTTTTTATTCGAGCTATTGCATATTTTTAGGTTTTTGGTTGTATGCTTTATTATAAGAGTATCTAAAAGAGATAAAAAATCACAGAGTCAATAAGATTAAACTTTTATTAGCGCCTATGAACAAAGTTTTACAAATTGGTCCCTAGTTTCACGGTATTTACACTTTTTATTGTTTTTAACTTTTTATCAATTCTTGCCAGTAGGCTCTTTTTGTAAAATCAAGTTCACTTGTATTGGTCATTGCCTTGTCAGACTGTACATTTAGTTATCCAACCTCACTTTTATATTTACTTACACATCACTATAAAAAAGTTTATCTTTACAAGATTCAATACAGTGGGTTGTATTATAGAGAGTCATGAGGAGCTCATATACAATCATGGTATTGTGGAGTCATGTACACTGTTTACACCTATGTCCTTGCAAAATACTCGAGAAGTTGTCGTCAAACACCAACTAGAAGAATTGCCCTTGTGGGAGATTGTCAGATGCATGTGCTATATGGGGAGGGCACAAATATGGTGCAGAGAAGATATGCTAACAGAAGGAAAATGATGGCACCGCACTATACTGCAAATATGGTGAGACGAACAAGTAGGATTATGACATGTACCCAAGTAGAGACGTGCCAGAGTTCATGCAGGACCATGCACATCTGGCTCAAAATCACTTTTATCATAGCTTCCAATAAATGTGATGCGACAACAAAATTTGGAAGACTGCAAGCAGTTCTTTTCCTCACTTCTTAATCTAGTTCAATTGCATGTTTATGTTTTTGACGATTAGTTTAATTGCATGTTTATGTTGTAATTTATGTTTTATGTTTTCCTAATGTCTTAGGTTTAACATTCAGCATGTTTTTAAGGCCATTTTTAGATTAGGGTGTACTTTGAATTCTCTGCAATGTAAGATGAACTAAATTTGTAATGCATCCTATGGGCTTCTCCTAATTTTTTTTTTTTGGTTCTGTAAGTTATTTATGTAGCCTCATATTTTAATTATAATTAAATGCGTACGTTCTCTTTTTAACATGATGAAGGCAGCTGGCAGCATCATGCAACATATCAGATTTTGCACAAAGGAAAAGATTTTTGGGAATTTGGAATCACGGAAGGATTTTTATTATTCTAAAGAAAGGAACTTCCTTTATTGGTTCTATTATTAATTGGGTGACAGAGGGTGGATTCATTAATTAAGCAATTAAGAGCAAGGGTAAACTGGGTATTTAGAAACAAAATGTTCTCTCAGCTCTCAAAATTTGAATAGTTGCCCTCAATATAGCACTCTCCTAAAAAATTTGAGATAAAAATAGAATCAATTCTTCTAATTTGTAATATTTAAGAGATTTTGTTTTTTCTTTTATGAAAAATAAGGATTATGTCCTTATTTGATTTATTGATATTGTTAATTAAGAAAAGATCAGGTTTTAAGTTACAAAATTGTATCCAAGTTGGTCCATATACAATTAACCTGCTTCCGATCCTCCCTGCAAGGCCATCCATAATTAATTCCAGTCTGAGATTTCTTCTAATTTACGAGAGTTCTTAAGCTGAATTTAATCTGAACAAAAATTGTTTAACCAAAAGCATGAATATATATCTTTGATTAATGAGAGGTCCTCAATCTCGATGGTAATCAGCTTATGAAATTATTGATCAATTTGATTTTTTTAAGAAATTGTACGTAGCTATATATAGTTTGATTATTTAGCTCCTACTATTCAAATTATAGTTTCCGCCCTGCCTGCGTACTAAATAAGTTTTCAAAAAATTATCTTAAAATACACGGGGAGTGCTATTCTACACGCACTATTTGTAAAATCTAGCGCTGAGAGAATTTTTTTAACTTAATTCCAGCTTTACCCTCCTACTATTCTCTTTCTTCCATTAACCCAATTAATGCGTTGTCTCTCTCTTCAAACCAGCAAGAATAACGTGGACTCTCTTCAAAAAATAAAAACAGTCAATTATCGAGGATTCTCTCTTGCGCTAAGACTCAATCTATCGTGTAGAGAATTCTTCTGAAAGCAAGCGTAAGCTCACTTTGTAAATATGTGCATAATCAAGCAATCAAATGCTTCAGAGTAGTGCTCATGTATGATATTTTTTTATTTATTAAAAAAAAATTGGCTTTAATTTATCCGCTTGTGCATTCTATTACATGTATTCATAGATTGTAAAGGAGTTTTGTACATGAAATTGAAAAGATGGTAGTGTATCAGAATAAAATGCTATTAGGAGAATACTGGTATTTGTTTATTTGGGAGAGAAATTGAAGGATTGTTTTATTTAAAATCTATGTACCATGTAACTTACTGGTTTGGATGAAATAAATACACAAAAGGCTCCACAAACGCAATGCACATATCTGAATTTTAGTCAAGTATTCATTTTATCAAAACAAGAAGTATTTATAACCGAAAACTATATCCTGCATTTACAATACAAAAAACTTCTATTTCTATTCACCACTGCCTACTATCCCATTGTACATCCAACTATCCAAGTATCTAAAATACAGTCTTTCTAATTACAATACACAATCTGTATTTTATTTTTTTACCCTTGTACATTTTCCCTTTATACATCCAAGTATCCAAGTACTACATAATTTAGAACACATGTAATTCATGATTTTAATATTCTGTAGCAACATCCGATACAAGTATGTAGCAAGCAACTGGCTGGTATGCATAATAGGATTTGTTCTGCCAATATGTCAAATTGTGCTTGCACTTGTATACATTCTTGCAATAGCTGCTGATCTCGTAGTGGTTTTAACCTACTTACGTTAGTGTTTTAGAAACCATCTTATAGAAGTCAGCTGATAGGACATGGCATTTTAATTTAGTACCAAAAGGATTGCCAGTAAAACATCCATTTTCAGAATTTTATTGTCTTTAAATAATCCCTAGGATATAAATAACATATCTTGCAATGAAGTGCTGTAAAATTTGTTCAAGGAAACTAATTTAACTAATATCTCTTTTTTTTTTAAAGTTCAAACGGTTTATCCGAACAATTGAACATGGTCTTCATATGAAAATGTACTTGCTGTCCAAGGTAAGTGGTACATTTACTGCCAATCAGATAATTGGTTCCTATGTGTCTTTGTCAAGTTTTTTTTATTTAAGCCTCTTGCTCATTAGCCAAAGTACACTGAATTGTTCATCATCTAAATTCTTTTTCATGAGTTAATAAATCATTCATCAATGATAATTTTGTTGTCAACTAGACCCACTTTCTAAAATGCGGACATACTTACTCTTTAATTTTTCACTAAGCTAAAATATTAGCCAGTGCATATATAACAATGTCAATTTAAACTGGTTAGGTATCAGAAAAGTTTTACCAATATGTATCCACAGATATATTCACACCAATTCAAAATTAGCCTTAAAATAATTTCCCACCATGCAATTCGCTTGATATGTACTTATTGCAGGTGGTTTAGTCAAGTTAGCTAGGGTACACATCCTTAATTTGACTTATATATCTTAATTAGCTTGAGGAGAAGAAAAACAAATGCCTCCCGAGATTTTTTTTACTTTTGCAGCCTCCGCAAGAGTAGGTCTTCTCCAGTTGTGGAACATAAATAATTTTCAAAATAAAACCATCACCGGGCTTGTCTTGATTTTGGGTATGTCAATTCCTCAATTCTTCTGAGAACAATTTTCGATGCAAAATCCTAGATCTGAAAAATGGCTCTGATACCAAATAGAGTTTTCTGAAAAAGTTATGTTATTCCTTGACCTCTTGGGTCTATATAGAGTGTTACATCTTACATCCGAGTCCTTACATTTCTCTCTAATTCATTTTACTAAAAGGACCCTAAACTATCACATATCTCAACAATATGTATAACTAAGATTGTAGCCACAGGTTGCAACAAATTTTTAATCTGAATTGATCATATGTGGGTTTTTTTTCACAATACATAATTAATGGCATTAAATAACATCAACTGTAGAAGAAATTTTCCTGGAAAATCATATTTTCTTGGGAAAAATAGAAAGACAAATATATTTTTTTTCGGAGAAAAAAGCATCCTTGCATAAGAATATTTTGTTGGTGAAACTCTGAATTCTCTCCAGCTTTAAAATGAATAGGAATTGGTTAGATAGAAACCTCTTTGATTGCTGATATAACTTCGTCTCCTTTTCATTTTTTCATTTTTTCCCTATTAATACAACTTCCATTGCAAATCCTTAGTGACTACAAGTCCTGATATATTGTTTCTGATTGATTTTGGTAATTAATTATCTGATGTTATATACCATACAACTAGTGATATAAAAATCTGTTACGCTCACTTGACAACAATGATATGTTTTAATGTTGGGTTATATTTGTTGGTGCCGCTTTAAGTTTTTGTAGATCCACTGGTACGAGTGTATAACAATGATACAATATTTTTAATGAAATAATAAAGTTTCAAATTTAAGTGGGAACCTCCAAATACAATTGTTGGTCAATGTATGAACCGATCCAACTGAGATTTTGACTGGGCTAGCTGGAATCTATAAAAGTAATTTAGGGAAAATTTCCAGTCTACCCATCTAAACCATCTCTTATCCTCTTTTATTTAATTATTTTAAAATTTTACGGATCATTATGCTATCCTCTTTGAATTAAAAGGACCAATTTTAAACAGAGTGTCCAATCCATTTGTTTTGTTCTTCCTCTCCTTCCCGATCAAGCTGCTGATCAGCGACATTTCTTCCTCTCCCCTCTTCCCATTCCCAGTCCTCTGCTATCCTCGCCATTCCCATAGACGCTGTTACGTTAAGAAAATTTTAAACAAAAAAAAAAAAAATATATATATATATATATATATATATATACACCTAGATAAATAAAATTAGAATGCTTAAAACATAACTGAATAATTTTGTTGACGAACGAGGAGCTTAAAAATTGAAACAATTAAATTTTGTATGAATTTTCGAAACAACCAGACTTACTCGAATCTTGAAAATTTTACTTTATATAAATTGGGACTAGATACAATTTTTTTTTTTTATGCATGAATATGAATAAAATTTATTCCTTTCTGAATATCCAAAATTTTGAGGGTTATTTAGCAAAATTCCAAATATATTTCTCTCTCTCCCTCCGTCCCTTTCCCTTGCTCCCTGCTGTGTGTGTTGCGCCAACAGAAAGAGAGGAAAAAAAGAGAGAAAAGAAAGAGAAAAAGGAGAGGATTCCAAAAATTCACCAAATCCTTTGAGAAAATGAAGAAAAAAGTTGGGAATTATTGATCATCTTCCTAGTAGCCATCTAATTCTTCAATTGGTATTCCATTTCTCTCCTATTCTCTCAAAATCTACATTTTCTCCATTTTCTAGGACTTTGCTCAAATCTGAATTTTTTTGTTTAAATTGTGAGTAATCTACATCCATTAAGCTTCTATGTTGTTAATTTGGTACTTCCTTTCTCAATGTCACCTAAATCTTGATTTTCTATTTATGGTTTGTTTCAAATCCGAAATTTGGAGAAGAAATTTTGATTAATCTAGTTTAATCCAACCAACCAAGGTATTGATTGGTAATGTCTCCTCTTTCTCTTGAAAATCTGGAAATTATTTTGTTTTGATTAATCTAGGGTTTGTGTAATTGGGGAAAACCGAAAATCTGGAAATTTCAGCAAGTTTCGTCAACTTTGGAGGCCCCAAAACTAGAGTTCCTAAAGGTGTATGATCACCAAATTTTATGGGCAACTAGAATTTCATGTTAACAATGTGATCATATTTAATTTTGTCCTAAAATACTACCCAAAATTTTACTGGTACGGATTTTGCCTCGATAGGTCCAGATTCTGGAAAATTCAGACTGCTGGAGGAAAATAGTGAAAACCAGGGGCTAGACTGCTTATTTTCACTTGAAACTTTGAGAGATACTAGTAAACATATAGGACAGGGTTGTGTAAAATTTTGAGGGTATCCTATGTGGGAAAATATTGAGAAATGGTTGTCCGAACTGGCGTACCAGCAGCCTCTGTACTAGTATTTTTTTCAGAATATATTGATCAAATGTGTACGGTCCTACAGACCAAGTTATATGTTGTGTGAATCTATAGAAATTATGTTAAGAAAATCATAAGTAATAAAACCCAAGTAGGCATATCAATTGTCGAACAAAGATTAAATCAATTATGTATGATTGAAATAGGTGTAGGCTCGGTTGAGCAAGAGGTTGCGGAACCTTTCGAGACGTCCAAACCATAGGGACGCGATACGCTTTCCGTAATCAGGTGCGGGGTTCTTGGACTTGTTTGATGTTTCATTTTCAGAAATTAAATTCTTTTTCGATTGTCATGTTGTATGTTGATTGTTGCATTTTTGATGGATTGCATGTTTGATTGTTGCATAATTGAATTGTGTGAATTATTTGCATAACTCAATTTGGTTAAAACCAAATTGTGTGACATGGTTGATTTGCATATTCGTATGGTTGTCATCTTGATTGTGCTCTTATGATTTGTTTGATTGAAAGTCACCACAAATTAACGATTATGGAATTATGTGAATGAATTTGCAAAGTTTGAGCCGGGCGAGCCGACTTTGATCCCGGGAACCTATTGGCCTTAGGTGATTGGCCCTCATGGTGTCCCAAGACGGGGTTGGGACGAGGGGTGGGTGACTATATGTGTGTGATTGATTGTGATTGTGGGTGACTTGTGTGCAATCTATGGCTCGAGGGCATTACCCTACGTGGTAATGTATTTGAACGATCAATTGAATATTACGACATTCTGAATGATTTCATGTGAATTTTCATTATATGACTTGGAACCGAGACTTTATTAATGGTTAAGCCAAAGCACTACAGATGAGTGTCAGATAAAGGGTCCAGCTCGGTGGGACGTCTGTAGGTGCCAGTAACCCTACAGACGAGGGTCGATAAAGGGTCCAGCTCGGTGGAACATCTGTAAGTGCTACCAGCCATAATAAGATAAGTTAGGCAAAAAATGTGGTTGTTTGAACGTCACCTTGGAAATTTCGTAAATTGTACTTCATTTGGTTATTTGTTGTCGAGCATATGCATATACTTATATATTGTTATAGAATGGCTAATGTGCTTTGGTATGTATTTCATTTTTTTGAACATGGAGTCTGATTGCAAGTCCAATAACTCGATTGTGGCAAATTCGCACTGAGAATTATATTCTCACCCCCACCCTTTGGGTTATTTCTACGAGTTTTGATACGGTCGATCCCGGAGAGGCACGCGAGTAGTAGGCCTTGTTATATGTCACCATAGTACCTTAGTAGATATTTTGGTTATGTGACTAGAGGGGCATATTTTGTTTTGTGATATAGCACCCTATGTCATACCTTACGGTTGGTATCCGTATGAGATACCCTTTTGTATGTTATACTTTTACCAGATATTTTGTACTTGGACTATTATAAATAGACTTGTTTTATATCTTTTATTATATCATGATGAGTGTATTTTTAATTGCCTTGTAAGCATACATGAGGTTGTATGTTTACGGCGGGGCTCTGTCACTATTTATGGCCGCGGGGTGTGACAGTTCCCTTTGGTGGTATCGTGAGCATGGTTTAAGCCCCAACCGGACTAATAGGATACGTGAGTAGGGTACGTTACAATTGGGCCGTCACGACTACCGACTTATCTAGTATAGTAATAAGTAGATACAATCTTAATAAGATTCTCTCTTGATACGAAACTATGGAAGGACGTCGAGGTAGGGGACGGCCAGCCGCTCGTAGAGTTGAGACCGGAACTGCGGGACTCGAGGTTCGAGAGAGTTGATCTTGGACCTAGGGGTGGGCGGGGACCGGGATCGAGATTTAGATGAGAGGTTGATTGCGGCTTACGAGAGAGGTCGCCGGGCGAAAAGGCGCGATGCGGTACCTGAGGTTCACAGAGGTGCACCTGAGGAGTTCAGAAGGTTGTACGACTCGTTCATGCGTCTTAATCCAGCTCGTTTTGACGGCACTGGTGGGTATGCCGTAGCAGAGGAGTGGCTCGCTAATGTGAATGCCAAGCTGAATTTATGTCGAGCGCCTGATGAAGATAAGGTGGAGTTAGCAGAACAACAGTTGGAGAGTGATGCAAGGTTCTGGTGGAATGGAGCCCGACGTAGTTATGTCGGGGAGGAAGTAAAGATTCCGTGGGAGTGGTTTGAGCAACAATTCACTCGACGATTTCTAAGTAACTTACAGCGAGAGGCATTACGGAGAAAATTTCTAGACCTAAAGCAGAATGGGAGATCAGTGGCAGAGTATAACAATGAATTCCTTGCCTTGTCAAGGTATGCAACAGATGTACAGAATGATGTGGCGAGGTACCATAGGCAGTACCTGGATGGGTTGGATGGAGGTATATCGATGATTGTAGATACTCCAGTAGTTACCGAGCTTCAGGCTATGATGGATCATGCAGAGCAGGTAGAGATGCATAGCAAAAGAAGGAAAATACAGATGACCGAAAGAAATGTCAAGCAGAGGGAGGATCAGAACAGGCAGATGGTGAGGTCAGAGGGAGGGCCATCGGCTGCTAGACCACCTCCTAGGCCGATTATGACACCTAGACCCCATCCCAGACAGACAAGCACACCCCGGGTTCCGGCCGGGTTTTACTCCAATGTGGTGTCGTGCATGCAATCAGGCACATTCTGAACAAGAGTGTAGACGTCGCAATCGCGCATGTTTTACATGCGGCAGCGTAGAGCATTGGGCTAGAGAGTGCCCGAATGCCGCCGTGGGCTTTCAAAGGGATAGTGGTGCTGGAGGATCTGCTGGTCGTGGGCAGGGTGGACCACCATCCCGTGAGCGAGGTGTTACTCAGTTTAGCGGAGGAAGGACTGGAGGACGAGTGTCTGCACATGCGATTGGGGTGTCAGGGACTGCACATGATGCATCAGAGACTCGAGGTGAGGGTGCTGACATGATATCTCCTGATTCTCAGGCCAATGTGATGACAGGTATACTTTCTATCTCGGATCATGATGCTTATTGCTTGATAGATACTGGGTGTAGCCATTCCATTGTATCGAAGGCTTTGGTAGAGAAATGTCATTGGCCAAGTGAGACGAGTAACAACGTCCTTAGTGTTCAAACCCCTTTTGGCTCTACTGACCGAGCAATCACAATATGCCGAAACCGAAAAGTCAGAGTGGATGGAAGGGATCTCGAAATAGACATGTTGGTTGTGGATATTATGGGGTATGATGTTCTATTAGTGATGGATTGGTTGACAAGACATGCAGCGACAATCGACTGTCCACATCGCAGGATTTGTTTTGCAACTCCAAGAGGTATGTCTTGCACACTCAAATGTAGAAAAATTGGAGAATTAATGCCTTATGTTTCAGCGGTGGAGGTTCGACAGCTGATAGATTTAGGGTGCAATGCATATCTGGCTGCAATAGTTTGCACTAAAACGGAAGTTCCTGAGATTAATGCTATTCCGGTGGTGTCAGAATTTGTGGATGTGTTCCCGGATGAGATAGTTGGATTACCGCCCAAACGAGAAGTGGAGTTTAGCATAGAATTGATGCCAGGCACAACACCGATTTCTAAGACTCCATACCGTATGGCTCCTGTGGAGTTGAAAGAACTCAAGGCACAATTAGAAGGGATGCTAGAAAGTGGGTTCATTAGACCAAGCACATCTCCATGGGGTGCTCCTGTGTTGTTTGTGAAGAAGAAAGATGGGACTTTGCGGTTATGTATCGACTACCGTGAATTGAACAAGGTAACAGTCAAAAATAGATACCCATTACCTCGAATTGACGATTTGTTTGATCAGTTGCAGGGATCTTCGATTTATTCAAAAATAGATTTGAGAACAGGATACCATCAGCTAAGAATACGCCCGAGTGATGTAGAAAAGATAGCCTTCCGTACACGTTACGGGCACTATGAGTATTTGGTCATGCCGTTTGGGCTAACGAATGCTCCAGCCGCATTTATGGATCTTATGCATCGAGTGTTCCATGATCTCTTGGATTCTACAGTGGTGGTTTTTATTGATGATATATTGGTGTATTCGCGATCACGAGAAGAACATGAGATACATCTACGAGTAGTGTTGCAAAGGTTACGAGAGCATCAATTGTTCGCAAAATTTTCAAAGTGTGAATTTTGGCTTGATAAAGTGGCATTTCGGGGCCACGTGATTTCGGGAGAAGGGTTGGAAGTGGATTCAGAAAAGATTCGGGCGGTGACCGAATGGAAGAGACCAGACACAGTTACGGAGATTCGTAGTTTTCTAGGTCTAGCGGGGTATTATAGACGATTTGTACTCGGATTTTCACAGTTGGCTGCTCCTCTTACGAAGTTATTGCATAAAGGTGTGAAGTTTGAGTGGGGTGCCGCTCAAGAACAAAGCTTTCAGGAATTGAAGAGTCGATTAGTATCTGCACCGGTTCTTGCAATGCCAATTACTGACAAGGAGTATACGGTCTACACCGATGCATCTCGATCGGGTTTGGGATGTGTATTGATGCAAGATGAGCACGTTATTGCATATGCATCTCGACGATTCGACAAAGCATGAACAGAATTACCCGACACATGATTTGGAGTTAGCAGCGGTGGTTTTTGCATTAAAGATTTGGCGACATTACTTGTATGGAGCAAGATGTCGTATCTACACAGATCACCAAAGTTTGAAATATATTTTTACTCAAAGGGAGTTGAATTTGAGACAAAAGAGATGGTTGGAATTGATGAAAGACTATGATCTAGACATTCAGTATCATGCAAGCAAGGCGAATGTGGTAGCAGATGCGCTAAGCAGGAAGAGTCAGATAAATCTAGCATCTATTATCACAAGTGAGGTACATCTTCTCAAAGAAATGCGAAGGATGAATTTATATGTTGGTACGTCTCGAGAGTTTGCGTTGGAAACATTGCCTCGATTGATTGGAAATACAACTCGTGCGGGTACATCCGCATTTGCATCAATTATATTGGCTACGGTTGAGGTTCGGCCAGAGTTACACGAGCGTATCCGAAGAGCACAACAGGAGGATTTGAAATGTCAGAAGTTTCGAGAACATTATGAATCAAATGAAGACTCATCATTTCGACTTCAAGAAGATGGTATTCTACGATTCCATGACCGTATATGCATTCCGAATGACTCGGAGTTGAAGAAGTTGATTCTATCGGAGGCACATGATTCAGGCTATACCATTCATCCCGGGGAACTCAAGATGTATCAGGATCTGAAGCAATACTTTTGGTGGCCGAAGATGAAGAGGGATGTTCAAAGTTATGTTGAGAAGTGCCAAGTTTGTCAACAAGTCAAAGCTGAGAGACGAAAGATGGCGGGACTACTAAAACCCCTTGAGATACCTGCAAGTAAGTTTGAATCGATTACCATGGATTTCGTGACAGGTTTCCCGAGAACTATTGGGCGATATGACGCCATTTGGGTTATAGTGGATAGATTGACTAAAATTGCACATTTCATTCCACTTCGGACGGATACAACCGGAAAAGAGTTGGCTGATTTGTTTTTGCAATATCAATTTAAATACCATGGTTGCTCCCGATATATTATCTCGGATCGAGATACCCGTTTTACCTCTCATTTTTGGGGAAGTTTTCAAGAGTCAATGGGTACAAAGTTAAGATTCAGTTCAGCACATCATCCGCAATCAGATGGTCAATCCGAGCGGACGATACAAACTTTGGAAGATATGCTTCGAGCTTGTGCTCTAAGTTTTCGAGGCTCTTGGATCGATCACCTGTACTTGGTAGAGTTTGCATACAACAATAGTTATCATTCGAGTATTAGAATGTCACCACAAGAGGCACTTACGGGACAGCAGTGTCGTACACCGTTATGGTGGGGACCCGTGAGTACATACTCACCTACTGGACCTCAAATGATACAAGAAGTTGTCGAAAAGACAAGGGTTGTTTTGAGCCGGCTGAAATCAGCTCAAGAAAGGCAAAAAAAAGTATGCCGATGTTCGTCGAAGACCATTAGAATTTCAAGAAGGAAATCACGTGTGGCTTCGAGTTTCTCCTATTAGAGGCGTGCATCGATTTGGTGTTTCGGGTAAGTTGAGTCCCCGATACATTGGACCATTTCAGATTATGCAACGAGTTGGACTGGTGGCTTACGAGCTTTCATTACCTCCCGCATTGGACCGAGTTCATCCGGTATTTCACGTGTCACAATTACGCCGATATGTGCGAGATCCATCTCATTGCATTGATTACTCTGACTTGCATGTCAGAGATGACTTATCCTATCAAGAAGAGCCGATACAAATATTGGATAGAAAAGAACACCGACTTCGAAGCAAAGTGATCAAACTTGTTCTCGTAAAATGGGGACGTCATTCGGAGAAGGAAGCGACATGGGAACGTGAGGAAAGCATTCGTGAGAACTACCCGGATTTATTCGACGATTTTCTATTTAGGGTTTGTTTCAAATCCGAAATTTGGAGAAGAAATTTTGATTAATCTAGTTTAATCCAACCAACCAAGGTATTGATTGGTAATGTCTCCTCTTTCTCTTGAAAATCTGGAAATTATTTTGTTTTGATTAATCTAGGGTTTGTGTAATTGGGGAAAACCGAAAATCTGGAAATTTCAGCAAGTTTCGTCAACTTTGGAGGCCCCAAAACTAGAGTTCCTAAAGGTGTATGATCACCAAATTTTATGGGCAACTAGAATTTCATGTTAACAATGTGATCATATTTAATTTTGTCCTAAAATACTACCCAAAATTTTACTGGTACGGATTTTGCCTCGATAGGTCCAGATTCTGGAAAATTCAGACTGCTGGAGGAAAATAGTGAAAACCAGGGGCTAGACTGCTTATTTTCACTTGAAACTTTGAGAGATACTAGTAAACATATAGGACAGGGTTGTGTAAAATTTTGAGGGTATCCTATGTGGGAAAATATTGAGAAATGGTTGTCCGAACTGGCGTACCAGCAGCCTCTGTACCAGTATTTTTTTCAGAATATATTGATCAAATGTGTACGGTCCTACAAACCAAGTTATATGTTGTGTGAATCTATAGAAATTATGTTAAGAAAATCATAAGTAATAAAACCCAAGTAGGCATATCAATTGTCGAACAAAGATTAAATCAATTATGTATGATTGAAATAGGTGTAGGCTCGGTTGAGCAAGAGGTTGCGGAACCTTTCGAGACGTCCAAACCATAGGGACGCGATACGCTTTCCGTAATCAGGTGCGGGGTTCTTGGACTTGTTTGATGTTTCATTTTCAGAAATTAAATTCTTTTTCGATTGTCATGTTGTATGTTGATTGTTGCATTTTTGATGGATTGCATGTTTGATTGTTGAATAATTGAATTGTGTGAATTATTTGCATAACTCAATTTGGTTAAAACCAAATTGTGTGACATGGTTGATTTGCATATTCGTATGGTTGTCATCTTGATTGTGCTCTTATGATTTGTTTGATTGAAAGTCACCACAAATTAACGATTATGGAATTATGTGAATGAATTTGCAAAGTTTGAGCCGCTGGGCGAGCCGACTTTGATCCCAGGAACCTATTGGCCTTAGGTGATTGGCCCTCATGGTGTCCCAGTACCGGTTGGGACGAGAGGTGGGTGACTATATGTGTGTGATTGATTGTGATTGTGGGTGACTTGTGTGCAATCTATGGCTCGAGGGCATTACCCTACGTGGTAATGTATTTGAACGATCAATTGAATATTACGACATTCTGAATGATTTCATGTGAATTTTCATTATATGACTTGGAACCAGACTTTATTAATGGTTAAGCCAAAGCACTACAGATGAGTGTCAGATAAAGGGTCCAGCTCGGTGGGACGTCTGTAGGTGCCAGTAACCCTACAGACGAGGGTCAGATAAAGGGTCCAGCTCGGTGGAACATCTGTAAGTGCTACCAGCCATAATAAGATAAGTTAGGCCAAAAATGTGGTTGTTTGAACGTCACCTTGGAAATTCCGTAAATTGTACTTCATTTGGTTATTTGTTGTCGAGCATATGCATATACTTATATATTGTTATAGAATGGCTAATGTGCTTTGGTATGTATTTCATTTTTTTGAACATGGAGTCTGATTGCAAGTCCAATAACTCGATTGTGGCAAATTCGCACTGAGAATTATATTCTCACCCCCACCCTTTGGGTTATTTCTACAGGTTTTGATACGGTCGATCCTGGAGAGGCACGCGAGTAGTAGGCCTTGTTATATGTCACCATAATACCTTAGTAGATATTTTGGTTATGTGACTAGAGGGGCATATTTTGTTTTGTGATATAGCACCCTATGTCATACCTTACGGTTGGTATCCGTATGAGATACCCTTTTGTATGTTATACTTTTACCAGATATTTTGTACTTGGACTATTATAAATAGACTTGTTTTATATCTTTTATTATATCATGATGAGTGTATTTTTAATTGCCTTGTAAGCATACATGAGGTTGTATGTTTACGGCGGGGCTCTGTCACTATTTATGGCCGCGGGGTGTGATAGACGCTCTTCCCCTTCTCGTCCCCCTCCCTCCCTCACGGATCGAGCATGCCTCTGGCTGCGGAGATGTCTGGAGGGCAGCCCAAGGCAATGCGAGTCATGGCCATAAGAAAAACGAAGCCGGTGTCACGACACAATGAATTGGTCCTTTTAATTCAAATATTGACAGATGATTTTGATATTACGATATTACAATTATATACTCCTGACACTACATAAACAGGATGCGTCATTCATTCTCTTCAGATTAAATTTTCCGGCTGTTCAATTTTTTCTCCTGTTGCCTTATACAGTTATACCGACATCATTTTTGATTGGTTGAGGTATGTGTTCTTACCAGTATTGAGCTAGATTTTGACTAAAATTAGAGCACATTTAATTGTATTTGTAGGTGTGATAGGAGAATCGAGATTCTGTAAATGCAAAATTCAACTGAGTTGAGGTACAATTGAACATTATAGCTGAAGAAAGCTCAATTGCATGATTATATTTTATCTGATGCTCGATTGGGACTAATTTGGGTTAAATGTGAAGTAGGTGATACTTGGTATGAGATGCAATTTGGTTTCTCCAATTGGTTATATCAGAACTCATACAATTGGTCGAATACCAATGGTAATTATACTACTACCATTTCATACTTTGAGAAATATTTTTCACTGGACAAGTTCATAATGAAACTATATTTGAAATGTTAGGTGGTGGGACTAATTAAATCTTGCACGCCAAATGGACTCGGAGATCTGATTCTAACTTTAGACCATAAGAGTGGTTGTGCAAATTTTGTGCTTTTATTGCTTTACCAGGTCTGCACAGCTGAGGCAAATTAATGTATAATTATGATAAATTATAAATTTTAGACCATAAGCAAGGTGTAATCATCTAAAATTTCAAGGAACTCAGTACCACCATGTGCCAGTAAAGCACTCATAATCAACCAAAATAAACCATAGCAATATATAAATGTAAAAAAAAAAAATTTATGTTAAAGGATAAGATGGATCTTCAGCTCAAACATTCGGACAGTCCCTGAATCTTCAGGGGGTGTGATGGTTCGAATCCATCAAGATCCTTAAAAATACATAATTTGAATTATGAAATTTAATCCTTGGAAATGTACTTAAATGTCTAGTTGGAAGGGTATATCTTTGTCAGGATTGAACAAGTGCAATTACTACCCTCGACCCTAGACTTGCAAGGGAAACTTTGAGTAAAAAGTGATGGTAGTTGATGATTTGAGCAAACTGGTCAGCTTGAAGCATTTTGATTATGTCTATACAAACAGGTGGTATTGGGAAGCTCAAATATATCAGAAGCAAAAGACATTGCTACTTCAATTTGCAGTACGGTGATCATGAGTCAAAAGAACTGCAGTACCTGATTGTGCTTCAGGGGCTCTGCATATTATTGGCTTGGAGAGCATGAAAAGAAAGGAAATGGTTTTCTTCAGTGGCCCATCTAGCTGACAAAATGCATATAGATGAGTTATTTGTTGAATGATACTTTGATGAGCCAGCAACTGATACATGGTTTGAACTTTGAAGACGATTTGTTAAAATTGATTTGGTATGCGGCAAATTTATTGGGTGATCTCTTTTTCGAGTGAGAGTATTCTACCAAAGGGGTTTCTGGTACTTCTCATGAGCAGAGAAAATATCAGCACGTACATATCAACCTCTTTGATCAAAGGGAGAGTCAACGATGACAAGTACCCCTTAATCGAATGTACTGCCATTCTTGTTCACCTACTTTGACAAATGAATTTAACCGAGCATTGCTTACAATTAAACAGATCAATTCATGGGATGGCACTTTCTGTGTCAGTGAAACCTGAGGCATATTATCCAACTCCAAATCCTGGACATGCTTCCTTTCGAACCAATCTTTGTTCATCTTGCTTTGTTCAAATTCATCTTCTCCATTAATAATTGAATATAAAAAGTCAATCAAAACCTCCAAATCCTTAGAGGCGAGAGCCTCAGAAATAATTCTACTCTCTATTCACCTTCCCAAATGAAGAAAGGAAAAAAGGAAATCCTCCCTCGCTCTTTTTAAGTTAGAAATTCATTGATTATTAACAATCAACGAATCATCTTTCCCTCATAGTTTAGCTTCTTTTTTTTATCCTTAGTCTCCATAATTGCGACTGATTATTGTTATTTTACCGTAATTAAGAAATTCTGTAGAGATCTGTAAAACGAAGATAATAACATGACATCTCATTTTAAAACAAAGGGTATATTGGTCAGTTAAAATTATAAAATAATTAAATAAAAGATATAATAAATAAAAGGAGATAGAAGAAAAAAAAATTATTTTTTGTGGGGATATTAGATATTACAGTGATTTGATTGGGATATTGGGTATTTCAAAAGTTTAGATGGGCACAAATTTTTTTCCCATTAATAAAATATTAAAATCATAATATGCAATTATATTTTGTAATTGATATAACTGATATATACAGTAATTTTTTATTTTCAAAAATAGGAGAGAGTGTGCTTTCGGTTCTAACTTCTTTTATGTGAGAATGTGTTCAGTGTTTAGATTAAAGTGGTTGCACGATTAATTGTATTGTTTAGTCCGTAGAAAAAATCGAAAACAAAGTTTTAGAGAAAAAGGAAATATGAGAGAGAACAGTTTGTTGGGTAGTAATTAATGCACAGAAAGCAAAGGTGCCCTTCACTACTCTTCCTACTATTTACGTCCAAATGACAAATCTGTCCATTTATTGGGATCCTAACAGGTTTGATATGGTACTCAAATTTTTATTGTAAAGTGGAGTTAAAGTGGAGTTTATTTGGGACCATACAATAATAAATAGTTTTTATGTTTACAGGATTTATTGAATTAATTTACGGAATTTTGAATTGAAATTTATAGAATCTTGTAAATTCGGAGAAAATTCGAGAATTTAAGTCTGGAGACAGTTAGCCGCTTCCATCTAAAATTTAGAAGAAACGAAAATTCCGAATCAGATCTATGCCACATATGAGATATCCCTTCATTTATCTATTTATTTTATTTGATGAATTTTTCAGACCAATCACATCTTCCAACAGATTAGTTATCTTCCTAGCGGCCCCACTTCCCATTTAACCAATCCTCTTTCCTCTTATTTTCCTTACAAGTGGACCCCACTCATAACCTTCTCCCAGCCTTTTTCGCCTTCTCTCATTTTCTCCTAATGTAACCCAATTTTTGGATTTTGGATCGGGACTATCCGATTCTAATCCGTCGCTCAAGATCATCTCGGAATTCAAATTCGCGTCTTGGAATATGTGCACTCATTACTGGATGGATGATCTCGGATTTGAATCGGACGGTCCCGATTTAAAATCCAACTTTTGAGTTACTTCACTGGATCTGAATTCCCTTATACACCCTGCACGTCACCATCCCTGTCCCACGCGAGAACGACGACTTCGAACAACGACTTCACGCGCATCGTCCCAGGCGTGCGACGACTTCTCCGAGTCTAGGCCACTAAGTCGTCCCGACTACATAACCGGTCACGTCGGTTCTCTCTCTCTAATATTTTGCTCTATATTTCTCTCCAGAATTTTCTCTATCTTTGTTTTCTCCTCTCTTTCACACTTGACTGTAATGCACTCTCCTCTCCCCCTCTTGAAAGTCTCCTACTCTCTTTTTCAGTTTTTGTTTGTTTTTCCGAGTTTTAACTAAACTCGATTTTTAAGAACACTCAATAAATATTTGAATTTTTTTTAAAGCAATGAAAACTCTGATATGAAAAATATTAATCTGAGTTATTTGTTTCAGTCTTTCTAATAAATTAAAGGAAAATTTTTTATGCCACTTCAAAACATGAAAATTAAGAAATTGCCGAATTAAAACATGAAATTAGTTATTTGTCACTCTAAAATCATTAAATTTATGAAATTGTCACAATTATACATCTAATATACATATTTGATTAAAATTATTCATAAAAGTATTGTATAAAAAACGTATTTTGATATTTCCAAAATTACCCTTCAATTTAATAGATAAAATTAGAAACTTGATCCCTCTAGTACTCTTCCATTCGTCCCCTTCGCCTCTATTTCACCCTTTCTCCGCCAGAACCCTAAACCCAATTCCGCCCCCCCTCCTCCGCCAGGCCGACGTCACTTCTCCTCCACCGAACCATGTGTTATTGGCACCTGTGAGGGTGTTTGCTTTACCTGTACCGGCCTTGTTCTTTTTCCTTCTCTGTCTCTATGGTGATTGTGTGCTTGTGTGTTGTACCGGCCTTGTTTTCTTTCCCTGTCTCTGTGATGATGGTGTAACGGTGGTACTGTATCGGTCTTTTTGGTGCATATTGCGACTTGGTAGTGTTGTATGCTTGTCTGGTTTGTGTTGATTACCAGATTTTGAACTGGCAGGGGCCTTTATGCGAACAAAAATAATAATTGTAGCATAATTTTAATCAAATATGTATATGAGATATATAATTGTGGAAATTTCATAAATTTAATGATTTTAGAGTGACAAATAACTAATTTCATGTTTTGAGTGGTAATTTTCTAATTTTCATATTTTGGAGTTGCATAAAAAAATTTCTAAATTAAATTATATATTATTTTATCCAATTTCAAAAAAATATATAAAAATTTCTAATATTTTAATAAAAAAACAATCTCAATTTAAAAAAAAAAACATGTAATTTAAAGACTTTTGACACAAGTGCGAAATTTTTTTATTTTTTCAAAAATGAAAGAATTCAAATTTTTTTGTATTTATCTAGAAGTGATTTTTAAACCGAAATCAATAACTCAGATTCAAAGCATTTTTATTTTTTTCCAATAGTATACATATAAATATTTTAATTTTTCTTAAGCCGCGAAAAATCCGAACTGAAAAATATTGATCCGGATTACTTGCTTTAGTCTTTCTAATAAATTAAATTATATATTATTCTATCTAATTTGAAAGAAACATATAAAATTTCTAATATTTTAATAAAAAAATTATAACTTTTTCTAAAAAAAAAATATTAAGGACCGCTATTAAATAGGCGGTTCCTATTAAAAATTAAGAACCGCCTATTTAATAGGCAGTTTGGGTAGATTTGATAAAACCGACCTTTTGTGGATATGTTTGATAATTTGTATTTAATTTTGAATTTAAATAAAAATAACGGCATTTTGTTGGGTAGTAATGCACACAAAGCAAATTAAGGTGCTCTTCACTATTCTTCCTACTATTTATGTCCAAATGACAAATCTGTCCATTTATTGGGATCCTAACAATCTTATGTAGAATCAACTAGTTTCATATGGTCCAAATGACAAACTGATGTTTTTGTTGCTTTATTGTTTTCATCATTTGCCAATTTTTACCAAGCAGTACGTGATCTCGGTTTGGTGTTTCGTATTATGGGATCCGAATTGATTCTTCGTTCATAAACAGTAACCTACGATTTTTGTTTTTCTACATCCAACTGTTGAATTGTTTCGAGATTCGTGCAAGAAAAAATCATCTGTTTTGAGATATGTGCACAAAATTATTGGACAGTCAGATTTGAGAAAACATGAATTTTAGAATTAGTATTCATCCTTTTAAGATCACAGCAAATGTCAATCTCCTATTATGAGCCTGATATACATTGTAAAAAGAATAGCTGGACCCACCCCTGCATTATTTTTTGGAACCTTCTTTTGGTCTTTTACTTCTTTGAATGAAAAGATATATATTCTCTGCTTTAATTATGCCTCCATAAACGATTTTTTTTTATAAATCATAAATAGAAAAATCAATTTTAGAAAACTAATATGATTGTATAGAATTTCACAAAAACTATAAAAACCGAGTTGCCAACTCGGTCTCGAACCTTTTTTTTAACCACAGAACGAGTTAGCAATTCGGTTTTGATATTTTTTAAGTTTTTATAGAAAAAACTGCGCTGTAAAACCGTGTAGCTATTGGTGTAATATCTGTTTTTTCAATCCGGACCAAATTGGAAAATTAATTTAAACTTTCACAGGAAAATTTGTTAATTTAAAAGTTAGAAGACCAATCACATTAATTTACGGAATTTTGAATTGAAATTTATAGAATCTTGTAAATTCGGAGAAAATCCGAGAATTTAAATCTGGAGACAGTTAGCCGCTTCCATCTAAAATTTAGAAGAAACGAAAATTCCAAATCAGATCTATGCCACATATAAGATATCCCTTCATTTATCTATTTATTTTATTTGATGAATTTTTCAGACCAATCACATCTTCCAACAGATTAGTTATCTTCCTAGCGGCCCCACTTCCCATTTAACCAATCCTCTTTCCTCTTATTTTCCTTACAAGTGGACCCCACTCATAACCTTCTCTCAGCCTTTTTCACCTTCTCTCATTTTCTCGTCCTGATACACCCGTCACATCACCATCCCTCTCCCACGCGAGAACGACTTCGCACGCATCATCCCACGCGAGCGACGACCACTCGGATCCTAGGGCACGAAGCTATGTTAGCTGGATACTTCTTATAGGGTCTCATACTCGTATTGAACAAGTATCCGATACCGATACGTGCTCGATACGGCCCCGACACGTATCAGATAAGCCAGCTTACGTATCTGTTGACTCGAGATACGGTCTCTAATACGGGATTATTACCGTCTGATACGCTTCTTGGATACGTTTTATTTTGGACCGTCGATGTGCATGGTTGCTGCTCTTGTGAATCGAACCGAGCCAAAACACTTAATTAACCACTGCACTAAACAATACTTTGTTGTATATGTTAATCATTATAATATTTAATATATACTTGCGATAACTTTTAATTTTTTTGTACAAAATTAATTTAAGTTATGATTATAATTAATTCAAATATTATAATTAGAATAATAAAAAATAATACATATAATAGACGTATCGTATTCCAAAATTTTTGAAAATTGCCGTATCGCCATATCTGTATCGTATCCGGTACGATACCCGTACCTGTATCCATGCAACATGATGATATCAATTTGTTTAAATATGTATATAAATCAGTAAATTATGTTTAAAATAATATCAATTTTCTTAAATATGTATATAAATTTTATTAGTTACAATTTCCAGTCATCTGGAGCATACAGTACTACCTGAAGGGATATTTCGATATTTCTCTCCCTCAAAAGCAAATTATAGTTTTACTATTCTAGCTACTTCTCAATTAAGCAAAACAAGAGGAATTACACATTTCAGTAATCATACGGAATGGGGTTACTTTTTATTTGCTAACAGAAAAGAGTTGAGAGTCAAATATAAAGGAAGAGAATTTTAATTAAATGTGTTGTCTGTGTTTTCTTAAGTATTTCAAATGAAGCAATTATACAATTTGATGTCCCCCCAGTAATAATTAATGGTGACTCCAAATGAATTAAGCGGATGTTGTTTTAAAAAAAATGAGGGATATTTTGAACTATTTCAGAATTCCTTAATTTTGTTTTTGTTTTTGTTGTTGTTGAATGTAACTGAATTCTGAAATAGGAAGATTTAGTATTTATGAAATTATGGCCATATGTTTAACATTTATTGTAAATAATTTCTGAAAAAAATATTCTCTTCATAATTCTTGAAAGAACCCAGGGGAAATGGGTTTTTCGGATCTAAATCAGAAGTACCACACATGTTACCATTGCTGAGTTCACAAGTAACTGTAACAAATAACAATTGCAACTGAATTATTGGGGGCTCAAAACTTTAACAATTGGCCATCGATGAAGTGCATAAAAAATTCACTCCTAAACACTCCAAAAAATTTCACGCATTTTGAAATTCATACACATCTATTATATTGTGTGGATGCACACTTACTATTGTGTCCATGCATACATGTATGTAGGAATCGGCCTAATAGAGTTAATTAAATTGTAATTTTTATTTTTATTCCAAAAATAAAAAATAAACGTTACATAGATGATAAAAATAAAGACGTTTGGAAAGACGCAACATAATTTATTCTGCAGAAGAATAAAAATTTTACTTGCCAAAAAAATAATAAATAATTTCTTTTTGTAATATTTACAAATTAATCACTTGCTTTTAAAAGATTTTTTTTTTTGCAACGACAATCCACAACCACAGTGTATTTGATTTTAAAGGTTTAAAAAATTAAAATTAATTAAAAGATTTTTTTTTTTTTTGCATCGACAAGTCCAAGTGGGCCAATGATCCTAATGATAAATTGATAAGTAACATCCGTAAATTATTGGATTCCACACGAATATCTGACTCCCTTTCTTTTCTCTCTTTTATCTCTTTCCCGATATCTGACTCCCTTTCTTTGATATCTAAAAATTAAGATAGCTCTTACCATAACATCGTGCAAATCGATCACTTTTGTGGTAATCATTGAAAATCACTAAATAAATCGGCCGATTGTTTCGATTCAGCATCGATTTTACTGGATTTCTGTACATAACTCACCCACGCGAATATATCAGCAATAAATTGGTTTGAAAGATGGCCGAGGGTATAGTTACTTTTGTGTTGGATAAGATGTCAGATGTTGTTATTAAGGAGTTTCTACTATTAAACGGCGTTGGCGAGCAAGTGGAGACATTGAGTAGTGAGCTCAGTTGGATTCAAGCATTCCTCAAAGATGCCGACATGAAGCAAATTGTAAATGAAAGGGAGAAGCATTGGGTGAAAGAGGTCAGAGATGTTGCTTACGACATAGAAGATGTGATAGACCATGCTTTATTATTGAAGGTTCCTGAAAACCCTTCAAGAGAGCTCCGAGGAGGATGTTCTCGAATTTTTTGGGCTGCTAAAAGGATGTGGAGCAAGCCCAAAAAGCTCCCGGCTTTGCACAACCTTGCTGTTGAGATGAATGAGATATTGTCACGGATTCGGCAGATCAATGAAAGGAGAGTTGAATATGGAATCAACTCTTTGGGTGAAGGCAGTGGAGAGAGGCTGAGGCTACCGATCAGGCGCCCTGTGCTACCTCAAATTGATGATCCTGATGTTGTCGGCTTCGATCATGACAGGGACAACATCGTAAATAAGTTGCTTGACACAAGCACTAAAAGACGCGCTGTCATCTCAATTGTGGGACCTGGTGGGCTTGGAAAAACAACTCTTGCTCGAAAAGTTTATAATAGGTAAATATGATTATATGAAGCAACTGTACGTGTCAAAATAGCTCAATTAATAATATGATATTTTAATCTTTCTTGAAAAGTAATATATATAGGAGGGTTCAAATGCATCCAAATTTTTATGCTCCTATTTGCTCACAATTCTTTATCTCATTTACCTTCATTTTCAAAATCCGAATAGTCCCAATTCTTCAACATGATCATCATAATAAAATATGCCTGGAGACCAAATTTTACATTTTTTGGAATTTTTTTACTTTTTTTTAAGATATGTACAAAATTATTGTTTTAAGGAGATTCTGGACCATCCGATAAAGTGATTTTGTACTTACCTTAAAAAATAGTAAAAAAATTTCAAAAATTATAAAATTTGGTCTCCAGTCATATTTTATTATGATGATAATGTTGAATAGTTCGAATCGACTATTCGGACTTTGAAAATGAAGATAAAGGATTAGGAGCAAATGGGAGCATGAAATTTTGGATGCATTGGAACCCTCCTCATATATATATATATATATACGAGGAGAGATCAAGTTACAACAATTTTTTTCAGTAAAGGTTGGAGGTCAAGCCACCCAACTATTTAATACATTTGTTATTATAACAAAAGATTTCTCCCATCTGGATTTCAAACCCATGACTTCTCACATAGTTACAACAATTTTGAGTTACAATAAAGTTACAACAACGGTTTTTTTCATTTTCAAAGTCCAAATAGTCGATCCAAATCGTTCAACATGATTATCTAAATAAAATGTGCTTCCAGATCAAATTTTACATTTTTTTTGAATTTTTTTACTATTTATTAAGTATTTTACAAAAACTAGTCAAATTCAGACCATTGAATTTTGTACCCATCTTAATAAATAGTAAAAAAATTCACAAAAATGTAAAATTTGATCTGAAAGCATATTTTAATTAGATAATCACGTTGAACGATTTGGATCGACGACGATTTGGACTTTAAAAATGAGAAACAAACTGTTGTTGTAACTTGGTCCCTCCTATATATATAGAGAGAGAGTAGAACTAGGGTGCTCCTAAGTTCACCCAACCTCTTGTGAACTTGATTTTAAAATATATCGAATCGACTTTAAACGATGAATCCAAACCGTTGAAATCCTTCTACCTATGATTGATGCGTCTACATGTGAAAATTTTAAAGTTTAGAATTAATTTAATATAGAGTCAAGTGGTCAAAGGAGTCCATAAAATGAATGCATTAAAATTAATTTATAAACTTTAAATTTTTGACCACTTGACTCTATATTAAATTAATTCAAAACTTTAAAATTTTCACATGTAGACACATCACTCATTAGGTAGAAGGGTTTCAACGGTTTGGATTCATCATTTAAAGTCGATTCAATATATTTTAGAGTCAAGTTTACGAGAGGTTTTGTGAACTTAGGAGTACCCTAGTTCTACTCATATATATATAGATATATATATATAGAGTGATGCTTCTATGGACATAAGGATCTATTTGTAAAATGAACATATTTTTATTTTCAAAGTTCAAACAGTCGATCCGAACCGTTCATCTTGTTCTCCATATTAATATGTGCTTGGAAACCAAATTTTATATTTTTCTGATTTTTTTTACTATTTATTAAGATGGGTACAAAATTCAATGGTCTAAATTTGATATTTTTTGTACCCATCTTAATAAATAGTAAAAAAATTCAGAAAAATGTAAAATTTGGCATCCAAGTACATATTAATATGGAGAACAAGATGAACGGTTCGGATCGACTGTTTGAACTTTGAAAATAAAAATATGTTCATTTTACAAATAGGTCCTTATGTCCATAGAAGTCGTTGCCATATATATATATATATATATGGCAAATGCTTCTATGGACATAAGGACCTATTTGTAAAATGAACATATTTTTATTTTCAAAGTTCAAACAGTCGATCCGAACCGTTCATCTTGTTCTCCATAATAATATGTGCTTGGAGACCAAATTTTATATTTTTCTAAATTTTTTTACTGTTTATTAAGATAGATACAAAATTCAATGGTCTGAATTTGATATTTTTTGTACCCATCTTAATAAATAGTAAAAAAATTCAGAAAAATGTAAAATTTGGTCTCCCAGCATATATTAATATGGAGAACAAGATGAACGGTTCGGATCGACTGTTTGAGCTTTGAAAATAAAAATATGTTCATTTTACAAATAAGTCCTTATGTCCATAGAAGACACTCTCTCTATATATATATGTATATGTATGTATGTATGTATGTATATATATATGAGGAGAGTTCCAATGCACCCAAAATTTTATGCTCCTATTCGCTCCCAATCATTTATCTTCATTTTCAAAGTCCGAATAGTCGATCCGAACCATTCAAATGATCATCATAATAAAATATGCCTGGAGATCAAATTTTATATTTTTTGGAATTTTTTTACTATATTTTAAGATAGGTACAAAATCACTTTATCGGATGGTCCAGAATATCCTTAAAACAATGATTTTGTACCTATCTTAAAAAATAGTAAAAAAATTTCAAACAATATAAAATTTGGTCTCCAGGCATATTTTATTATGATGATCATATTGAACGGTTCGGATCGACTATTCAAACTTTAAAAATGAAGATAAATGAAATAAAAAATTGGGAGCAAATGAGAGCATAGAAATTTGGGTGCATTTGAACCCTCCTATATATATATATATATATAGATAGATAGATAGATAGATAGAGGAGGGATCGGATTACACCCTTTTTTTTGACACATTTTGACACCTATCATTTTCGAAGTCCAAATAGTTAATCCAAACTGTTCAACATGATTGAAATATTAAAATATGCTTGGAGATAAAATTTTATATTTTTTTTAAATTTTTTTACTATTTATTAAGATGGTTATAAAATCGTTGTTTTGGGACCATTGAAAAACAACAATTCTGTAACCATCTTAATATATAGTAAAAAAATTCATAAAAATATAAAATTTGATCTCCAATCATATTTTAATATTGTTATCATGTTGAACGGTTCGGATCGATTGTTTGGATTTTAAAATTGCAAAATTGACCTATAAAAAAAACAATGTCAAGATGTGTCAAAAAAAGGTGTAATTGAATCCCTCCTCATATATATGGAAATTGCTAATATGCTACGCGTAGCATAGAAGACCTCCGTACAACGGCTCAAAATTTGTGTTTTCAAAATTATAATGGTCGATCCGAACCGTTAGATGTGTTCTCTATATTGAAATGTGCTTGGAGACCAAATTTTACATTTTTTGGAATTTTTTTTACTATTTATTAAGCCACTTTGAAAATCGCTAATCCAACGGTTTCACTGTTTGGGTAAGCCACCGTTGGATCAACGATTTTCAAAGTGGCTTAATAAATAGTAAACAAATTCCAAAAAATGTAAAATTTGGTCTCCAAGCACATTTCAATATGGAGAACACATCTAACGGTTCGGATCGACCATTAGAATTTTGAAAATACAAATTTTGAGCCGTTGCATGGAGGTCTCTATGCTACGCGTAGCACCATAGCCGAGTCCTATATATATATATATATATATATATATATATATATATATTGAAACCTTAGTTTCCTCATATAAATAAATGAATCATAAGTTCTTTTACTCATTCGGCACAAATTTTGTCCAAAAAAAAGCTTCCCGGTGAAATAGGGTTATAAAATTGTGCAATGCATATATTGTGGATAACTTAGATAAATAAGTTAACTTGATCTATCGTCTTTAATTTAAAAGTTTTTTTTTTGAAGTTAAATAAGAAAATTACTCTTCTACCCTAATGTCTACCTAATTTCTTCCCGAAATACAATCAAATAATGCTATGTTTTTGAGAATTATGGTTACTCTTGTGAAAGTTACTGAGAGTTCTGTTATCTTTTAATTGTGATATTTTTACTTGTTGATACTCTAGTACAGTTTTTCAAAAAAAATAGGATTAGAGAATAAGGAGAGATGCCAAAATAATTTCCATATACAGACTAGATGATTAGACAGCTAAAACTAAAATACTCTTCTCAAAAAAATAAAGTGTGAGAACCGGGCACTATGATAATATATATGTACATGTACAAATTATAAGATCAGAGGAATGCAATATGATTCAAACTATCTGCTTTGTTTTATACAGCAATGATGTCAAGAGATGGTTTGATGTTTGTATATGGGTGACTGTCTCTCAAGAGTTCAATCTAATGGATATTTTGAAAAAGATAATAGAGCAAGTTGAGCCTCTCCCTCAAAACTACCTAGAAGGTGGAGAAGTGTATTTACTTACAAAGCTTTGCAAAACTCTTAATGGTGAGAAGTACACTGTAGAGGACCATTTACGTCCAAACTCTCATGACCCTCAAGCTGGTGAGAATGACCCTCAAACATTGCCAAAAAAGTACCTTCTAGTCCTAGATGATATGTGGAGAGATGATCTATGGACTCAAATTGGTAGTGTGCTACCTGATGCCAAGATTGGAAGTAGAGTAATCGTAACTACTAGAAACCAAAATATTATCGGTGATGCTGAACCATATAAACTTCTATATTTAACTAACGAGTGGAGCCTAGAGCTTTTGATGAAAAAGGCTCTGCCAAATCAAGATTTGAGTGAAGGGTATCCCGCTGAACTGAATGAGGTTGGACAACAACTTGCTAAAAAATGTGGTGGATTACCCCTTGCATTGTTAGTTTTAGGAGGTTTATTATCAAAAAAACCTACAAATCATGCTGCTTGGAGTAAAATGTTGCGAACTGTGAACTGGGGTGCTGATGGGAGAGATTGTACTGACATCTTGGCCACCAGCTACGATGACTTGCCGTTTGTTCTCAAATCTTGTTTCATGTATTTTGCGGCTTTTCCTGAAGACTATGTAATTGATGCTCAAAGTTTATTGCGGTTGTGGGTTGCTGAGGGTTTCATACCTGAAGAAGAATTCAGAACATTCGAGGATACTGCTGAGAGCTTCTTAGAAGAACTAGTGCAAAGGTATATATGCTTCAATAGTTTTACATTCTATTACAGATTCATTAAACTTACCATTTGACATTCTTTTTTGTTTAGATAAGATATCCTACTTTTTAAATTTAACTGGCTCTTTAAAAGTCAATTCATATTCATGACTAACATTTTTCTCATAGGTTAAGTATTTATATTAATTAGTTCAAATACACTTGTTAGTCGTATTCATGCCAACATGTTTCATATAATACGGAGGATCCCATTTAATTAATCTTCTAATTTAATTTCAACAGAAGTTTGGTTCAAGAGGTTCAAGTATCACCGAGATCTTTTGATGATTCCATCAGATATTGCTGTATACATGATGTCCTTCGTGAACTTGCAATTCAAAAGGCCAAGGAAGATAACTTTCTCACAATTTGGTCAAACCCTGAAAATTGGAAGAGCAGCTCCAAGGCACGTCGTGTAGCAATCCATTACTCGGGTTGCGATGAATTGATGGAACATGCAAATCCAAATCTCCGTTCTTTGCTGTGCTTTGAGGGTCGAATGCCGAATTGCTCTCGGCAAAGGCTCCTTAAGGTGCTTAGTCACATGGGAAGGAGTGATGATTCGATAGATTGCGAGTGTTTTCATGGACTGAATCAATTAAGGTATTGTTGATTTTTGCATAGTAAAACAGTGAAGTCATCAATAAAGAGTATGATGAATTATTTATTTTTTATTGCAATTCTAGAAATATAGTATTAGTGATTAATTGGATCATAGTATTTATAACCCTTTTTTGTGAAAAATATATCCCAAAAAAATTGATTTAATTGACATATAATCCAATTTATGTTGTTTTATTTTCTGTACAAAGCATGTGCACTCAAATATTCTCAAATGGTTCATTATAATTTTTATTTATTAAAAGATCTCCAATGGACTTTTATTATTAAATTGGCACTAGGCAATCTATTTATTAAATATGTGGCGGTGAGTATGGCATCCGACCAAAAAATCTTTGGTGCATTATTTTGAAATAAAAGAACTCGAGCCATTACAAGCAAATGTCTATTTTTCCATTCAGAAACACCATTTTGTTCAGGTATATACACACATTTGTTTGATGTAAAATTCTTTTTGTTGAAGAAATTTGAAAATTTTTATTTATAAATTTTATTCCATTATCAGATCTAAATATTTTAATTTTTGCATCATATTGATTATCTATAAAATTATTAAACTCTTGAAAGTGAGAAAATACTTCATTTTTATTTTTTAGTAAATGTAACAAAGTTACTTTAGAAAAATCATTTATAAAAATTACAAAATATTGGTATCCATTAAATGATTCAATTGGATCAGGTCCCCACCCAAAAGGTTTCTCGCTTTTACTATTTGATAGATGGAATGGTAATCTAGTATGTTTTCCTAATTTACATACTTCACTCCAATTTTAGAAAATCACGAATATATTTAAGGATTTTATTGGAAGATTGTCCTAGTCTTTTACGCTAAAGAGTTTCTAAATTCTCTTGTCTTCTAACATTTACATTTAACTTTTCATAATTTAAAGGGTAGAGTCCATTTTCTAAAAAATGTTTACCAATTATTTTTCTAGTTTCCTAATTTTTAAATATTACATATTTGAAGAAAAAATTGCATTACAATTTAATTCTTATATTAATTTTTTAATTGAAATTAAATTTGTAGAGAAACTACTTGTATTCAAAATATCGTTTATATATTTTTTAAAAATATTACATACTCCCATGCCGTAAATTTTGGTTTTCATACCATTTGCAACAACAACATGTTGGTCATTTTTGAATAAATATTGAGTGAGTCTATGGTACTATGCTATATCATGAGTTGATCCGTAATATGCATCAATATTTATGTTCTTGAAATCTTAATAGTAGGAAATTTTACAAACTGCCCATCCTCTAGAAAAGATCAAACAAAATACCATCTCATCAAAATTTTTTTGACAAAATGCTCTTGTGGGCCCCAAACTTTCCTTCCCTTCCTCTCCCTCTCTCCACGTTACCCCCCCCCTCCTCTTCCACTCCACATAAATTTGAAAACTTTTTATTTTGGAAAGTTCCAAATGAAGAAGGCTTCATTATTACCAATTTTTTCATACCACATTTAATTTTCTAGACATCAAAATAGTGCCATGTTGCATTGATACAGGTCCGATACGGATATGATGATATAGCAATTTTCAAAAATCTAAAATATGATACGCCTATTATATATTTTTTATTATTTTAATTATGTTATTAAATCAACACCTTTATTATAGGCAGTTTAAAAAATAAGTCACACCATTTTTTTACCTTCCTAAGTATAATCAAACTTAGGAACCTATTCTAATAATATTCTTAAGACGTGCTGATGTATATGATTATATCTAAAAAAGTCCTCAGTAATATAATCCACAATTTGTGAAAAACTTTAGTCTACTAGGTAAGTAGATGAACATGTGCTGATCACCAAACAAGTAATATTGTGTGATCCAATTATACGGATACATATAGATTTCTACCCACCTTTAAAGTGAAATTGTGTATTCCAATAATTCATATTATAGACAACCTTCAAAAAGATTACATATTGTTTTTAATTACATTAAAATATAAGCTTACATATTGTTCTTAACACAGAACAAATGTTAAGAAAATACCAGCAAGACTGGTATGAAGGAAAAAAGATTAAAAAAAATAATAATAACAGCAAGACTGGTACCAAGGGCATATATCCATGTTACAACAAATAAATATAAAAGAAAATACTACTATTCCCTCTATGTGACAAAATATGAAATAATATTTTGTACCAGATAGCCTACTGTATTTGAGAACCCTCTCATCTATAGTGCCCTTTTGTTTATACCCTTTGAAACATTATTTTGTCCAATTCCATTTGTACCCCTAGGTGTCTGTGTTGTTCTTGTTGTGTGAGTCCCTTATAATTAACTGGATGCGATCATACCAATGAATTTGGGTTTAGATCAGGCGAAATTTGTCTGGGCCTCTTACAGAAGGTCATTTTAGACAGAACCTGACAAGAAAAAAAATTCAGTACCACAGTAATCAATATTTTTTTGTACAAACAGGACTGATACATATATGAATTGGCTATCAGAAAAACTCTTTTGCACCATACTAAGTTGAAGATTAGTTTAGTTCTTTACATAGAGCAAAGATTAAGTAGATCAGCTAAATAATATTAAAAAAACTGATCCAACTAAATTAATTTAAAAAAGTAAGAAACGCTAACTATGTTGTGTTGAGAACTTGAGATGAACAAGCAACTTCAGGTCATACATACAGTAGAGAATCCAAGTTCAAAAATCAAACAAACATCTTCATATCATATCATAAAATAGCACTTAGGTCTTTTAGTCCGCTTTTGTATTTCTTGCTTACCAGGCATAAAGCTAATTAAATTTGTGTATACTTTTTTTAATTGGAAATATAGCTAGTGTTCTGGAAACCTTAGTTGAGTTCACCTTTCTCCTATTTCCACTTTAGTTGAGTTCACCTTTCCCATACGAATATCTACTTGCAGACCGAATTTTATATTTTTTTAAATTTGTTTACTACTTTTAAGATAGGTAGAAAATCACTTGATTTGAAATTCTGAACCATCCAAAAGCAGTGATTTTCTATCTATCTTAAAAAATAGTAAAAAAATTCTAAAAGAATATAAAATTTGGTCTACAAGTACATATTAATATGAAAATCGTTTTGAACAGTTCGGATTGACTATTAGGATTTTGAAAATGAAAGTATTGATCCATATTACGGACTAAATCGTGATATGCATAATACCATAGACTCAGTCATTAATCTTTGATGCAAAACATGTGGTCGGTGCATTTTGATTTTTTGAACAAAGATTTATATTTGAAGCAATACCACAACATTTTGAGAGTTCTTGTTGAGCCAACCGCATGAAGTAGAATCCGTTGCATCCTGATTGCATAAATTCATTCTTCTTTGGTTCGCTGGATTAGTTGCCTCACTTGATCTTGGTTTTCTTGGACTGGGTTACTCAGACCTCCATTTTCTGACCAAATGGAGATGATGTGTCTCTTGAAATGGAGACCTCCATATTCTGACCAAATGGAGATGATGTGTCTCTTTCATTAAACTATTTTTCTTCTTTCTGTTCCTGAGAGTCTCTTTCATTTTCTGTTTCACTTGACCAAATTGAGAATCTCCTTCCCTCTCTGTTGTTCTTCTTTTTGGTCGGAGATGAGAATGAAAGAACCAACATCGATATTGGGTATGGCTATCTTTTTTGCAATTTGTAAACCTATCAAGGTGATTTTGGTGATTAGTGAGGCTACGGTTTTGGGATTTTGGTGTGTAGACTCGATCTTTTGTTTTATATGGCTGTTGAACACTGATCCTAATCTCTCGGTTATGGATTTGATCAATTTTCTTGCTTGTTGGAGCATCTCAGGTTGGTAAGCCATAATTGCTGTTATTTAGGTTTGATCGTATTTTTCTGAGTTTCTGGTATTTTGCTGGTACTGTCTTTCTGGTACCTGTTATTTGGTATTGGGTTTCTGGTATTTTGCTGGTACGGCACTGCCCCTTTTCTGGTTTTACTAATATTTTTGGTACTGAACTGGATAAGAACAAACATTCTTGTTATTTTTCTGGTATGGTTGGCTGCCTTGTGCAGCTCTTGGTGGCCTTTAAGGCACTTGGTTTATTTTCTTTAATCAGGTTATCAAACCATGGACTCTGATATGATATTGATTTTTGCGGAACAAAACAATGAAGTGATAAATAGAGAGTATGATGAATTATTTGTTTTTATTGCAATCTAAGTATGAAAGTTTTTAAACTGAGGCTTTATAAAGCCAATTTCTATATAGTCCCTAATGGTTACATAATGGTCAAATAAAAAAATAGAGTTGTCTTTGTTTTATTAACTAGTAACTTTTTTTTTTCTAATAAATGGTCAATGACGAAAATACCCCTAATAGTTCTGAGGCCTAACTGGTGCTCTAATTATCTTGTTTGTCAACAGGTATTGTCAACTTAGGGGAAGATTGAGTAGTAACAGAAGTTCTTTTGAGTCATTCATAGGCGGCCTGAAATTTGTGGAGACCATTGATTTCAGTTTCCTAAACGATTATGGCGACTTGCCTGATGATATATGGAATGTGAAAACACTTAGGCATGTGACACTAAATTATCCGAATACCTCAGGACCCTCATCATCTACTGACCTAAAAAATCTGCAGACGCTCTTGTATGTGAAGAGCAGAGAGTCATGGAATGCACAGTTACCTAAACTACCGAATGTGCGCGATTTAGATATCGAAGTGGAGAGCTCGTTTTCATGGGATTTAATGGCCAAGTTGTTTGATACACTGAATCATCTAACCCGTCTTGAATTACAAGGCGGTGAAGTGCCGCAAACAATAGTGGAGATGGAAAGGTTTCCATTTTATCTGCATTTACAATATCTGGATCTAAGAGAGAAGTCCTCACCCCCCAACAACAAGTTGTCGCCTGTGGTTGGCATGTTTCCCATCCACGTCACACAGCTTATACTCTGTAATCTCCATTTCAAGGAAGATCCGCTGCCAGTGTTAGAGAAGCTTCGCAGCCTCAGGTATCTCTGGTTGGAGGGAGAAGAAGTGAATCGAAAGATGAACTGTTCTGCTGGAGGCTTCCAACAGCTACATGTGTTGATGTTTAGGGACCTAACCAATCTAGAAGAATGGGAGATAAAGGAGGGTGCCATGCCCATACTTAAGGCACTGCGACTATTCGATTGTAAAAAACTAAGAGTGCCTCTCGGGCTTCAGTACCTGTCCAACCTCAAAGAACTTATCGTAAGTGGCTGCAGCAGCGAATTACAAAATCATGCCGATGAGATACGCAACGACATCTACAAACATGTTCCCCACATAACTATATGATAGGGCCAGCTTCGATCTGTAGAATGCTTTCCTTTAATTTATTTGTGTTAGTGTTTTGATCATTTCCGTACTGCTATCATTTTATTTTTCCTTTTAATTTATTTGTTTATTGTTTGGTTTTATTCTGGAGTCGTTGAATATGTTTTGAAATCTCCAAAAGACAGAAGACTATGTATTTTACTTGTAATTGCCAAAATTGTTTTCTTTTCCTTTTAATTTATGTTTTCAAATAAATGATTATGTTTCGGTATAGTGGTGCACATATTTTACTGAGGTGCCCTCTAGATATTTATTTCGAAGATAAAAGACAAAAAAGACTGTATCTTGTTGATTTGCTTCTAGCGGCCGATTTTTTATTTTATTAATTATAAATTTTAAAATATTCTTCTAGAAATAAAAAAGGCTCAATTTTAATTCTGCCTCGTAAACATGTTATCAGTTCGAGAAAAAAAAAACGAAAAGAAAAATTAAGGGCCGCTATATGAAAGTCTGGTTCATTTTTCTGTATCAGAATTTCCAATTTCAGTTATTTTAAAATTTTGATATTTTCCTTAATACTCTTTCAAAAGTTCTGATTTAAAAATTATATTCTATAAATTAAAAGAAAAATTCTAGCGTACATCAAACTTTTATGTCCATATATTAAAAAATATATTAGAGTGGGGTTGTGGTAATATGCATAAAGTAATTATACTAAACAATTGAATATTTCTGATTGGAAATAATATATTGACCGACAAGAATTCATTTGACATAACAAAAACAAAATACAATTCTTATAATTTTCCATCTATGTCATTCACAGCGATTTTAAATGTTTGCCCTTCAATTTATAATGAACTAAATAGTAACAAATTAACGGGTATTGAATGTGAACCCTTTAATTGCTTTATTATTCAGTTTATTTAAATAATTGACAAATTTAGATATATGTCCTCTATATTTTATTTTTCCATGAAAATTTTCAAATCAATTATTATACATAAAATGTAAATATATACAGTACAATAAATATTATAAACCATGACTCATAAATAACAAAATATAACTAAACAAGTATAAACCATGTTAATTAACAAAAACTTTAAGCCATAATTAACTGAATAACAAAATCCAACTAAACAAGCGTAAATTAATCATCATAACAAAAACTTTATTGGTGTCAAATAAATGAAATTAAATGGTGAAAGATCATTTTAGCTGCTACCTGGCCTATTTGAAAAAATATATATTAAATCAGAACTTTAGAAAAGTGATAAATTAAATCCTAAATCCTTAGAATCACTGATAATTTCTGTAGGTTTTCTTAGGAAATAAGATTTAATTTTACCCATTCGACCGGCTTTCAAACTTATCCTTCTTTTCATTAACTAGTGGATTTGAGCTGTCAAATTTGAATATTGCACAATTCAAGTCACATTTATTTTTATCCCCATTTTATCTAGTATTGTAATTTTTTTATTAGTTTTTAAATTAGTACCATTATTTTTTGTTATATTAGTGATTTCATTGATCAGCACGACCTTCTTATGAATGAGTCTTCAGTATACTAAAAAAAAATATCAAAAATCATTATGGTGCACAGTTACTATGTAACGAAATTATTGTAATTATATATTAGCACAATATTTGCTTCTAAAAATATAAATTCATTATATTTAGTTTACATCATTATGCTTAGTTTATCAGATGATTCACAAATAATAATAATAAATTTCTTCACTAAAATGTGGTGTATTATTGAAGCAAATTTCACTTTTATTTATTCGGTGCAAATTTCAAACTCCTATTAATATTACAGAGAATTTTACCACTTTGTGGATTTCGAACCAGGAACTTCTACATGGGAGTTATGCACCTTTGCAGCTAGATCAAAGACTGATTTTTCGGTGCAAAGTTTTATTTGTATGAACTCTTTATCTGAGAAGTAATTCTGAATCTTTGTTACATATTTATTCGAACTAATTTTGCATATTTGAAACAAAGAATTTCATTGAAAGAGAAACGAAGGAAACGGATAAAAAGATGGAACAATCTGTAATAAAATCCAATCAATTTTGACCGAAATATTAGCCCGTTAAAATAAGTTCACTTTTTGGGGAATAAATGAAACAGTAATCGAATACGAATTTGCAAATTTTGAAACCAACAATGCTAATAACTTTACCAGAAAAGATTGACTCAGTCTAACTTGAATCATTTCGATGATTAAATGGATTAAATACGTGTTTAAATTTTTTTAATTCGTTTCAGATTGAATAGGGTTGGATGGAATTTAATTCAAATTAACTAGATGAATTCAAATCATTGAAATTGATCTAATTCACTAGTAATACGTTCAGACGTGAAATTTATTAATTTTCGTATTAATTTTAATAAAAAAATTGAATGCATTAAAATTAACTTATAAATCAACCTTCAAACTATAAAACTCAATTTATAAACCTTCTTCATTTGACCGCTTGACTTTATAATATATTAGTTTGAAAATTTATAATTCTCATAATAAATATATTAGTTTCAAATAATCAATTTTTGGTCACTTCACAAATTGTCCCACAAGTATGATGGCGGACATTTATAATTTACTATAAACTATATTTCATTTAAATTTCATTTTATGTGGATCACCCGATGGAATAAATATATTTTTAAAAAGTACATAAAGTTTTAGTTCAATAGAATACATAAAGTATGATGGCGCTTGTATTATTTTCGTAAAATACATAAAGTTTTAGTTCAATAGAAAATACTTGTAATATACTTTTATAGATTTTGTTTTCCAGGTCATTTAGAAAATGCTTCCTAAGCACTGTGCGACACATTTTATTTTCATGAGATATTTTTACCAATTTATATTAAAACATACATTTTTCTGAATTTTTTTTTTATTGATGATCTTTTTCACGTCCTTAGTTTTTATAAATTGGTAAAATTTCAGAAAAATGTATGTTTTAATATAAATTGGTAAAAATATCTCATGAAAATAAAATGTGTCGCATAAATCGAAATTTACAAAATTCGTTGGTACAGATTTTATCTTTTTTATCTTTTTAGTGCTACGAGTCTACGATTAAGAAAATCACATAGGACTTGTTTAGAGATTGGTGAAATTAAAACGGACGACTGAGATCTCAGGTATTGCACTGGATATGTATTCTTCCGACTACTTTATCAATTCACATCCTCCCAGGTACCTAACGAGGGAATATTTTACAACTAGTTGATCGAGACCGTCTTTTTAACTTTTCACGAATCTTATAGTCCAATAATACTGTCCCTGCACTGTGCAAATTTACAAAAAATATCAAATTTTGAAACCAACAATGCTAATAACTTTACCAGAAAAGATTGACTCAGTCTAACTTGAATCATTTCGATGATTAAATGGATTAAATACGTGTTTAAATTTTTTTAATTCGTTTCAGATTGAATAGGGTTGGATGGAATTTAATTCAAATTAACTAGATGAATTCAAATCATTGAAATTGATCTAATTCACTAGTAATACGTTCAGACGTGAAATTTATTAATTTTCGTATTAATTTTAATAAAAAAATTGAATGCATTAAAATTAACTTATAAATCAACCTTCAAACTATAAAACTCAATTTATAAACCTTCTTCATTTGACCGCTTGACTTTATAATATATTAGTTTGAAAATTTATAATTCTCATAATAAATACATTACTAAATCAAAATAAAATACTTATTATTCATAATCTCTAAAATACACAGTGATACCGGTCAGGTTTTTTATGCGTATCCTATCTACATAGTTTCCCACTCGTACTATTTATCAATGCCAATTCTTATTCAATCAAATGCATTTTCTCGTTCTTTACTATTTTAGTGAGATATGCCTATTAATTTGACATATTCAAATATTTTATGAACTCTGAAAGGACCTAAAAATTTTATAATTGAAACAATTGTAAATAGAATATTTTGAAGATCCTTTGCTTCACCTTTTCTAATTGAGTTTTGGCAACATCCTCTTTTATTAAATGACATAGAAAATTTTTGTGGATTGGATTGTCAGCTGATCAATCTTAACAATTTTGATAATTTCATAGTTCACTAAGAATTAAGATTTAGATGAGTTCTCCTAATATCAAGTGAAACTATCCAGTGTATATTCTAATAACCACAACAAAATAATTTTAGAAGTTATAAAATTTATGAAAAATTAAATTATATACCAGCAAACATTGCTAAATAATACAATGTCAGTTTTCTCCATCATCTTTTTTGTATTGTTTAAATTTTTTTATCATTGTTTTTTACTTTGTTACCATAATCTTAATATGTGATATAAGTTTACAATTATTAGAAATTTGGACAAAAAAGAGTATGATTCTTTTCATTAGAGTAAACGTTAAAAAGATGTTATATATACACACTTTTATGAGTAAATTAAGGCGAATATTTGCATTTTTTTTTTTTTTTTTTTTTTTTTTTTTTATCTAATTCGTATCATAGAAAAGTAATGAACATTTATAGTTTATACTTTATAGCTAGTGAGCTATATCCTTAGTAAATTGAACATAAATGTATCCAATTATGATATATTTTGGAGATGGAACTGAAATTTTTTCATATCGAATATCAATTTGGTATCGCACTAAATGTGAGAATAACTAAAAATTTAAAATTTGTAATATATTTTAACTATTATCTTGATACGACAATTGTTAAGTATTCACTTGGTCATTTAAACTGATTTGATTTTCTTGAATTAACATTTATGTCGGATGTATAATTTCAAAGAGGAGGGTTCCAATGCCTCATCTCATCATCCCTCATCCATATCTCATGTTATATATCTCCATTTTCAAAGTCTAAATTATCAATCCGAACCGTTCAACATAATATTCATGCTAAAATATGCTTGGAATGAAATTTTATAATTTTTGCAATTTTTTTACTATTTTTTAAGATAGGTACAAAATTATTGATTTTTGAACGGTCCAGATACAGTGATTTTGTACATATCTTAAAAAATAGTAAAATAATTGCAAAAATTATAAAATTTCATGCCCAAGTATATTTTAGGATGAATATCATGTTAAATGGTTCGGATCAATAATTTGGACTTTGAAAATAGAGATATATAACATGAGGTATGAAGAGATGAGGCATTGGAACTCTACTCAATTTCAAATAATCGATTTTTGGTCACTTCACAAATTGTCCCACAAGTATGATGGCGGACATTTATAATTTACTATAAACTATATTTCATTTAAATTTCATTTTATGTGGATGACCCGATGGAATAAATATATTTATAGAAAATACATAAAGTACATAAAGTTTTAGTTCAATAGAATACATAAAGTATGATGGCGCTTGTATTATTTTCATAAAATACATAAAGTTTTAGTTCAATAGAAAGTACTTGTAATATATTTTTATAGATTTTGTTTTCCAGGTCATTTAGAAAATGCTTCCTAAGCACTGTGCGATACATTTTATTTTCATTAGATATTTTTACCAATTTATATTAAAACATGCATTTTTCTGAATTTCTTTTATTCGGACCTATTTTTTTTTTTTTATGATCTTTTTCACGTCCTTAGTTTTTATAAATTACCGGCATATAAATCGAAATTTACAAAATTTGTTGGTACAGATTTTATCTTTTTTATCTTTTTAGTGCTACGAGTCTACGATTAAGAAAATCACATAGGACTTGTTTAGAGATTGGTGAAATTAAAACGGACGACTGAGATCTCAGGTATTGCACTGGATATGTATTCTTTCGACTACTTTATCAATTCACATCCTCCCAGATACCTAACGAGGGAATATTTTACAACTAGTTGATCCAGACCGTCTTTTTAACTTTTCACGAATCTTATAGTCCAATAATACTGTCCCTGCATTACTTCGAATCCTAAAGCAGCTGAGAAGTAATCTCAAACTGTAAAATGAGGTGACATTCCCACAGGTACCTGGCGAGAGAATATTTTACAATTACTGAATCTGGACTGTTCTTTTTAAATTTACACGAATCTTATAGTCCAATAGTACTGTCCCCAGCACTACACTACTACAAAAAACGTCTTCCTACACTGTACCTTATACACGGATTTTCTCAATTTTATAAAAAAACGTGTATGAAATAAGATTTTTCTAGGAATCCTACACGAATATTAACTTAAAAATTAGTGTCCGTGTGGAAATTAAGCTTTTATACACGGATATTTCGTTAAATATCCGTGTAGGAATGGTGAGAGAGCTACACGGATTTTTATTAAAAAATCCGTGTAGGAAGGGGTTATTGTACACGGATTATTGTTTAAATAACAGTGTAGAAAGACTAGAGAGCTACACGGATTTTTACTAAAAAATACGTGTATAATAGCTAAAAAAAAAAAAACCGTTCAGCAACCTTTCTACACGGATTTTTAAATAAAAATCCGTGTAGGATAGCTTAAAAAAAAATTGCTAGAGAGCTACACGGATTTATAGTGAAAAATCCGTGTAAAAAGGTAGTTTTAGGGTTTTGGTTATATAAGAAGGCCTTTTTCCCTCCAACGCCGTTTTGATTTCAGCTCATAGCATCTGAGATATTTGAAGTTGTTATTTTCTCCTCTCTATCTTGCTAAGGTTAGCCATGAATATATATATATTTTTTTCTTTATCTAATTTTCTGTTACTTATTATTGCTTATTTAGGTCATGTGTAATTATTATTGCTTACGAAAAGGGGCGTAAGCAATATGGTCCTGCGCGTGTCTTACGAAAAGAGGCGTAACTTTTGATCCGTCCGTCGGATCGGGCTGAAATTCGTTTCGCCCATGTTACGGGTTCAGATTCGCGATCCGAGTCTTCCTTCATGGACTTTTGGACATTTTTTTTTATAATTTTAGAGTTTTTATAGTCTTCCTCCAATTTCTCTATCGTTTTCGTGCATCAAGGAGTGTATGTTATGTGTTAGATCACATGGAATTGCATGTACAAAAGGCTATGTATATATATATATGTTGCAAATGGCTATGTATTTATTTTATTTTTGCAAAAGGCTATGTATATACAAAATGCTCTATATTTTTTTTTGCAAAAGACTATGTATATTCAATCTGAAATATATAATTACTGACTAGCAAAACTGGAGACTAGCTAACAAAAAAAAAAACAAACGGTTCAGCAACCTTCCTACACGGATTTTAAATAAAAATCCGTGTAGCAAACAATTATACACGGATTTTTACTTAAAAATCCGTGTAGGAATGTTACTGAACCCGGTTTATTTAGCTACACGGATTTTAACTAAATATCCGTGTAGGAAGAGTATTCCTACACGGATATTTAGTTAAAATCCGTGTAACTCTCTTGTTTTTCCAAACGGTTCTTTATTAATAATCCGTGTAGAATTAGTGTAATCGTACACGTATAAATTATCCGTGTGTAAATGTGGACTTCCCTACACCCCAGAATCGCACACGTTTCCAAATCCGTGTAGCTCTCCAGTTATAATCCGTGTACAAACTGTTTTTTTGTAGTAGTGCTAGCCTGAATCCTAAAGCACCTGAGAATCAATGTCAAACCGTCAAACCGTAAAATGAGGTGAATTTTCTACGGTACCTAGGAGGATACGGATCCCTACTTTATCCACTCCCTCTTCCCAGTCGACATTTGCCAAGGTGCTATCTCGTTTCTCTCTTCAAAGCTACTAACAATGCGCCTTCTTCCTCTTCAGTTTTCTCCATAATCTTTTTTGTATTGTTTAAATTTTGTTATCATTGTTTTTTTACTTTGTTAGAATAATCTTAATATGTGATATAAGTTTACAAATTTTAATTAAATAACTCAAAGAAATTATTAGACATTGGACAATGACACAAGTTTAGTTGTATTGTATGCTTCTTTTTTAGAGAGTAAACGTTAAAAGGATGTTATATATACTCACTTTTGTAAGAAAAGGCGGATATTTGCATGTTCATTCATTCTAAAAATGTTTCTTATCTAATTTGTATCATAGCAAAGTAATGAACATATATTTATATAGTTTATAGTAAGCTATATCTATGATAAATTGAAAATAAATGTATCCAATTATGATATATTTTGGAGATGGAACTAAAATATTTTCATATCGAATATCAATTTGGCATCGCACTAAATGCGAGAATAACCAAAAATTTAAAATTTATAATATATTTTAACTATTATCATGATAGGACAATATGTTAAGTATTCACTTGGTCATATAAACTGATATTGATTTTCTTGAATTAACATTTATGTTGTATGTATAATTTCAATTAATCGATTTATGGCCCCTTAACAAATTGTCCCACAAGTATGATGGCAAACATTTATAATTTATTATAAAATATCTTTCATTTAAATTTCATTTTTTGTGGATGACCCGATGGAATAAATAAATTACATAAAGTTCAATAGAAAATACTTTTATTATATTACTTTTAATAGAAAATAATTTTATGTAATTTTTCATAAAATTACATAAAGTTTTAGTTCAATGGAAAAAACTTAATATATTTTTATAGATTTTGTTTTCCAGGTCATTTAGAAAATGCTTCCTAAGCACTGTGCGACACATTTTATTTTCATTAGATATTTTTACCAATTTATATTAAAACATGCATTTTTCTGAATTTCTTTTATTCGGACCTTTTTTTTTTTTTTTTTATGATCTTTTTCACGTCCTTAGTTTTTATAAATTACCGGCATATAAATCGAAATTTACAAAATTCGTTGGTACATATTTTATCTTTTTAATGCTACGAGTCACATTTTCTGTAATGGAAATTGGGCCATGCCTTTTTTTTTTTTTTTTTAAAAAAAATGCTACGAGTCTACGATTAAGAAAATCACATAGGAGTTGTTTTGAGATTCGTGAAATTAAAACGGACAACTGAAAGAATTCAGGTATTGCACTGGATATGTATTCTTTCGACTACTTTATCAATTCACATCCTCCCAGGTACCTGAACAGAGAATATTTACATTTAGTAAATCTTTACCGCTCCTGTTAACTTTCCACGAATCTTATAGTCCAATAATACTGTCCCTCCATTAGCCCGAATCCTAGAGCATCTGAGAATCAATCTCAAACCGTAAAGTGAGGTCAATCTTATACGGTACCTGGCAGGATACAGATCCCTACTTTATCCACTCCTCTTCCCAGTAGCCATTTGCAAAGGTGCTCTCTCGTTTCTCTCTTCAAGCTACTAACAATGCTCCTTCAACCGCGCCTTCTCCCTCACTTCTTCTCCATTTCAACCAAACCCTGCTTCCCTCCATTCTCTCCCCGAGCATCTCATTTAACAACCCTCCCTCTCCCTATCCCCTCCCCTGTCATACCCAATTCGGATCTGGACCTGTCAGTTCAAAACCCGATAACACTTCCTCTCCAGAAGCTCTTTGTTCCGCCTGAGACCGACCTCTCCGGCGACACCAAGTCAGCACACAGTCGTGTCCTCACAGGATCTAACATTGTTTTGGGTCCGTACGCGCGCGACTCGCAAGTGGCCAGCGCTGAATACGTTAAGAGCAGTGTACGGACAGTTGATTGCCCCTCTGACGGATTGCCTGAGTTCGCACTTGTCGGAAGGTCGAATGTTGGCAAATCTTCGCTCCTTAATTCACTCGTTAGAAGGAAGAACCTTGCGTTTACATCCAAATTGTCTGTACACGGAATTTGCCAGCGCGTTGCTTCCTAAAAATCAATATTTATTATTTTATTTCTAGATAATTAATACGGATTTGAGACTTGACGGGGATATATCATACATGTAAATTTCTCTAAGATTTATTAGAATAAGAAATTTCGATTGCGAGGCTAGGTAACTTATTTGACGTCGACATTAAAGAGTGGAGATGCTCGAGCAAAGTTAGCGTGCATCTACTATGCTTACGTTTCGTCAGCATAACTCTAAAATATATTGGATTGGTTTCAAATGATAAATTCAAATTCTTGAAATTAATCTGCTTGAAGAATGATGTGTGTACATATAAAGTTTTCAAATTTTCAAGTACATTTAGTACAAAATCAAGTAGTACAAAAAAAAAGATAAAAAAATAAATGCATCAAAATAACTTATAAAACTTAATTTCTCAATAGTTTGGATTCGTCATTTGAAACAAATCCAATAAATTTTAGAGTTATACTCACTAAACTCTTTTGATGAGCATAGCACATGCTAGATTCTAGAATAATACTCACCAAATACTTTTGGTGAGCATAGCACATGCTAGATTTTAGATTTTAGATTTATACCAAGCCTACTATTTTTGTTGAGAGGATGATAACAATCTCTCAGTATTTTTGCGTCCAAGTTTATTTATTTATAATATAAAATTTTGTACAAATTTAAATTTATGCATGATTTATATTTAAAAGAAATTTGTATCTATTTGACAATTATTTTTTTTATAAGGTTCACAAATGATGAATTAGAAATACAAACGATTTGCCTACGGGCATGTATTCGAAAAAAGAAATACAAAATGATTGGCAAATCCGGAGCGCCAAATTTCTAGACCCTACTCTATCTACATGTTCCAATGAGATACGAGACCTTATAATATTTAGTGTGTTTAACCTCACAAACTCCAAATTATCATCAGATGGGTTATATATAATTTGATCAAACCATCTATCAAATAGTTTCAAATTTTAAAGGTTTAATTTAATTTATAACTAATTTTTTACTAAATGACTTTCAAATTATTCAAAATGCAATTGCTTTATTAATACACAAACTATCTAAATAAAAAAAATATATATATATATCTAACATTTTACAATTTGAACTTCAATAATTGCTTTATTAATTGTGACGTCTATTAAATAAATATGGTTGCTTTAAAATTAAAATAAAGTTTACTAAGACCAATCTCTCTGGTTGTGTCAGGCCAATCCGGCAACATAAATAAATTTATTTATTTTCACAAAAAGGCAGGATGAAATCCGTTCGTATTTTTTTTTTCTTCTACACACGCATGATAATTAAAAAGAAATTGGGATTTGGAAATGTCCGATCCAAACCCACGGTTAGATGTGGGCCATGTGGCACATCTGGTCCATGAATTCAAAGTAGGTCTATGCCCATCGGACCTACTTAATTAATTTTCTGATGGATGTAATGATACTTTGATATGTATCAAGATTAGTGTGAACTACATTAAAATTGTTCAGATCTATTTCAATTTCTGTGCGCACGGATCTTAATACTAATCTTACGGTATTAGAGATAATTGGACCTAAAAGTAGGTCCGATGCCCATCGGACCTATTCCTATATCCTGGGCCATTTATCGGATGTGGCAAGATCAGTATGACCAAAAGATGTATAGAACCAATCTAATGATTCGATAAGTGTTGAATCATTAGATTTGCGTTTGAGCCGTGTCAAGAAGAAATACATCGTACATGACATAAGTGTTGAACGCTTGATTAATGCCTAAAGAGATGCATATATGGTTACCTTATTTCAACTTGCTTTGGCCTATGTTATGCTTACATAGTACATACATATTTCATTCTCAATAAAGAGATGAATATATGGTTACCTTATTTTGAAATTAATATTGATTTTACAGATTTAATATTAACTACCAAATTCTAGTTATTATGTTGAGATAATACTCTTGTTACATGCATAGACATCTTACAAGTCAACTAGTCAAAGAAATATATTTTGATAAAGTGATGTTGCCATCCAATATAATTTTTATACTTATCACAAATTTAATTTTCTTTAATTTATTGTAAATGGTTTGGGCTTTGGAATTTGTTACATACATTGACATCTTTACTGTACAAGTCACCTAGTCAAAGAAATATATTTCGATAAAGTGATGTTGCCATCCAATATAATTTTTAAACTTATCTCAAATTTGATTTTCTTTAATTATTGTAAATGGTTTGGACTTTGGAATTTGGTATATATACATAGCCATCTTTACTGTACAAGTCACCTAGTCAAAGAAATATATTTAATAAAGTGAGGTTGCTATCAAATATAATTTTTATACTTATCTCAAATTTGTTATTCTTTAATTTATTGTAAATGGTTTGAACTTTGGAATTTGTTACATACATGGACGTCTTTACTGTACAAGTCACCTAGTCAAAGAAATATATTTTGATAAAGTGATGTTGCCATCCAATATAATTTTTTAACTCATCTCAAATTTGATTTTCTTTAATTTATTGTAAATGGTTTGAACTTTGGAATTTGGTACACACATGGACATCTTTACTGTACAAGTCACCTAGTCAAAGAAATATATTTTGATAAAGTGATATTGCCATCCAATATAATTTTTATACTTATCTCAAATTTGATTTCTTTTAATTTATTGTAAATGGTTTGAACTTTGGAATTTGTTGCATACATGGACATCTTTACTGTACAAGTCACCTAGTCAAAAAAATATATTTTGATAAAGTGATGTTGCCATCCAGTATAATTTTTATACTTATTTCAAATTTGATTTTCTTTAATTTATTGTAAATGGTTTGAACTTTGGAATTTGGTACACACATGGACATCTTTACTGTACAAGTCACCTAGTCAAAGAAATATATTTTGATAAAGTGATATTGCCATCCAATATAATTTTTAAACTCATCTCAAATTTGATTTTCTTTAATTTATTGTAAATGGTTTAGACTTTGGAGTGTCCACAATGAACTTGAATTATGCTTTTCCTTTTGGTACAATTTTTGTGCTACTTTATCTTTATTGAAAGAAAAGATAATATGAAGTCAACTTTAATTATGCCTCCATAAACTCAACTTTAATTTGAAAACAATTGACGACTTCAAACGGGATGACAAATAATACATAATATTAGACTTCATTTGTTAGAAAAAATAAATCTAATATTAAAAAAAAAATCTCAAACCGATATCAATGAGATATATACACATTTAATAAAATATAAAATATCTTAATATGCAATTATATTTTGTAATTGATATAACTGATATATACAGTAATTTTTTTATTTTGAAAAATAGGAGAGGGTATGCTTTCGGCTCTAACTTCTTTTTATGTGAGAATGCGTTCAATGTTTAGATTAAAGTCGTTGCAATAATAATTGTATTGTTTAATTAGTCCGTAGAAAAAGCTTTTGGTAAGTGTTCCTTTGCTAAGTGCTGCAATCATGTGGGAAATAAAAGCATTTAGCAAAGTGCTCCTTTTGCTAAGTAAAAGTAACAATATATTCTTACTCAGATGAAACCGTATTGAATTTGATCAGGTTTGTAAATGTATGTATGGCCCAATTTGTCTTGGAGCTTTGTAAATTTGTCTTCCTTCTTATTATTAAGTAAAATGCACTAGACAAGCATGTTATAAGAAAAAAAAATATATTCTAATTGTTTTGGTTCCTTTTATTTCCCACATGACTAAGAAAAAACAAAATATTGCGTTTTTGGTTATATGTTTGTTTCAATTAATCTGTTTTATTTAAAAAAAAATATATATCGCGTTTTTGGTTATATGTTTTTGCTAAGTGCTGAAATCAATTGTTACTGTTATAATAAAAACTTTTGCTGCTGTATGTGGCGTGTGGCTACTGTGTTTGTATCATAACTGATGTTTTTAACTTTTTGTTGCTTTATTGTGTTCATCATTTGCCAATTTTTACCAAGCAAGAATCTTGGTTTGGTGTTTTGTAGTATTATGAGCCTGATATACATTGTAAAAAAATAGCTGGGCCCACCCCTGCATTATTTTTGAAACCTTCTTTATATCTTTTACTTTTTTGAAAGAAAATATATGTATTCTCAGCTTTAATTATTATTATGCCTCCATAAACTCAACTTTAGACAACATCAGCTTTCAGCATATATCCCTGACTTGCTGGTGAAACCAGGTTTGGAGACACAAACAAAGCATCAAAGCATTTGAAGAAAGAAATAGATGTTCAAACTCCAAAGCATTTGAAGACACAAACAAGCCGAGGTATGAGTACGTCCCATTAATTTATTATTCATAAAATTTCTCTGTCATGTAATTGGATATATGTCTATTAATTGCACACATCTTAATTGTAAAAAATTGTTTATTCGATTAGAGACCTTTAAATTAGTTAAGTAATAATCAAATTAACATAGTAAATAGTGTGAGTTTTGTAGCTCAAAATTAGTGAATGCATGTGTTTTCAGAGAGGAGGCTACAGAGGAGCCTACCCATGAATTTTTTTTTTTTTTAGACCCAGTTATAAACGGATTTGCCAACCTCTGAAAAATGGGTTTGCCTACCCTTGACCCGCTACTCCTCTCAGTTCCAGTCCAGAACGAAGCCCCACACTAAAATCCCATCGCTAGCCAAACCCGTACCCGCTAATCTAATTTTTAGTTTGTTAAATTGCAGAGACAGAGAGAGTCACAGGGGCGAAAAAAAAAAATTCAGCAACACTGAGAAGTGTGCTGTGAGCGGAGGAGAAATAGAGGCAGATCACAGAGGAGAAGGTGTGCACGGCAACTTGAGGAGCTCACTACTGCCACTGGTACGGTACCAAAATCAAACCCTAATATTTTCTTAGTTGTGAATTTGTGTAAATTGATTGGATACTGTTGTTTGACGTAAATTGATAAATTTGTATAAATTTGGTACTGTTGTTTAGACAACTGTTGGAAGAAATTTTTTTTTCTCAGTTTAGTTCTGATCTGGGGACTTGGATTATTGATATATTAAAGGATTAGGATATGTTACTAATACCCCTAAACAGAAACAAATGACAATATAATTTCATAGAATTGCTTAAATAGCTTGAATTGTAAAATGAACCTCAACCCGTTAATTTATTTGAACTCGAATTTGATTTTTGCCTACCCCTGTTAGCTCCTCGTCACTGTGTTTTGCTGATTAAATGCATGGTTTCATAATTAAAAAAAAATCTGAATGCATGTGTCCAGGTACCTTCCAATAAATGAATGCGGTGATGATGAAAATAGGAGAACCGTTGAACTGAATTGATTCAACCTGAATATGGTCCGTTGCCATTAATTACTAATCATAATTTGTATATCCTAGTTGCCTACCAATATTTCAACCAAAACAGTTTTTGATCAATGAAATTACTGATTTATTAGTTGTACGTGATACCTCACGTAGCTTGGGCACATTTATTTAGTCATTTTTTACCAATGGTTTTTAAAAATATATATATATTTACATATTGTAATTTCATCTGACAAAAATGTACTTTTAATTTATTAATCATTATCTCAAAATGTGAGTAATATCAATATATCACTTATGAAAGACCTGATTCTCATGAGTAATTAACTTCTCTCATTTTCTCTGTTACCCTGATTGGATCACTTCTTGATGTAGCTTTTACACTAAATAAACTAGGGAAGACGAGGAATTAATTAATACAAAAATAAGAAAATAGTTCATTTTTGTTAATATGTTCTTTTTAGTCTGTTTATAATTAGGCAATGTATTTTAATGTTTTTTTGACAAAATAAAAAATGTAACCAATTAAGAAAATGGTAGCTGCAATAAAATTTAGATATAATTTTTAGTGGTCTCTATGTGATCAGTTTGGTCTATTTTGTTGAGTGTTGAAATGAAATTCAAAGAAATTGTGAGAACTTTTACAGTATATATCAATTAATGTTTCTTTTGTTTCCCAGCAAAATTTGAAGAAAATAAAATGAACAAACAATGAGAAAAATAATTGGCTATTTTTCATCATTTATCTAAAATATTTTTCAGTTGTATCTATAATTTTGTGGGGCGTGTGGCTATTGTATTTGTATCATAAAACAATTAATGGTGTATCATAAAAGAAATTGTGAGAACTTTATTATTTTCATCATTTGCCAATTTTTACCGAGTAGATCTACTCGATCTCGTCTCAGTGAATAATTAATGGTGTACTGCTCAGTTTGGTGTTTCGTGTTATGAGCTTGACATATGATCTTGTGAAAACAATTGCTGGGTCCACCCCTCTTTATTTTTGGTACTATTTTTACTTTTTTTTTTTATTAATAACCCTAAAAAAAAGTAATAAAATAACCTTAAAATTTTTTTTTATAAATAACCAAACCGTCCACTTGGGGAGAGATCGGGTCTGCTACATTATTTTTTATTAAGATTCAATTTTTTTAAGATCATAATTAATATTTTCATCTAAAATTGAAAATGAAAAATATTCAATTTTATAGCAAACAAAAATATTCAATCTTACACTTTGTCCTGAATTTTTTTTAATATTTTCAGTTAAAAATAACCAAACCGTCCACCTGGGGGGGGTCTGGGTCTGCTACATCATATTTTTTATTATTAAGATTCAATTATTTTAGGATTTTTATATTTTTATCTAAAAATGAAAAATGTTCAATTTTATAGCAAACAAAAATATTTAATCTTATATTATGTTCTCAATTTTTTTAATATTTTCATTTAAAAATAACCAAACCGCCCATTTGGGGGGGCCATCTGGGTCTGCTACATCAGTTTTTTTCTATTATTAAGATACATTTTTTAGGACCTTAATATTTTCATCTAAAATTAAAAAATAAAAAATATTTAATTTTATAGCAAACAAAAATATTCAATCTTACACTATGTCCTCAATTTTTTAATATTTTTATTTAAAATGGGAAACGACAAATGCTCAATTTTATAACAAACAACAATGTTCAATCTTACACTTGTATATATTTTTCGGACATAGAGATTCTAAAATAATTTAAAATTGTTCGAAGGAATAATGTTGTACATAAACAAATCAATTTCTTATTTTATTTGGACAAAGCCTCTAATTAAAAAAAAAATAAACACAAGTAATTTTTAATTTTAGAATTTCAGTTACTATTTTAATACAATATATTGTTGAAAACATTATTTGTATTTTTTATCCTAAAACACATAATAAATAAAATCATAAATAATTAAGACCCTACGCTTCTTATATATTTTTATTTTGGCCTATGAAATTGGTGAAGAAAATTGAGGACATAGTTAAGATTGAACATTTCATTTGATATAAAATTGAACACTTTTCATTTCCCATATTTAGATGAAAATATTAAGATCTTAAAAAAAATTGTGGACATAGTTTAAGGTTGAACATTTTTGTTTGCTATAAAATTGAACACTTTTCATTTTTCATTTTTCATTTTTGTGGACATAGTTTAAGGTGTAAAATTGAATATTTTTGTTTGCTATAAAATTCAATATTTTTCATTTTCCATTTTTAGATGAAATTATAAAGATCCTGCAAATAAAAAAATTACTATAGTAGATCGCCCCCGGGGAGTCCAACTAAAAAAAAATTGAATCTGAATAATAAAAAAAAAAAATTAGCAGACCCAGACAGCCTGGTGGTTTGGTTATTTTTATTTATTTTTTATTTTAAAGTCATTTTTATTAATTTTTTGGGGTTATTAATAAAAAAATCCGTAATTTTTATGTTTGGTCTTTTTTAAAAGAAAATATATATATTTTTAGTCCAATTATTGGGTTCCTAGCAAATTTGTTTAAGCTCCATTTATAGGGTTCAAATTAATTGACATCAACTGGATAAACCAAAATTCACACCGTGTGTTAAAAGAAGTATTATATTATTGGATAATCCAAATTAAATCCATATATATAGAACAAGATGTGAGTGATCCTGTGAAATCTGTCTGTAAATTAGTTCAAATTAATCATCCTTTTATGACAGTAAAGAATGATATATATTTGAGTAATCATGTAAAGGTGTCGCTGTTAGCATAAGACCCACCAATTAATAGCACATTCGCTCTCTCTAGCTGTTTGTTTGTATCTTGTTAAATTTACGTGGGAATTGTTTAATTTTGATGTTGAGGCAGTACGATGTTGGAACCTTACGAGTTGAGCAATATATACCGTTCCATATCTTACTGAATGGTACCTGGTTACGTTAACTTTTGTTCCATTGTTTATCAATACGCTGTTAACAAGGCTATAAGCGGTATATACCGTTCCATACCTTACTGAATGTTACCTTGTTATGTTTTGTCCCTTGTTTATCAATACGTACACTGTTTTTTACTCGAATTTTTACTGGTACAATTTTTTCACCCAGTTTGTACGAAACTTGAAAGATGGCCGAGGGAATAGTTAGTTTTGTTTTGGGTAAGCTATCGGATACTGCTGTTAAGGAGGTTCTACTATTACATGGTGTCGGCAAGCAAGTGGAGAGATTGAGTCGCGAGCTCAGTTGGATTCAGGATTTCCTAAAGGATGCTGACATGAAGCAGATTATAAATGAGGGAGAGAAGCATTGGGTCAAAGTGGTCAGAGAAATTGCTTACGACATAGAAGATGTAATAGACAATGCCATTTTCTTGGAAGTTCCCAAGAACCCTTCAAGAGGATCTTCTTCAATTGTTGGGGCTGCTAAAAGAATGTGGAGGAAAAGCAAAAAGGTCCCGGCTTTGCACAACCTCGCCGCTGAGATGAATGAGATTCTGGCACGGATTCAGGAGATCAAAGCCAGTAGAGAGACATATGGAATCAACTCTTTGGGTGAAGGCAGTGGAGTGCAGCCGAGGCTACCGATCAGGCCCCCTGTGCTACCTAAGATTGATGATCCTAAAGTTGTCGGCTTCGATGCTGACAGGGACAACATGGTAAAGAAGTTGCTTGACACAACCACTAAAAGGCGTGCTGTCATCTCAATTGTGGGACCTGGTGGACTCGGAAAAACAACTCTGGCTCGAAAAGTTTACAATAGGTAAATATGATTATATGCAGCAACTGTACGTGTCAAAAATAGCTTAATTAATAGTATGATATTTTAATCTTTCTTGAAAAGTACAATATATATAGATATATATTGAAACCTTAGTTTTCTTTTCATATAAATAAATGAATCATAAGTTCTTTTACTCACAATTTTTTTTCAAAAAAACAGCTTCCTGTTGAAATTGGGTTATAAAATTGTGCAATGTATATATATATTGTTGATAACTTAGATAATTAAATAAGTTAACATGATCGGTCTTGTATCTTTAATTTAAAGCAAAGTCAATTGAAAGATTCCCTGAAAATATAGTTTTTGAAGGGAAAATTCCCATATATGCATTGCACAATTTTAAAGATTTTCACTTCAAAAACATTATGTATCGTATATGCACCTCAGAAGTACAGATTCATTAAATTTACCCTTTCATTTATTAGTATCATTATATTTTAGCCAGACAAATTTTCTATTTGTAGTTAAATAAGAAAATTACTCTTCTACCCTAATGTCTACCTAATTTCTTCCCAAAATACAATCAATGCTAATTTTTTTAGAATTATGGTAACCCTTGTGAAAGTTTTACAGAGAGTTCTGTTATCTTTTAATTGTGATATTTTTACTTGTTGTTACTTTGGTAGAGATTTACCAAAAAAAATAGTATTAGAGAATAAGGAGAGATGCCAAACTAAATTCCCATATACAGACTAGATGATTAGACAGCTAAAACTAAAATACTCTTGTAAAAAAAGTAAAGTGTGGGAACCAGGCTCTATGATAATATATATGTACATGTACAAATTATAAGAGCAGAGGAATGCAATATGATTCAAACTATCTGCTTTGTTTTATACAGCAATGATGTCAAGAGATGGTTCGATGTTTGTATATGGGTGACTGTCTCTCAAGAGTTCAATCTAATGGATATTTTGAAAAAGATAATAGAGCAAGTTGAGCCTCTCCCTCAAAACTACCTAGAAGGTGGAGAAGAGTATTTACTTACAAAGCTTTACAAAACTCTTAATGGTGAGGAGTACACTGTAGAAGACCATTTACGTCCAAACTCTCATGACCCTCAAGCTGGTGAGAATGACCCTCAAACATTGCCAAAAAAGTACCTTCTAGTCTTAGATGATGTGTGGAGTAATTATCTATGGACTCAAATTGGTGATGTGCTACTTGATGCCAAGATTGGAAGTAGAGTAATCGTAACTAGTAGAAACCAAAATATTATCAATGAAGCTGAACCATATATACTTCCATACTTAACTGACGAACGGAGCCTAGAGCTTTTGATGAAAAAGGCTCTGCCTAATCAAGATTTGAGTGAAGGGTATCTCGCTGAACTGAATGAGGTTGGACAACAACTTGCTAAAAAATGTGGTGGATTACCCCTTGCATTGTTAGTTTTAGGAGGTTTATTATCAAAAAAACCTACAAATCATGCTGCTTGGAGTAAAATGTTGCGAACTGTGAACTGGGGTACTGATGGGAGAGATTGTACTGACATCTTGGCCACCAGCTACGATGACTTGCCGTTTGTTCTCAAATCTTGTTTTATGTATTTTGCGGCTTTTCCTCAAGACTGTGTAATTAATGCTCCAAGTTTATTATGGTTGTGGGTTGCCGAAGGGTTCATACCGGCAGAAGAATTCAGAACATTCGAGGATACTGCTGAGAGCTTCTTAGAAGAACTAGTGCAAAGGTATATATGCTTCAATAGTTTTACATTATATTACAGATTCATTAAACTTACCATTTGATACCCTTTTTTTTAGATAGGATATCTTACTTTTTAAATTTAATTGGCTCTTTCAAAGTCAATTTATATTCATGACTAACATTTTTCTTATAGGTTAAGTATTTATATTTAGTTCAAATACACTTGTTAGTCGTATCCATGCCAACACTTTTCATATAATACAGAGGATCCCATTTAATTAATATTCTAATTTAATTTCAACAGGAACTTGGTTCAAGTATCACATAGAGATCTCAATGATTCCATCATAAGTTATCGTATACATGATCTCCTTCGTGAACTTGCAATTGAAAAGGCCAAGGAGGATAACTTTCTCACAATTAGCTCAAACACTGAAAATTGGAAGAGCAGTGCCAAGGCACGTCGTGTAGCAGTCCATTACTCGGGTTGCGGTGAATTGATGGAACATGCAAATCCAAATCTCCGTTCTTTGTTGTGCTTTGAGGGTCGAATGCCAAATTGCTCTCGGCAAAGGCTGCTTAAGGTGCTTTGTCACATGGGTGATTCGGTAGATTGCGAGAGTTTACATGGACTGAATCAATTAAGGTATTGTTGATTTTTGCATAATAAAACAGTGAAGTGATAAATAGAGAGTATGATGAATTGTTTGTTTTTATTGCAATTTCCGTATCAAAGTTTTTACAGTGAGGCTCTATATAGCCAATTTTTATCTAGTTCCTAACGGTTACATAACGGTCAAATAAAAAGATGGAGTTATTTTTTTTATTAATTAGTAACTCTTTTTCTAATAAAAGGTCAATGATGAAAATACCCCTAATATGTCTGAGGTCTAACTGGTGCTCTAATTATCTTGTTTCTCAACACTACCCCTCCTGTTAGAGTTGTAAATGTTGATCAACCCTATCTTGTTCATGTTTTCCTCAAATTGCCTTGGATCTAATCTCTTTATAAAGATTATCCACCAATTGGTCTTTAATTTTTACAAAAAGAGTTTCAATTTTCTTTGTTTGAATTTTTCTCTAATAATGTGGCAATCCACCTCGATTTGTTTTGTTCTCTCGTGAAATACCGAGTTTGATGCAATGTGTCATGTCGCTTAGTTGTTGCAAAACATTTTCATTGGTGTTTGAATTATAGTTCCCATATCCGCGAGGAGTTGTACCGTTCGACGGTACCATCAAAATTATACTTAATTTTATATATTCATTTACATCCTATGGTTTTTTTTGTAATCTTTTGATAATTCTCACCTCCTTGAGCCAAACTGAGTTTGTTTATGGCTTCAAGGTAATTATTTGGTTCTTTTTCATTTGAAATAGAGGTAAAAAATATTTGGTGTGGATAGGGGTGTTCATTAGGTCCGGTTTAATTGGTTTTAAACCGAACCAAATTAGATTGGACTAAACGGTTCGGTTTTTTCGGTTAAATGGTTCGGTTCGGTTCATTTATTAAAACCGACTGAATACTTTGGTTCGGTTCGTTTTAAAATATTTCAAAACCGATTATACTGAACCAACCGAAACAGTAACCTCTTTATTTGTTCGGTTCATTTCATAATATTCCATTATTCCCCACCCCAAACAATTGAACCCAGACCCCCGATAAAACCCTAACCCACTTTTCATCTCTTCTCTTTGACACCCCCGATGCCATGCCTCCTGTTTTTCTCTCCCTCCTTTACCTCCATTCCTTGATATTTTTTTGTTTCTTTTTTCTTTTTTGAAACCTACTCTCTACTTAGGATCTCTCTCTGATCTCTGAGCAGTGAGCTCTCTTTCTCTCTTTTGTTTTCCTCCTTACAAACCCGATCTAGAGTTACCCCTCTCCTCCTTTCCAAGTTCACAACACAACATTTTAGTAATCTATCAATGTCCTTGCTATTGTGAGGTTGTGAGCATGTAGTTCAATCATGGTGGAGAGGGGTAAGCAACGCTGCAATTAAGGTTTTCATAACCAAATAGATAGTTCAATCAAAGTAATATGCTTGCCGAGGATGCAATCAAGATTTTAATTTCACCTCCTTTAATTTTTCTAGGTTTGTTGTTGCGAATTTCATATGAATTTTCGGAGCTTCTTGTTACGAATTTCATACGAATTTCACCTCTCTGGTAACTTTGGTTGAACCGAACCAACCGAACAAACCGAAATAAAGCTTCGGTTCAGTTCAGTTCGGTTTGATTGGCTAAAACGGTTCGGTTCGGTTGTATTTTAAACACTGAAATAAAACTTTGGTTTGCCTAGTTCAGTTCGGTTTCAACCGAACTGAACCGATGAACACCCCTAAGTGTGGAGAGAAAATATTTTTATAGAAAATGAAGTTTTGAATAGGATATTGTACCTCGTATGTCACAAAGTCCCTTAACCTTGTTGTTGATTGAATTGTTCTTGATGATCTTCTTAATAGTGTATTTTCCACACTTGTTTCTTCAATGTTTTCATCTTCCTCTTTGTTTTGTGAGATTTCTTTTATCTCACTTTCATCTTATACTAGAGTGGTATTTCTATATGTTTGGTATTTCTAGGATATTACCAACTTGTGGTAATACAAATATGTTTGGTATTTCTAGGATATTGATTTTATTATCAACATCCTTGTAATATGGCTCATTTTCGAGAAATGTTACATCCCCAAAAATATAGTACTAGTGATTAATTGGATCATAACATTTATAACCATTTTTTTGTAAAAAATATTCCAAAAAAATAGTTTTAATTTGACATATAATGCAATTTATGTTGTTTGTTTTTGTGAACAAATTAAAACATGTGCACCCAAATATTCTCAAATGATTCATTATAATTTTTCTTTATTAAAGGACCTCCAATGAACTTTTAAAATTTAAATTGGCACTAGGCAATCTATTTATTAAATATGTGGCGCTGAGTACGGCATCCGACCAAAAAATCTTTGGTACATTATTTTGAAATAAAATGACTCGAGTTACTACAAGAAATGTCTATTTTTCCATTCGGAAACACCATTTTGTTCAGGACATTTGTTTGATGTAAAATTCATTTTTTTGAAGAAATTTGCAAAAAAATATTTATAAATTTCATTCCATTATCTGATCTAAATATTTTAATTTTTGCATCATATTGATTATCTATAAAGTTATAAATTCGTGAAAGTGAGAAAATACTTCATTTTTATTTTTTAGTAAATGTAAAAACAGTTACTTTAGAAAAATCGTTTATAAAAATTACAAAATATTGGTATTCATTAAATAATTCAATTGGATCAGGTCCCCACTCAAAAGGTTTCTCACTTTTACTATTTGATAGATGAAATGGTAATCTAGTATGTTTTCCTAATTTACATACTTCACTCCAATTTTGGAAAATCACGAATATATTTAAGGATTTTATCGGAAGATTGTCCTAGTCTTTTATGCCAAAGATTTTCTAAATTCTTTTATCTTCTAATATTTACATTGAATTTTTCATAATTTAAAGGGTAGAGTCCATTTTCTAAAAAATGTTTGCCAATTGTTTTTTTGGTTTCCCAATTTTTAAATATTACATATTTGAAGAAAAAATTGCATTACAATTTAATTCTTATATTATTTTTTTAATTGAAATTAAATTTGTAGAGAAACTACTTGTATATCTTTTATATTTTTTTGAAAAAATATTACATACTCCCATGCCATAAATTTTGGTTTTCATACTATTTGCAACAATAACATATTGGTCATTTTTGGATAAATATTGAGTGAGTCTGGTACTATGCATATCACGAGTTGATCCTTAAGACGGATCAATATTTCCGTCCTTCAAATCTTAATGGTGAAGAATTTTACAAACTGCTCATCCTCTAGAAAAGATAAAAAAAAATTATCTCCTCGTCAAATTTTTTGACAAAATGCCTTTGTGGACTCCAAACATTTTGGGAGTTCTTGTGGAGCCAACCGCATGAAGTAGAATCCGTTGCATCCTGATTGCATAAATTCATTCTTCTTTGGTTCGCTGGATTAGTTGCCTCACTTGATCTTGGTTTTCTTGGACTGGGTTACTCAGACCCGTTTCACCTTTTTTCTCATAATATTCCCTTGAAATGGAGACCTCTATTTTCTGACCAAATGGAGATGATGTGTCTCTTTCATTAAACTATTTTTCTTCTTTCTATTCCTGAGAGTCTCTTTCATTTTCTGTTTCACTTGACCAAATTGAGAATCTCCTTCCCTCTCTGTCGTTCTTCTTTTTGGTCGGAGATGAGAATGGAAGAACCAACATCGATATTGGGTATGGCTATCTTTTTTGCAATTTGTAAACCTATCAAGGTGATTTTGGTGATTAGTGAGGCTACGGTTTTGGGATTTTGATGTGTAGACTCGATCTTTTGTTTTATATGGCTGTTGAACACTGATCCTAATCTCTCGGTTATGGATTTGATCAATTTTCTTGCTTGTTGGAGCATCTCAGGTTGGTAAGCCATAATTGCTGTTATTTAGGTTTGATCGTATTTTTCTAAGTTTCCGGTATTTTGCTTTAGTACCGTTATTTGGTATTGGGTTTCTGGTATTTTTCTTTGGTACGGCACTTGCCCTTTTCTCGGTTTTACTAATATTTTTGGTACTGAACTAGATAAGAACAAACATTCTTGTTATTTTTCTGGTATGGTTGGCTGCCTTGTGCAGCTCTTGGTGGCCATTAAGGCACTTAGTTTATTTTCTTTAATCAGGTTATCAAACCATGGACTCTGATATGATATTGATTTTTGCGGAACAAAACAATGAAGTTATAAATAGAGAGTATGATGAATTATTTGTTTTTATTGCAATGTAAGTATCAAAGTTTTTAAACTGAGGCTTTATAAAGCCAATTTCTATATAGTCCCTAATGGTTACATAATGGTCAAATAAAAAGATGGAGTTGTCTTTGTTTTATTAACTAGTAACTTTTGTTTTTCTAATAAATGGTCAATGACGAAAATACCCCTAATAGGTCTGAGGCCTAACTGGTGCTCTAATTATCTTGTTTGTCAACAGGTATTGTCACCTTAGGGGAAGATTGAGTAGTAACAGAAGTTCTTTTGAGTCATTCATAGGCGGCCTGAAATTTGTGGAGACCATTGATTTCAGTGAACTAGATCATGACGACTTGCCTGATGATATATGGAATGTGAAAACACTTAGGCATGTGATGCTAAATTGTCGGAATTTTACACTTTATTATCGGAATTATACCTCAGGACCCTCATCATCTACTGACCTAACAAATCTGCAAACACTCCAGTATGTGAAGAGCAGAGAGTCATGGAATGCACAGTTACCTAAACTACCGAATGTGCGCGATTTAGATATCGAAGTGGAGAGCTCGTTTTCATGGGATTTAATGGCCAAGTTGCTTGATACACTGAATCATCTAACCTGTCTTACATTATATGGCAGTGAAGTGCCGCAAACAATAGTGGAGATGGAAAGGTTTCCATTTTATCAGTGTTTACAATATCTGTATCTAAAAGAGCAGTCCTCACCCCCCAACAACAAGTTGTCACCTGTGGTTGGCATGTTTCCCATCCACGTCACAGTGCTTGCACTCTGGAATCTTCATTTCAAGGAAGATCCGCTGCCAGTGCTAGAGAAGCTTTGCAGCCTCAGGTATCTCGGGTTGGTGGGAGAAGAAGTGAATCGAAAGATGAACTGTTCTGCTGGAGGCTTCCAACAGCTACATGAGTTGATGTTTTCGGACCTAACCAATCTAGAAGAATGGGAGATAAATGAGGGTGCCATGCCCATACTTAAGGTACTGTTACTAGGCAATTGTAGAAAACTAAGGGTGCCTCTCGGGCTTCAGTACCTGTCCAACCTCAAAAAACTTTTCGTAGATGCCTGCAGCGAATTCCAAAATCATGCAGATGAGATTCGCAACAACATCTGCAAACATGTTCCCGACATAAATATATTATAGGGCCAGCTTCGATCTGTAGAATGCTTTCCTTTAATTTATTTGTGTTAGTGTTTCGATCATTTCGGTACTGCTATCATTTTATTTTTGCTTTTAATTTATTTGTTTATTGTTTGTTTTATTCTGGAGTTGTTGAATATGTTTTGAAATCTACAAAAGACAGAAGACTGTATTTTACTTATAACTGCCAAAATTATTTTATTTTCCTTTTAATTTATGTTTTTAAATAAATGATTCTGTTTTGGTATAGTGGTGCACATATTTTACGGAGGTCCCCTCTAGATATGTATTTCGAACATAAAAGACAAAAATACTGTATCATGTTGATTTGTTTCTAGCTGTCATTTTTTTTTATTTTATTAATTATAAATTTTAAAATATTCTTCTAGGAAAAAAAAGGCTCAATTTTAAAATCTGCCGCATAAACATGTTATCAATGCGAGAAAAACAAACGAAAAGAAAAATTAAGGACCGCTATATGGAAGTTTGGTTCGTTTTTCTGTATCAGAATTTCAAATTTCAGTTATTTTTAAATTTGAAATTTTCCTTAATACTCTTTCAGAAGTTTTGATTTAAAAACGATATACAATAAATTGAAGAAAAATTCTAGCGTACATCAAACTTTTATGTCATTAATTCACTGAGGTAAAACTTATAATAATTTTCCATCTATGCCATTTGGCAAACTTTTGATTGTGAAAAATTCTAGCGTACGTCAAACCTTTGATTTAAAAACTTCTAGCGTACGACAAGAATTCATTTGGCAAAACAAAAACAAAAAACAATTCTTATAATGTTCCATCTGTGCCATTAATTCACTGCGATTTTGATTGTTTCCTTTCAATTTATAATGAACTAAATATATTCAACAAACAAACTTTTTTTAATAATTTCTCTATATTTGAGTTCCATTGAATCATTGAGGTCTGTACTTGTATGTTTTTCATCTTAAATTTCACTTTCAATTTATAATGTACTTGTATGTTTCTCTAATATTTATTTTGATGTTGTTGTTGGTTCTGTGATCTACCTAATTTTTCAAAGACAATATGTTACTGTTATGATGTAGTATCTATTTATATCTTTAATTATTTGATGTAATTATATGTGCATGGTTAGTCACCATGATATGGATAACTAAGATTGTAGCCACACGTTGCAACAAATTTTTAATCTGAATTGATCATTTATGGGTTTTTTTTCACAATATATAATTACTGGTATTAAAATAACATCGAGTAACTAAAGAAGAAATTTGCCTAAAAAATAATATTTTCCTGGGAAAAATAGAAAGGCAAATATATATATATTTTTTCGGAAAAAAAAAGCATCTTTACAGAAGATTATTTTGTTGGTGAAACTCTGAATTCTCTCCAGCTTTAAAATGAATAGGGAATAGTTAGATAGAAACCTGTTTGATTGCTGATACAACTTCATCTCCTATTTTTTTTTTTTCATTTTTTCTTTATTAATACAACTTCCATTGCAAATTCCTAGTAACTAGAAGTCCTGATATTAGGGGTGCAAACGGATCAGATAGTGGTAAAACCATATCCATATCTGCTTTTATTTTTCAGATATGGATATGGATCGGATATTTGACGGATACATACGGATACGGATCGGATATCCGTAGATATAAATATATTTTTAATATATATTAAATTATATGGTATATATCTATTATTCGGATATATTAAATTATATATTAAATATTTTAATATATATCTATAATCTGCAGAATATAATGATCATCTAATCCAAGCGCTAATTTTATACTGGTAATTAATATTCCTTGTTAATTACTATTGAATATTTATATATAGTTTTTTTTGTCAATTCTATACTCTTTTTTTATTTTAAATTTATACTCAATGCTTAAAAAGATGTGGCTACAATCTTACAGTCTGTCCTTGTAATACCGGTGTCAAACACAAGGACAATGAGAAATAATATTTTAAATTATTATAAATTAAACTAGAAAATACTATTAAAGTAAATGGAGGAGTTTATTGCAAGTTTATCCTAAGTTTGGGTCAATGCGTGAAGAGAGGTCTCCACATATCTCCGCCTCTGTATAGCAATATCCTAAACTTGGATTCTGGTTAGTGCTCTACAGGCGGGCCGGGCGCCCCACGGGCGCGGGCGGTGTGCGGGCAGGGGCGTGGGCGTCGCGGGCGTGCGGGCATGCGGGCGCGGGCATCGCGAGCAAAAATTTCAAAACTCACGCCCTGCCCGTGTAATGCCCGTGCCCGCCAAGGCAAGGGCGGCGCGGCAGCGGCCGGCGGGCGGGGCCAGGGCATTTTTTTTTTTCTCGTCCGTTTTTTTTTCTGTTTTTTTTTCCTGTTTTTTTTTCTGTTTTTTTTTTTTGTTTTTTTTTCTTTTTTTCTGTTTTTTTTTTTTTTTTTCCGAATTTTTTTTCTTTGAAAACCAATAAATTATAAATCCAAATTCATGCCAATTTAAATTCATTTGACATGGTTGTAACTCGATAATTTTTGTTATAATAAAATATAAATTAAAAATTTCTTAAATCAATTACTTTAAAAATAATTAAGCTCTTATTTTAAAACAATAGATTAAAAAATAAACGACGTTTTTTGGCACTAAAAACCTTAAACTTAATTTTTGAGGCACTAAACGACGTTTTTTGGCGATTCTGATTTTCTAGCTACCCGGGGTGCAACCCCGGGTGACGGTCACCACCGTCTCCTCCTCTCCTTTCCAAATTGACATTATACGCGTCAATCCGACTTTCCTAGCAAAAGTTATGGCCGTTTAAAGTTTTAAAAAAATATATCTCATTTTTTATTATTTTAAAAAATTGGAGAATAATAAAAATATTGAGATTGAGATTGAGAGAATGAGAGATGAAAATATTGAGAGAGATGTGAAAATATTGAGAGGAATGGATGTATATTTATAGAATTTTGTTTGGAGGGATTAAAATTTGAATTTAAAAAAAAATTAAAAAAATTAAAATTAAAATGGAGAGGGGCATGGGGGATTGGGGGGGAGGGGGAATTTGAATTATAAAATTCAAATTTTCGGAAAAAAAAAAAATCCGGGCGCGGGCACGGGCGTGCGTGCACGGCGGGCCGGGCACTCACGGGCGGGGAAAAAAAAGGGCGTTTAACGCCCGTGCCCGTGTGCCCGCAAGTTCCCGCGGCACGGGCGTGGGCAGGACGGGCGCGGGCGCGGACAGGGCACGCCCGCACGGGCATTTTTAGAACTCTAATTCTGGTTGATCAAAGCTTCCTTTGACACTGTATACTGTAAAGTATTCCCAACAATAAAAAAAAACCCCATTTTTCTTTAATAAGTTAATAATTCTAACTCCATTTTTTTATCGGACTAGCATTCTTTTTTTGTCAGTTTTGTAATGAAACTTCAAGAGAGACAAGGATCAAATAAAAAAAATTACTAACAAGTCTTGGGTAAAATTATGTAAATAGTATGCATCTCCTGCTACTTCACAATTGAAAAAGAATTCGTTCGATGCCCATCAGACCTACTTTGGTTCGATAGGTGAAATAATCATTCGATTGTATCAAGATCCGTGCTAAGTGCATTAAAATCCGTGTAGATCTGTTTCAATTTTTGTACACACCAATCTTAATGCTAATCGTACGGTGTTAGAGCTAATTGAACCTAAAAGTAGTCCGATGGCCATGGGACCTACTCCTATCACATTGAAAAATTGTTTTTTTTTTTTTAATGAAAGGCAGAGGCTGCCCCAATATCATTGAAAAAATGTTAGAAGATTACACAAATGAACAAATAACGCAGGTTTTGAATTACGATAATTAACCAACGGCACACACAAAATTACAAATCCACTTGGGCGGGAGTCGCCTTTTAAAAGAGCAAGTTACATAATAAACCACAAAAACAATGCCACAGACATCTTGTCCATATGCCCTAAAGTAATCCAAATTTTGATATTTCATACGAACCGTACGATCATAATTCGATCCGAGGTAGATTGCCTGTGGCCCTTTACTTTACGTGCCAAAACCAATCGAACGGTCGGGATTTAAATTGAAAATTTGAGAGACTGTAGGAGACAAATTCACAGATATCAGCACCTACAATTAAATACACTCCTTGAAAGAGCGCCTCCTTTTTTCATCTCTCCTTCCTTTTGCTCGATTGCTCTTAAACCCTCTTCGTTTCTCTTCACAGAACCCTAGAAAGGACAAGATCTCTCTCTCTCTCTCTTTCTCTCTCTTACCAACGCACACAACACTGAACACACACTCGCACATGCGCGCGATTGCAAAGCGAAGCAAGGATTTGATCGCGAACAACTCAAGAAGGTTTGATATCTGATAAATTTCTCTTCGGTTCTGATCTACTCTGTTTAGTAGCGTTCTTGGTTAGAAATTATGTTATTCTTTGATAATGTTAGGTTCTTTGTTGGAAAATTTGTGTTTCTTTGCTGAAGTAAGTTCTTGGTTAGTTGGTTGGAAAATTTCTGTTATTACTTGTAAATGTTAAGTTCTTGATTGGGTTTAAGTAATGGATAGCTTTCTCTTGCTCGTCCTTGTAAAAGTGTTGATTTGTTATTTTTCCTGGATTTTCTTAATTTGAATTTCGATTGGGTTTTCCAAAATGCCCCTAATTTGCTAGGTGCCAGAAATTAATGCAAATTTGATAGGGAGCAGCTAATTTCTGAGTAGTATGTGTAAACTAAGGCTCCTTTGCACTGTAATTATAGTTTCTTGATTGCATATTTGTTTGTACTAAATGAATTGCACTAAAGATATGTTTAGTGATCTAATTTTCTAATTAAATATACGTCAATGTTAATTATTAACTCAGATTTGTTCTCAATTTCACAATTTTTTTGTTCTAAACTTGTAATTTCAGCACGTACAATGGCTAAAGCTGCTAGCCCAAGTTTTCAAAGGCAACTACAATGTGTCAGATCGGAAAACTAAATCCCAAAGAAATCCCCATCTTTCTGTCCCATCTCTCAAATGCAAAAGACCCTGAAAATCTTACTGTCCCATCTCTCAAATCCCCATCTTTTGTTCCGGGACTGGTTCACACTTGGGTTTGGCTATATCTCTGGTGAAGCAAAACCCATACGTAGTAGAACCCTATGCAAGGTCTCTCTTAACATCAGGGTTGTTTTTCTTGACTGATGGTGGGCCCCAAATGAAGGTGCTTTCTGTGGAGATGATCCAGTCGATTATCAAATGTGTCAACCTGAGAGCTATCTCTTCTGAAATCCGAAATGTCATCAATGTGCTTGAGAATTTGGAAGATGGTTCTTTACCGGGCGTCAATGGTGCGGTCTTTGAGGTACTTGAGACAGCTAAGATGGTAGAGGCCAGAAGAAGAAGTGTTGGGTTGGAGAACAGCTGGAGCCCGGTTGCGGGTCTGGTTTTGAGCTCCAAAATGGGTAATGGTTGCAATTATGGATCATATGGAGAGATTGATAGTAATTGGGAGACAATGTCGGCCAAAGATGCACGCTCCTTCAAGTCCACCACTGGGTGTGTTAACGGGTTTGGTTATGCGGGCTCAGGATCCAGAGAGCATTATCCAATGGAGACCTCTCATTCTGGCGATATTGTTGGATTGGGTAGTAATGGATGGGGAATAACATAGTGCATGACGCATGATCGGGGTGACAGGTGTATGTTTGAGAAAACCCCCAACCATCTTCATCAGGTACAAAAAAATTTGTTCTAGACCCTTAATTTGGTTATTCCTTTATTTGTTAACATATCATGGATTCAGATGGTAATTATTTTTTGGCTAAGTGTGGTTCAATTGAGGTTCAAAGTGCCCAACAAAAACCTTCCAAAGTTGGTATCATGCTACTTATTCTAGATTTCTAGTGCCATTGACTAGTACCAATATACAAACAACAGTTGATAGTGTTTTTAACATTATTATCTTTTGTTTATCCTCCCCCCACCAAAAAAGATATAATTGTGTTTTGTTGTGTTGATTTTAGAGAATCAGTCAGCACAATTCTGTGGACAACTTGAGGCTGTTGTCAACTCCACAAAAAGGTTATTCTACCTCTGACCATCTTCATCAGGTACACATTTTTTGTTCTAGACCTTGTAATTTGGTTATTCCTTTATTTGTTAACTTATCATGGATTTGGATGGTATTTTTTTGGCTAAGTGCTGCTCAATTGAGGTTCAAAGTGAGCGTTGACCTAAATTTAATAGAAAATTGTGAAATGCCCAACAAAAACTTTCCGTAGTCGGTGCCATACTGTTTTGATTTACCACACAACATGGCCATGAAACCTGTACTATGTTTCATTTAAATGCACCACATTCTCATCCATTAGTACCAGTAACTTACTATCACCACTTAACCAGTGTACAGTGTACTAAGTTTCAATTAAATGCAGGTCTGGTAACATTACCAACTAAAATTATTAATACATGCCCACAGATAAGTTAGCATTTTTTTTTTGTTTATCCTCCATGCACCAAAAAAGATATAATTGTCTTTTGTTGTGTTGATCCAGAGAATCAGCCAGCGCAATTCTGAGGACAACTTGAGGAAGTTATATTTGTCAACTCCAAAGAGCTATTATACCTCTGATCAGAAGCTGCAGAGTCAGTTCTCTCTTAGTTCAAACACGAATTTAAACAAACTGAGTAGATAGGATTAACAAAGGATTGTATACCGAAAGACCCTAGACTTCCAAACTTTGATAGAAACCTAAACTCTACTTTATTTTTTATTAGTTTAATTGTTAAAACCTCCAATTCTCGGGTATTGAACCCACAACTGAGGACTTTTAGAACAAAACTACTCAAATCAACTTTTAATCAACAAAATATTCTGAAATTCATAAATAGAATTAAAAATTAGTATTTCCTAATATTCCTTGGATCAATACCTTACGTACTACAAAGATAGGTTGTGTTTGCAATCGACCAATCCTTGGGTATTTAGGTTTATAAATTTAAAAGTTCAACTAGTATAAAACTAAGGATAAAATCCTATACACCAAATACTCCACAGTAAAATGCACTGAGTCTATTTAATATTCGTGCTTAAGCGAGATCGACCGGTTCGGATCGAACTCCAAATTTGAGTTAACTCAGGTGATATGAATTCTAACCGTGCTGGGTCTAAATGAGTGAACTGCTGAGCTTGATTTCCAATCTGTCGAAATCTAATTGTCTGAAGTTTAAGATTTTTAGTGCCAAAAAACGTCGTTTAGTGCCAAAAAATGTCGTTTATTTTTTAATCTATTGTTTTAAAACAAGAGCTTAATTATTTTTAAAGTGATTGATTTAAGAAATTTTTAATTTATATTTTATTATAACAAAAATTATCGAGTTACAACCATGTCAAATGAATTTAAATTGGCATGAATTTGGATTTATAATTTATTGGTTTTCAAAGAAAAAAAATACAGAAAAAAAGAAAAAAAAACAGAAAAAAAAAGAATTCAATCTAATGGATATTTTGAAGAAGATAATAGAGCAAGTTGAGCCTCTCCCTCAAAACTACCTAGAAGGTGGAGAAGAGTATTTACTTACAAAGCTTTACAAAACTCTTAATGGTGAGGAGTACACTGTAGAAGACCATTTACGTCCAAACTCTCATGACCCTCAAGCTGGTGAGAATGACCCTCAAACATTGCCAAAAAAGTACCTTCTAGTCCTAGATGATATGTGGAGAGATGATCTATGGACTCAAATTGGTGTTCTGCTACCTGATGCCAAGATTGGAAGTAGAGTAATCGTAACTAGTAGAAACCAAAATATTATTGATGAAGCTGAACCATATGAACTTCCATACTTAACCGAGGAGCCGAGCCTAGAGCTTTTGATGAAAAAGGCTCTGCCTAATCAAGATTTGAGTAAAGGGTATCCCGTTGAACTGAGTGAGGTTGGACAACAACTTGCTAAAAAATGTGGTGGATTGCCTCTTGCATTGTTAGTTTTAGGAGGTCTATTATCAAAAAAATCTGCAAATCATGCTACTTGGAGTAAAATGTTGTGAACTATTAACTGGGGTATTGATGGGAGAGACTGTACTGACATCTTGGCCACCAGCTACGATGACTTGCCATTTGTTCTTAAATCTTGCTTCATGTACTTTGCGGCTTTTCCTGAAGACCATGAAATTCAAGCTCAAAGATTATTGTTTGTTGTGGGTTCTTTGAGGGATTCATACCGACGTAAGAATCCGTAACATTCGAGGATACTGCTGAGAGCTACTTAGAAGAACTAGTGCAAAGGTATACATGCTTCAATAGTTTTACATTCTATTACAGATTCATTATACTTACCATTTTATATTATTTTTTTAGATAAGATATCCTACTTTTTAAATTTAATTGGCTCTTTAAAAGTCAATTCATATTCATGACTAACATTTTTCTTATAGTTTAAGTATTTATATTTAGTTCAAATACACTTGTTAGTCGTATTCATGCCAACATTTTTCATATAATACAGAGCGTCCCATTTAATTAATCTTCTAATTTATTCAATAGAAGCTTGGTTCAAGTATCAGAGAGAGATCTCGATGATTCCATCGAAAGTTGCCGTATACATGATCTCCTTCGTGAACTTGCAATCCAAAAGGCCAAGGAGGATAACTTTCTCACAATTTGCTCAAACCCAGAAAATTGGAAGAGAAGCGCCAAGGCACGTCGTGTAGCAGTACATTACTCGGGTTGCGGTGAATTAATGGAACATGCAAATCCAAATCTCCGTTCTTTGTTGTGCTTTGAGGGTCAAATGCCAAATTGCTCTCGGCAAAGGCTGCTTAAGGTGCTTTGTCAGTTCCCAATGGAATCGAGTGATTCGGTAGATTGCGAGTATCTTCATGGACTGAATCAATTAAGGTATTGTTGATTTTTGCATAATATAACAGTGAAGTGATAAATAGAGAGTATGATGAATTGTTTTTTGTTTTTATTGCAATTTCCGTATCAAAGTTTTTACAGTGAGGCTCTATATAGCCAATTTTTATCTAGTTCCTAACGGTTACATAACGGTCAAATAAAAAGATGGAGTTATTTTTTTTATTAATTAGTAACTCTTTTTTTTCTAATAAAAGGTCAATGATGAAAATACCCCTAATATGTCTGAGGTCTAACTGGTGCTCTAATTATCTTGTTTCTCAACACTACCCCTCTTGTTAGGGTTGTAAATGTTGATCAACCCTATCTTGTTCATGTTTTATTCAAATTGTCTTGGATCTAATCTCTTTATATAGATATCCGCCAAATGGTCTTTACTTTTTACAAAATAAGTTTCAATTTTCGTTGTTTGAATTTTTCTCTAATAATGTGGCAATCCACCTCGATTTGTCTTGTTCTCTCGTGAAATACCGAGTTGGATGCAATATGTCGTGCCGCTTAGTTGTTGCAAAATATTTTCATTGGTGTTTGAATTTTAATTTCCATATCCGCAAGGAGTTACTTGTACCGTTCCACAGTACCATCAAAATTATACTTAATTTTATATACTCATTTACAACCTATGGGTTTTTTTTTTAATCTTTTGGTAATTCTCACGGCCTTGAGCCAAACCGAGTTGTTTATGGCTTCAAGGTAATTATTTAGTTCTTCTTCATTTGAAATAGAGGTAAAAAATATTTGGTGTGGAGAGAAAATATTTGTATAGGAAATAAAGTTTTGAATAGGATATTGTATCCATATGTCACAAAGTCTCTTAACCTTGTTGTTGATTGAATTGTCCTTGATGATCTTCTTAATTGTGTATTTTCCACACTTGTTTCTTTAAAGTTTTCCTCTTCCTCTTCGTTTTGTGAGATTTCTTCTATCTCACTTTCATCTTCTACCGGAGTGGTATTTTCCTCTAGTGTGGTATTTTCTATATTTGTATTACCAACTTGTGGTAATACAGATATGTTTGGTATTTCTAGGAACGTTACATCCTTGTAATATGACTCATTTTCGAGAAATGTTACATCCCTAGAAATATAGTACTAGTGATTAATTGGTTCATAACATTTATAACATTTTTTTGTGTGAAAAATATCCCAAAAAAATAGTTTTAATTGACATATAATGCAATTTATGTTGTTTGTTTTTGTGTACAAATTAAAGCATGTGCACCCAAATATTCTCAAATGATTCATTATAATTTTTCTTTATTAAAGGACCTCCAATGGACTTTTAAAATTTAAATTGGCACTAGGCAATCTATTTATCAAATGAGGAGAGTTCCAATGCACCAAAAATTATATACTCCCATTTGCACCCAATCTTTTATCTCCTTTATCTTCATTTTCAAAGTCCGAATTATCGATCTGAACCGCTCAACATGATCTTCACAATGAAATATGCTTGGAGACCAAATTTTATATTTTTTTACTATTTTTTAAGATAGGTACAAAATCATTATTTTAAGGAGATTTTGGACCATCCGATAAAATAATTTTGCACTTATCTTAAAAAATAGTAAATAATTCTAAAAAATATAAAATTTGGTCTCCAAGCATATTTTATTATGAAGGTCATGTTGATCGGTTCGGATCGACTGTTTAGACTTTTAAAATGAAGATAAAGGATTGGGTGCAAATGGGAGCATAGAATTTTGGGTGCATTGGAACCCTCCTCTTATTAAATATGTGGCGGTCAATACGGCATCCGACCAAAATATCTTTGGTACATTATTTTGTAATAAAATAACTCGAGCCACTACAAGAAAATGTCTATTTTTTCATTCGGAAACACCATTTTGTTCAGAACATTTGTTTGATGTAAAATTCATTTTTTTGAAAAATTTGAAAAAAATTATTTATAAATTTCATTCCATTATCTGATCTAAATATTTTAATTTTGCATCATATTGATTATCTATAAAATTATAAATTCATGAAAGTGAGAAAATACTTCATTTTTATTTTTTAGTAAATGTAACAAACTTACTTTAGAAAAATTGTTTATAAAAATTACAAAATATTGGTATCCATTAAATGATTCAATTGGATCAGGTCCCCACTCAAAAGGTTTCTCACTTTTACTATTTGATAGATGAAATGATAATCTAGTATGTTTTCCTAATTTACATACTTCACTCCAATTTTGGAAAATCACGAATATATTTCAGAATTTTATCGAAAGATTGTCCTAGTCTTTTATGCCAAAGAGTTTATAAATTCTCTTGTCTTCTAACATTTACATTGAATTTTTCATAATTTAAAGGGTAGAGTCCATTTTCTAAAAAATGTTTGCCAATTGTTTTTTTGGTTTCCCAATTTTTAAATATTACATATTTGAAGAAAAAATTGCATTACAATTTAATTATTCTATTATTTTTTTAATTGAAATTAAATTTGTAGAGAAACTACTTGTATATCTTTTATATTTTTTGAAAAAATATTACATACTCACATGCCGTAAATTTTGGTTTTCATACCATTTGCAACAACAACATATTGGTCATTTATTGATAAATATTAAGTGAGTCCATGGTACTATGCATATCATGAATGCATATCATGAGTTCATCCGTAATACAGATCAAGATTTCCGTCTTTGAAATCTTAATGGTGGGGAATTTTACAAACTGTCCATCCTCTAGATACGTGCTGATACATGTTGCATTGATACATGTACGATACGGATACGATGATACCGTAATTTTCAAAAATCTAAAATACGATACGGCTATTATATTTTTTTTATTATTTTAATTATGTTATTAAATCAACACCTTTATTATAGGTAGTTTAAAAAATAAGTTAACACCATTTTTATACCTTCCTAAGTATAATCGAACTTGGGAACCTATTTTAATAATATAGTCTTAAGACGTGCTGATGTATATGATTATATCTAAAAAGTCCTCAGTAATATAATCCACAATTTGTGAAAAACTTTAGTCTACTAGGTAAGTAGATGAACATGTGCTGATCACCAAACAAGTAATATTGTGTGATCCAATTGTACGGCTACATATAGATTTCTACCCACCTTTAAAGTGAAATTGTGTATTCCAATAATTCATATTATAGACAACCTTCAAAAAGATTACATATTGTTTTTAATTACATTAAAATATAAGCTTACATATTGTTCTTAACACAGAACAAATGTTAAGAAAAAAGATAAAAAAAAATAATAATAACAGCAAGACTGGTACCAAGGGCATATATCCATGTTACAACAAATAAATATAAAAGAAAATACTACTATTCCCTCTATGTGACAAAATATGAAATATTATTTTGTACCAGATAGCCTACTGTATTTGAGAACCCTCTCATCTATAGTGCCCTTTTGTTTATACCCTTTGAAACATTATTTTGTCCAATTCCATTTGTACCCCTAGGTGTCTGTGTTGTTCTTGTTGTGTGAGTCCCTTATAATTAACTGGATGCGATCATACCAATGAATTTGGGTTTAGATCAGGCTAAATTTGTCCGGGCCTCTAACGGAAAGGTCCTTTTTAAACGAACTTCGACAAGAAAAAAAATTCGGTACCACGTGATCGGTATTTTTTTTGTACAAACAGGGACCGATACATATATGAATTGGCTATCGAAAAAACTCTTTTGCACCATACTAAGTTGAAGATTAGTTTAGTTCTTTACATAGAGCAAAGATTAAGTAGATCAGCTAAATAATATAAAAAAAACTGATCCAACTAAATTAATTTAAAAAAGTAAGAAACGCTAACTATGTTGTGTTGAGAACTTGAGATGAACATGCAACTTCGGGTCATACATACAAGTAGAGAATCCAAGTTCAAAAATCAAACAAACAACTTCATATCATATCATAAAATAGCAATTAGGTCTTTTAGTCCGATTTTGTATTTCTTGCTTACCAGGCATAAAGCTAATTAAATTTGTGTATACTTTTTTTAATTGGAAATATAGCTAGTGTTCTGGAAACCTTAGTTGAGTTCACCTTTCTCCTATTTCCACCTCAGTTGAGTTCACATTTCTCATACGAATATCTACTTGCAGACCGAATTTTATATTTTTTTAGAATTTGTTTACTACTTTTAAGATAGGTAGAAAATCACTTGATTTGAAATTCTGAACCATCCAAAAGCAGTGATTTTCTATCTATCTTAAAAAATAGTAAAAAAATCTAAAAGAATATAAAATTCGGTCTACAAGTACATATTAATATGAAAATCGTTCTGAACTTTTCGGATTGACCGTTAGAATTTTGAAAATGAAAATATTGATCCGTATTACGTACGGACTAAATCGTGATATGCATAATACCATAGGCTCACTCATTAATCTTTGATGCAAAACATGTGGTCGGTGCATTTTGATTTTTTGAACAAAGATTTATAGAGTTTGAAGCAATACCACAACATTTTGGGAGTTCTTTTTGAGCCAACCGCATGAAGTAGAATCCGTTGCATCCTGATTGCATAAATTCATTCTTCTTTGGTTCGCTAGATTAGTTGCCTCACTTGATCTTGGTTTTCTTGGACTGGGTTACTCGGACACCGTTTCACCTTTTTTTTCTCATAATATTCCCTTGAAATGGAGACCTCCATTTTCTGACTAAATGGAGATGATGTGTCTCTTTCATTAAACTATTTTTCTTCTTTCTATTCCTGAGAGTCTCTTTCATTTTCTGTTTCACTTGACCAAATTGAGAATCTCCTTCCCTCTCTGTCGTTCTTCTTTTTGGTCGGAGATGAGAATGCAAGAAACAACATCGATATTGGGTATGGCTATCTTTTTTGCAATTTGTAAACCTATCAAGGTGATTTTGGTGATTAGTGAGGCTACGGTTTTGGGATTTTGGTGTGTAGACTCGATCTTTTATTTTATATGGTCGTTGAACACCGATCCTAATCTCTCGGTTATGGATTTGATCAATTTTCTTGCTTGTTGGAGCATCTCGGGTTGGTAAGCCATAATTGCTTTGTTATTTAGGTTTGATCGTATTTTTCGAGTTCTTGGTATTTTGCTTGGTACTTGTCTTTTTGGGTACCCGTTATTTGGTATTGGGTTTACGGTATTTTGTTGGTACGGACTTTGCCCCTTTTCTGGTTTTACTAATATTTTTGGTACCGAACTGGATAAGAACAAACATTCTTGTTATTTTTCCGGTATGGTTGGGCTGCCTTGTGCGGCTCTTGGTAGCCTTTAAGGCACTTAGTTTATTTTCTTTAATCGGGTTATCAAACCATGGACTCGATATGATATTGATTTTTGCGGAACAAAACAATGAAGTGATAAATAGAGAGTATGATGAATTATTTGTTTTTATTGCAATCTAAGTATCAAAGTTTTTAAACTGAGGCTTTATAAAGCCAATTTCTATATAGTCCCTAATGGTTACATAATGGTCAAATAAAAAGATGGAGTTGTCTTTGTTTTATTAACTAGTAACTTTTTTTTTTCTAATAAATGGTCAATGAAGAAAATACCCCTAATAGGTCTGAGGCCTAACTGGTGCTCTAATTATCTTGTTTGTCAACAGGTATTGTCAACTTACGGGAAGATTGAGTAGTAACAGAAGTTCTTTTGAGTCATTCATAGGCGGCCTGAAATTTGTGGAGACCATTGATTTCAGTCTACTAGATGATCATGGCGACTTGCCTGATGATATATGGAATGTGAAAACACTTAGGCATGTGAAGCTAAATTGGAGGAATTATACCTCAGGACCCTCATCATCTACTGACCTAACAAATCTACAAACACTCTGGTATGTGAAGAGCAGAGAGTTATGGAATGCACAGTTACCTAAACTACCGAATGTGCGCAATTTAGATATCCAAGTGGAGAGCTCATTTTCATGGGATTCAATGGCCAAGTTGCTTGATACACTGAATCATCTAACTTGCCTTAGATTACTTGGCAGTGAAGTGTCGCAGACAATAGTGGAGATGGAAAGGTTTCCATTTTATCAGCATTTACAAGTTTTGTCTCTAATAGAGCAGTCCTCACCCCATAACAACAGGTTGTCGCCTGTGGTTGGCATGTTTCCCATCCACGTCACACAGCTTACACTCCGGAATCTCCATTTCAAGGAAGATCCGCTGCCAGTGTTAGAGAAGCTTCGCAGCCTCAGGGAGCTCTGGTTGGTTGGAGAAGAAGTGAATCGAAAGATGAACTGTTCTGCTGGAGGCTTCCAACAGCTACATGAGTTGATATTTATGAACCTAACCAATCTAGAAGATTGGGAGATAAAGGAGGGTGCCATGCCCATACTTAAGGTACTACAACTAAACAATCTAGAAAAACTAAGGGTGCCTCTCGGGCTTCAGTACCTGTCCAACCTCAAAGAACTTCACATAACTGGCTGTAGGGAATTACAAAATCATGCAGATGAGATTCGCAACGACATCTGCAAACATGTTCCCAACATAAATATAATAGATGATAGGGTCAGCTTCGATCTGTAGAATGCTTTCCTTTAATTTATTTGTGTTAGTGTTTCGATCATTTCCGTACTGCTATCATTTTATTTTTCCTTTTAATTTATTTGTTTATTGTTTGGTTTTATTCTGGAGTCGTTGAATATGTTTTGAAATCTACAAAAGACAGAAGACTATGTATTTTACTTGTAATTGCCAAAATTGTTTTCTTTTCCTTTTAATTTATGTTTTCAAATAAATGATTATGTTTCGGTATAGTGGTGCACATATTTTACTGAGGTGCCCTCTAGATATTTATTTCGAAGATAAAAGACAAAAAAAGACTGTATCTTGTTGATTTGCTTCTAGCGGCCGATTTTTTATTTTATTAATGATAAATTTTAAAATATTCTTCTAGAAAAAAGGGCTAAATTTTAAATTATACCGTATAAACGTGTTATCAGTTCGAAAAAAAATACGAAAAGAAAAATTAAGGGCCGCTATATGGAAGTCTGGTTCATTTTTCTGTATCAGAATTTCAAATTTCAGTTATTTTTAAATTTGATATTTTCCTTAATAATCTTTTAAAAGTTCTGATTTAAAAATTATATTCTATAAATTAAAAGAAAAATTCTAGCGTACAACAAACTTTTATATCCATATATTAAAAAATATATTTGAGTGGGGCTATGGTAATATGCATAAAGTAATTAAACTAAACATTTGATAGTTTCTGTAGAAAAGTGATAAATTAAATCCTAAATCCTTAGCATCATTGATATATAATTTCTGTAGGTTTTCTTAGGAAATAAGATTTAATTTTGCCCATTCGGCTTTCAAACTTATCATTCATTTCATTAACCAGTGGATTTGAGCTGTCAAATTTGAATATTGCACGATTCAAGTCAGATTTATTTTTATCCCCATTTTCTCTTGTAGTGTAATTTTTTTTATTAGTTTCTAAATTAGTACCATTATCTTTTGTTATTTTAGTGATTTCATTGATCGATTACTTCACAAATTTATCAGCACGAACTTTTTATGAATGAGTCTTCAGTATACTCAAAAAATATAACAAATCATTATTGTGCACAGTTACTACGTAACGAAATTATTGTAATTATATATTAGCACAATATTTGCTACTAAAAATATAAATTCCATTATATATAGTTTTACATCATTATGCTTAGTTTATCAGATTATTCACAAATAATAATAATAAAAGATGGAACAATCTGTAATAAAATCCAATCAATTTTGACCGAAATATTAGCCCGTTAAAATAAGTTCACTTTTTGGGGAATAAATGAAACAGTAATCGAATACGAATTTGCAAATTTGAAACCAACAATGCTAATAACTTTACCAGAAAATATTGACTCAATATAACTTGAATCATTTCGATTAATAAATGGATTAAATACGTGTTTAAATTTTTTAATCCGTTTCAGATTGAATAGGGTTGGATTGAATTTAATTCGGATTAACTAGATGAATCCAAATCGTTGAAATTGATCTAATTCACTAGTATACATTCAGACGTGAAATTTATTAATTTTCTATTAATTTACATAAAAAATTGAATGCATTAAAATTAACTTATAAATCAACCTTTAAAAAATAAAACTCAACTTATAAACCTTCTTCATTTGACTACTTGACTTTATGATATATTAGTTTGAAAATTTATAATTTTCATATATAAATACATTACTCAATCAAAATAAGTACTTATTATTCCTAATCTCTGAAATACACCAAAAATACACAGAGGTGATACCGGCCAGGTTTTTTTGTGCATATCCTATCTACATAGTTTCCTACTCGTACTATTTATCAATGCCAATTCATATTCAATCAAATGCATTTTCTCGCTCTTTACTATTTTAGTGAGATATGCCTATTTGACATATTCAAATATTTATGAACTCCGAAAGGACCTAAAAAATTTATAATTGAAATAATTGAAAGTAGAATATTTTGAAGATCCTTTGTTTCACCCTTTCTAATTGAGTTTTGGCAACATCATCTTTTATTAAATGTCAACACAAATTTTTTGATAATTTCATAGTTCACTAAGAATTAAGATTTAGATGGGTTCTAATATCAAGTGAAAATAAACAGTGTATATTCTAATAACCACAATAAAATAATTTTAGAAGTCACAAAATTTATGAAAAAATAAATTATATACCAGCAAAAATTGCTAAGTAATATAATGTCAGTTTTCTCCATCATCTTTTTTGTGTTGTTTAAATTTTTCATCATTGTTTTTGACTTTGTTACCATAATCTTAATATGTGATATAAGTTTACAATTTTTAATTAAATAAGTCAAACAAATTATTAGATATTTGGACAATGAGACAACTCAATTGTATTGTATGCTTCCTTTTTCATATCGAATATCAATTTGGCATCGCACTAAATGTGAGAATAAATAAAAATTTTAAATTGGTAATATATTTTAACTATTATCATGATACGACAATTGTTAAGTACTCACTTGATCATATAAACTGATATTGATTTTCTTGAATTAACATTTATGTGGGACGTATAATTTCAAATAATCGATTTTTGGTCCCATCACAAATTGTCCCACAAGTATGATGGCGGACATTTATAATTTACTATAAATTATATTTCATTTAAATTTCATTTTATGTGGATGACCTGATGGAATAAATAAATTCATCCATGTATAAGGGCGCTTGTATTATTTTCATAAAATACATAAAGTTTTAGTTCAATAGAAAATACTTGTAATATATTTTTTATAGATTTTGTTTTCCAGATCATTTAGAAAATGCTTCCTAAGCACTGTGCGACACATTTTATTTCATTAGATAATTTTGCCAATTTATATTAAAACATGCATTTTTCTGATTTTTTTTTTATTGATGATCTTTTTCACGTCCTTAGTTTTTATAAATTACCGGCATATAAATCGAAATTTACAAAATTCCTTGTTACAGATTTTTTTATCTTTTTAATGCTATGAGACTACGATTAAGAAAATCACATAGGAGTTGTTTTGAGATTCGTGAAATTAAAACGGACGACTGAGATCTCAGGTTTTGGACTAGATATGTATTCTTTCGACTACTTTATCAAATCTCATTCTCCCAGGTACCTGACGAAAGAATATTTTACAATTAGTAGATCTGCACTGTTTCTTTGAACTTTACACGAATCTTACAGTCTAATAATACTATCCCTGTATCCCATGCACTAGCCCGACTCCTAAAGCATATGAGAATCAATTTAAACCGTAAAGTGAGGTGAATATTATACGGTACATGGGAGGATACGGATCCCTACTTTATCCACTCCCTCTTCCCAGTCGCCATTGCCATTTGCCAAGGTGCTATCTATCTTCAGCTACTAATAATGCTCCTTCAACCGCGTCTTCTCCCTCGCTTCCTCTCCATTTCAACCAAACCCTGCTTCTCTCCATTCTCTCCGCCAGCATCTCATTTAACAACCCTCCCTCTCCCTCTCCCTCTCCCCTCCCCTATCATACCCAATTCGGATCTGGACCTGTCAGTTCAAAACCCGATAACACTTCCTCTCCAGAAGCTCTTTGTTCCGCCCGAGACCGACCTCTCCGGTGACACCAAGTCAGCACACAGTTGTGTCCTCACAGGATCTAACATCGTTTTCGGTCCGTACGCGCGCGACTCCCTAGTGGCCAGCTCTGAATACGTTTTAAGAGCAGTGTACGGACAGTTGATTGCCCCTCTGACGGGTTGCCTGAGTTCGTACTTGTCGGAAGGTCGAATGTTGGCAAATCGTCGCTCCTTAATTCACTCGTTAGAAGGAAGAACCTTGCGCTTACATCCAAGAAACCAGGTTTGTTAACAATGAAGAGTATTTTTTGGTGAAACATTAAATGTTTTATATTGTTAGTTGGAAAGCTCTTAACTTTGTGGTTCAAGGGGGATATTGTTAGTTTAATTGTAAATGGATTTAGTTTTATATTTGTATACTGGTTTAGTTTGTACTAAGTTGCTTCTCAGAAAGATGAAAACCACTGTAACAAGTACTAACAACTGAGAAGCCTTGTTTGTCAGCTTTTTATCTTCAAATTTTGTTATTTTTTAGTCTTACATTATTAAAGCGTTTTGGGCTTGTGTGTTTACTGTTGTATTGCTGTTAAGGGTATAGGATTTTAGGAAAGGCCAGTTCTTTGTACCTTTTGTGTTTATTAGAATAGTTATTTTAGCAGAGAAGAAACTAAATTTAGTTCTCCAAAATTGAGGATTTGGTTCCCAACTTGGATAGATATTAGTAATGGATGGATTGAAATAATTAAAGAAAAATGGGATGAGGATCAGTGGATTCGTCTGACCAAATTTAGAACTTCGGGTTTCTTTTGATTCAGTTTTCTTTGTGCATGGTTAAATTCATTTCAATTCACATCTTTCTTGTAGGGAAAACACAATTGATCAATCATTTCAGGAGGCTACGGGTATGTGCCACTCTTTATATATTTATTCTTTTTATATAATTTCGAGGAAGTTTTAGTGCCTTGTCCAGTTGTCCTACCAAATGTGTATATTCTTCTCTCTCTCTCTCTCTCTCTCACACACACACACACACATACAAACACACCCTCTCTCTGTTTTTTTTGTTTTGTTTTGTTTGGACTTGCTTTGTAGGGGTGTCTGATATTTTTTAATTTAATTTAATGAGTAGGCATGATTGTTCGAGGCTTTTCAGAGCATGGTTAACTTCGGAAATCCCAACTTTTTCAGTACATGCAAATAACACACTATTTCTCATACAAGTTCAGTTACATTTTTGTGAATGGGTTTAAGCTGTCAAACATGCAAATATAGTCTCAACGGTTGGTTGTTAGTCTTGGTATCAGTAAGCATAAGGCATATCGTAGATCTTCAAAAAGTTGTAGATTCTAGGGTTTAATATTACATTATTTTGGGCTATAGCAAATTTTCACCAAAACATGCTGTTGTAGCAAACTATTCATTGAACACCTTGTTTCCACTGAACATAATATACTCAACATAGGATTAAAGAAGTAATACTAATCACCATTTTAATGCTGCCTAAACAAAGCTCATCATGATAGGTATGCATCTGCACCGAAAGACTCAAGGTTAATTTGGGAAGAATTTACAAAAGATTACTTAAAAGAGAGACATTGGTGTCTGTTTTCCTACTTATAGATGCAAGCATCCCTGCAAAGCAAATTGATCTAGAATACGCAAGCTGGCTTGGTCGGAACCGGGTATGTACCCTTGGCACTGTTAATTTTATAAACATGAATTGAGCCTATAAGAGCCCTTAAGTGTCATGAAATAAATTAATTCAGACAAGGGACCCAATATTTCAGGATCAACTGTGCTGTCTGTGCAACCAAAATTTTGGTATCGAAATCCAGCACGTATTTTCTTGCGAAAGCATACTAGTAAGAAGTAACAAGAAAAAAGAAATATAAAGAAATCTCATGGATTTAATAATTTTGTATGGTTATGCACTTATTTTGATTTTGTATAATTTTCTTGCGAAAGCATACCCAGCACTGAATACTGGCCAGACCCACAGAGGGGAACAAGAGAAGCCTACCGGGTGCTAAAATTTGGTGGAATTGCATGCATCATAGGACCTGTTTACCTGACTTTCTGGCTCTCATGGTTCTTCGCTGACATGTGGATGTTGTTCCCAAAGGAGGAAGAGTATATAGTGGTTCTATAAGGCAGGCTTCAAGGATGTCAAGCTCAAGTGCATCGGCCCCAGGTGGTACCGTGGGGTTAACCGCTATGGCCTTATAATTGGCTGCTCTGTTACTGGTGTCAAGAGAGAGTCTGGCGACTCCCCTCTTCAGGTGTCCTGTCATTTGTTTTCTTATACTGTTTTTGAGTCTGTTATATATTGTTGCCTAAAGTATCATATACCTAGTACCTACCTCAAGAAACTGAAAATAGTCTTGTGATATTTAAGAAAACAATACCAACTGTGCTACTCAAGCTTTTAAGTTTGCATCATTAAATTTGGTATTTAGCCGGTTGTTTGGTTTAAGCCTTAATAATTTTTTTCTATTTATATATGAATTCAGATTATGTTAATACCAGAACTAAATCTGCCTCGAAATTGAGAATCAATATAAGAAAAATGTATATATAATTCTTAATAAAGGTTAAGATGGGTTTAGAGTTTGGATTATATTGTGCTCGGAATTTAATTAGTACTTACGATTATGGTAACATCGACATTTCTGAGTGGAATAGAGAAAGTGTCTATAGAGAAAGACTCGATGAAAAAGAAATGCAATTGGAGTTAGATACACCTTTATGGTGATATGATTTGAAAAAAAAAATCCAAATACGTTGTGAATTAAATTACCATTGCATATATATATATATATATAGAGAGAGAGAGAGAGACTAATATGCTTTCGGTTGTATTTCGACCGAAATACATCTAATTCATTTTTCAATTTCCGAAGTCCAAAAAGTCGATCCAAACCGTTAGATGTGTTCTCTATATTGAAATGTGCACGGAGACCAAATTTTACATTTTTTTGAATTTTTTTTACTATTTATAAAGCCACTTTGAAAATCACTGATCCAACGGTTTCACTATTTGGTTAAGCCGTCGTTGGATCAGTGATTTCCAAAGTGGCTTAATAAATAATAAAAAAAATTCCAAAAAATGTAAAATTTGGTCTCCAAGAACATTTCAATATGGAGAACACATCTAACGGTTTGGATCGATCTTGTGGACTTTGGAAATTGAAAAATGAATTGGTTGTATTTCGGCTGAAATACAACCGAAAGCATATTAGTCTCTCTCTCTCTCTCTCTCTCTCTCTCTCTATATATATATATATATATATATATATATATATATATATATATATATATATATATTCCGTATAGAATATTAATTACGGTTAATCTAAATTTCCACAAGATTAAACTAATTCACCTAGGAAATTTAAAATCGAAATAAGATAATTTTATATTTGATTTTCATTGAATTAAGATGAATTTATCTTTGTGTTAAACTGTAATTTTGATATTCAGATATAATTTTAAGTTTAAATAAAATATATGTTTAAGCGAATTGATTTTGATCAACATCTCGCCTATGTGAGCTCTGTTATTGAAATTAATTTATTTTAAAATATTATAAGTTTTACTGTGCGTGTGTAATGAGTGTAAATATTCGATCGGACGAAAGGAATGTCAAAATTGATCGAAGTTGCATGTCGACCTAGTAGCACCGTGTAATTTTTTGGTTTACATGTGATCAATATGACCTTTGCCATAAGAAATTAATATTATTGTCCAAAAGACAACTTTTTATGGAAACCAGTATCTAATTGTGTAATGGGTTTACCTTATTTTGAATTTATTATTATATACTTGTTAATTTATGCGAGTATATAGTATTTGTTTATTGTTCACTTTGTAGCTAATATCAATTTTAGCATCAAATTCGAAGAATAAAAAGAGAATTTGTTAATCAGTTCTTGAAGTTTTGGATACTGACATTGCTTTATGAATTGATTGTCCAACTAACACTAATGTTACGGATACTAGTACCTCGTATTATAATATGGTAGAAAGTCAAAACGCGCGTGTTATGATCTGATTCTAAACCACATAAATCCAAATGATCCAAACCTTGTCTGGCCTGGCTGTTCCACCTCTTCACTGGGGCTTATCAAACTATCAGGATCAGGTGGTTCCAGGATTTTTCAGGTTGTTTGGGCGGTTTTTTGGGTTTTTCCAAATTTAATATATTATTGGCATACATATGGTGGTTCCAGCCTTCCAGGGGTGCACTTTACTGGTAATATGGTAAAGGCATGAACATCTTATACTGGTACACCACCTGACAATATGATAATAGTGGAAGAGTGATAGATTGGATTTAGTATTTGTTGATTTAGTTATTTCATAATGCATGGTAAGAAGTGATACTTGTCTTTACTATGTTAGAAACTTAGAGGCTTGTTCTTTTGTATGTTTGTTTACTATAATTTTTTTTTTTCACTGCCTGATTTTTCTGCTATTTTGTATATCATTTTACTGTGTTGTTTTGTCTCATTTTAATATATTAATGTTTATACAGCTAGGGCCAAAGAAAGAGGATGTGTCGAAGCCAGTAAATCCATTTTCATTCCTGATGCGATTAATTTTCGGCACAATTGCTGTGGCATACTATGTTTTGGTACCCATTTACATGTGGATAAAAGACAAAATTGTCCCAGAAGGCCAGCCAATATAAACAACAAATGAAAGACGCTATATATGAACTCAACTAAATAAGAATAATAATGATGATGATGATTATGTTGTTCTGTTGATTATATTCTAATGGTATTTGTTTTAAGAGAGTAATTTGGTTAGATACTCATGTATCTTGGTCAGTACTTAGTTTTGTAATCATTGTGATGTCATTGAGGTAGCTCAAATCTTTCGTTGTATGACGGGCTCCTTGATGTTTCCTTTCAAATGTAGTAGAAAAAGCTTTGTTATTAAATCTCGCAAAAATTAGGGATGAACTAATTGCACCCAAACCCAATCCCTGAAAACGTCCCTGAACCTCCTCTTCAGCATCTTGTCCAATGCTCCAGTCTAATTATTAAAACTCTGTTTATAGTTCTTTAAAATACTATTAGCAGGCATTTAAACTTTAGTCTGCAAAGCTTCTAAACTCTAAGAACCAAAAAGGAAAGATCTATTTTTGTTTACACTATTAACTACTTCGAAAAAAAAAAAATTTACCACTTGATCTTATACAAAATTAATTTGAAAATTAAAAAAAAATTATATGTAGACACATTTTTTGAGAAACAATAAGAGTCGTGCTCTTATTTATATTAACCTCAATTGGTTACATGGTTTGAGTTCTCGAGTGTAGGAGAACCCGGTGAAAAAGAAGAGTGAAAAGAAAATTTGAAGAAAGCAAAAGAAAGATAAAAGAAAAGGAAGAATCAAAACAGGAAGGGAAAACAATATGAGAAAAGTAAAGAACACAGTTTCAATCACGTGCAGAAAGAGTTAGTCGGCATTTTGAATGCAATATGAGGAAAGGTAAGACGGGATGTTATAAATATCTTGACATATTGTGTTGAAAAAAAATAGTAGTGCTAATATCACCACGTCCAATTATAACTATAACCCAATTAATCTTTAACTAAAATGAGAGAAATTTATTAGATACATACACGTCAGAAATACGAACAAGGGCTTGGATGTCCTAAATTAAGTATGATAAGATATGTAGCAAAACTCTATGGGGACATTTGGTTTGCGCTATAGATTATTCCATGGAATAAAAGAATTCCTAGAAATGTAATGCCATGGAATACCATTTCAAGAAATATATTATTACCATATTTAGTTCGCATAGAGTTATCACTTCAGCATTTTACAATATATGCCATTATTATGTTTGATTCGCACATGATTATTGTAATGACAATCGAGATGTCTTCACTACTTATAAATTATTAACTAATCTTTTTTTTTTTCAAAAAAAAAAACTTATTTAGTTCACATAAATATAAGCTGAAACAATCAAACCATTCGCTTAAAAAACATTAACTATTATGAATTGAACTTGTTAAAATTTTGTAAGAAGTAAAACCTCTAACTAATCAAATCAAACTGGACGATGTGATAATTACGAGATTATTATAAGTAAAATAAAAATTGGTAATTACGGGTTAAAACCTGTAGACTGATTCTTAATTGAAAGAGTATCGTCTCTGGGGACTTGCATGAAATACGACAACAAAAAGTAAACACTAGATCAAATTACCAGTGCTGGTAACACAATTGAACCCCGCTAAATAGGTACCAGTATTGAATTAAAAATGTATAAGAATTAATTAAACCAATTTAATAAGGGAGACGAGGGTGTCCGATGCCCATCGGACCAAACTTGGTTCGATGGGTGATTTCTACCGTCCGATCGACTTCAAGATCTGTGCGTATCACTTTAATATCCGTACTATTTGCTTTAATATCCATGCGCACAGATCTTGAAGTGGATCGAACGGTAGAAACCACTCATCGAACACTTCTGATCCGATGGGCATCGGACACCCTCCCCTCCCATTTAATAATCAATCTATAAGAAAAAACATCAGCTTGTCTTTTCGCTAGTCTTGAATATAACACATCCTTCTGAATTAGCTCCGCCCTATCTACAAAATAAATAATCACAACAAAAACGCTGAAATTAGCCATGACCAATTAATAGGACGTGAAATTGCTTAAAATGAGGATTTACGATCAATGAACGTTTAAAATGGTTGAAATTACAAAAAATCAACAAAAAGAACGTGAAATTGATACTTCCGTTGATAAAATTGATGAAAGCATTAGAGAGGAAAAATGAGTAGCATAAATCGCAAAAACGTACAAAATAAATACCATGTCTTTCTCTGATCTACTGTAGTTTTGATGAAAATTGGATAACTCGGCTAAGTCAATCACTGTTCAATCAAGTTTTGATGAAAAAATAACATGGGTGAAAGAATATTTATTCTTAGCTGAAACTGTAATAGTTATTCTTAACCAAAAATACAGAAATTATGTTTAGGCCTTCAACCATCAAATTTTATCTACTGCTAACAATACTTTACCAATGACCCCCTGAAAATATTTCCTACTATGTTCACCCAAGTTGTCCACAATATTGCAACCCCCTTACCGAGGCACCTATACGTGTGTGATCCTCATTAATTCTTAAACAAAAGTGGTTACATATTTTGTTTTCACATATTTGGACAAATATTGTTCGCAAATTGTGCCTAGAATATCAAGTAAATGAATATGTACGGTTTTACAGAGTTATGACGCCACAACATATTTCGAGTAGACAGTAATAAATGGAAGCTTTCCATGTATACAATTATTACTGAAAACATTTTTTTTTTGGTTTAAAGGGGGTGTCTGTGAATAAAGTAGTGCATATGCCAAAATTATGTTTCTGTCATGTGAACTGTCATGCCTAGAATATCAAGGAAAAATTAAGTACCTTGAGTTGATACATATTTAGTTAAACTAATTTAACAGAAAATTCAAGGTATTGATTTCACTATTGCCGGGTTGGTAACTACCCAAGAAAACAGGAGCTATTAGTTGCTGGATCTTTTTTAGAGTGCCATTAATTATTTTTCTACTCGTACTAAATTAGAATTAACCATTCTAATACCCTAATTAAAAAAAAATCTCTATCTTTACCGCATCATTCTATTATTGAAGGGATACAAAACATACTAATCCCAAAATTATGATAATCTGCTCAAAGCAAGGATAAATTTGATGCAATTCAAAATTATATTTGACTTTTATCAAAAGAATGCATTTGTTATTTTACAATGCATTATTAAATTTGCTAAACTCAGATAAATTAAAAATAATGCATAATGATTATCATTTTTCAAATTTGGTAATATGACTGAATTTTTTTATTATAAATAATCAAATAATATGTAGAGTAATTTATATGTACTGAATTAATTATTTGATTATTTGACATATATTGAATTTTTTTTATATTTTTTATGTGGAATTTTATTTGATAATATTTACAAAATTATTTTTTTCTCAATATATACTTTTATTTCAAGAATGAATTCTGATGCGATGCGTAAACAATGGCCACACCCGATCCAATCCGATCAATGGATGGGCTTTAATGGCATAGGATTTTATTAAATTTAATACTTTCATTGAATTAAAATTGTGTTGACTGTTTGGATATTTTAGTGTTCTACAGTCGGGCCGGGCAGGGCCCCACGGGCGCGGGCGGTGCGCGGGCACGGGCGGATGCGGGCACGGGTGTCACGGGCACACGGGCACACGGGCACACGGGCAAAATTTTCAAAAATCACGCCTTGCTCGTGTAATGCCCGTGCCCGCCACGGGCGCGCGGGCAGGGCCGGGCATTTTTTTTTTTTTTTTTTCGGTTTTTTTTTCTTTTTTTTTTTTTTTTTTTTTTTTTTTTCTTTTTATTTTCTTTGGGAATGTGGTCATCGGGTCATGTGGGGGTCGGGGAACAAAAATTTGAATTTGAATTCAAATTTTCGGAAAAAACAAAAAAAAAAAGGACACGGCACGGCGCGCGCGGGCACGGCGAGCCGGGCACTCGCGGGCGAGGAAAAAAAAAATGGGTCCGGCCCGTTTAACGCCCTGCCGCGTGCCGCGAGTGCCGCGGTGCGGGCACGGACGAGGCGGAGGACGGGGCGCGGGCGCGGGCAGGGCACACCCGCACGGGCATTATTAGATAACTAGGATATTTGCATGGCCGGTCTTCCAGAATCTTGAAACTTGGAGTCTTCATAATTAAATTGAATGCTTATCTAAGAGTATGCATGCATGGGCAGACTTCAAGAGTCATGAAGCAATTAAGCAATTAAGAAATTAAATATTTTTTGACTGCATGATTTTTCTTGATAGAAGTTAAGATTTATTTTCTTGATTTACTAAAGTTTGAATTAATAGCATTTCTTATTTTAGGAGAAGTTCTAATTCTTGTTTACTATAAATATGTATGGAATGTTGTTGGAAAGGCAGCAAAGTTTTAATAGAAAAAGTTTGTTTGTTTGTGATATTTGTGAGTTTATTTTTTATTTTCTCCTATTTACTAATTAACCGGTACGTGGACTTAGTGGACAAGATCGTAACGGGACCGCTTTGCATCAAATTCCAAAACATAGTCTTAGTTTAGTGATTAATATTTTATGGATGGTGCTAAAAGTGTTGCTCGCAAACTATTAACAGGGACAGAAAGAGAGAGAGTGAACTGCGAAGTCGGGAAATAAACTTCGAAACAACATGCGTAATGTGCAACAATTGTCCGTGCGAATCGGATGCTCATTTGTTCTTCCTATGTCCTTATGCAATATCTATGTGGTTTTACCTGGGAATCAAGGGAGGCAGCATCATCACGCCTGACCAAATGTCGGTGAGCACAATTTGGACAAATTTTGAAAGCAGGGCACCATCAGTTGGGAAAAATCGGCAAAATATATGGCGCGAATCCTATGTGCGGTCTGGGAAATGTGAAAACAGAAAAATGAAGGTCATTTTTGGCGGTTCAAAGCTACCACCGAAATTGTTGGCAGAGAGAATAGAACAAGAGACATGGCTATGGGATAAACACTACTAGGCCTCACTGTTGGAGCTACAAAAAATGAAATGTAATTCTGTGATGGTCAATTTTAGATAGTTCAATAAGCAGGGGGTGCGAAATTAATAATTCAAATCAAATTCAAACTAGGTAATTCAAACTAGACTAAGTTTAATTCGGTTCGATTCGTTTGCAAGTCTGAGGTTTGCTGTATTGTTTAAATTATTTTTTTAGGCTAGTGTTGTACTGTTCTGTGTAATGAGGTGGCGATGTGTTGCTCCTAAAGAGTGTAGACATAAATTTCAATTAATATAGTCTGGCAGCCGCTGCAACCTTTTTCGAGAGAGAGAGAGAGAGAGAGAGTAGCAAAAGCGAGAGAGTGGTGTGAGTTTGTGTTGTGTGTACTGTGATGTGCGTGAGAGTAGCAAAAGCCAATCCTGCCTCTCTCCTCTCTCTGTCGTCGTGTTTGGCAGGATTCCTTTAAAGCAGAGGTCCCACAGGGGCATGTATCATTAGAACCAGCATGTGATGTGTTCCTTGATTTACTGAGAATGATTTTCTGTGTCCTCATGTATTGTCCACTGGACCACTCCATTAGACTAAAAGAAGTGACCAACAAAATTAGTTAGAATTAAAAAAAAATCAACCGGAAAAGAAAAAAGGAAAAGGAGTATTATTTCTTTACATTTAAGTTAAGAACAATATTAAAGTAAGAATAATAATAACGTACATTCCTTAACGTTTGATTGAAACGTAATAACATATATTTCTAAACAAAACAAACATATGTATTTATTTCTCTCATGTGCAACCTGCAAAAGAGAGAAAAAAAAACTCACATTAATTCCCTCAAATTTAACAAATGTTCAGTTCTTCATGCCAAATTTTGTATTTAATAGTTTCCAACCAGATATGGACGCTTTATTGAAAATGATATCGTATGTATCAAAGTAAACTTTAAGAAACATATATAGATTTCACCGAAATTTTTATAAATATACAAAATTCAATTTTTATTTAACAATCTATACAAAAGTCTGTTGGAATTTTAAATCTGTCCAAACCGGCAACAGAATTGCCGGTTTCAGAGCAACTAACCGACAAATGCACTGCCGGTTCCAGAAAGCTCAAACCGGCAACATAGTTGCCATTCCTGGAACCGGCAACAAAGTTGCCGGTTTTGGCCTCTAAAACCGGCAATATAATTGCCGGTTTTTTTTCGGTTTTTTATTTTTTTTACAATTTTTTTTCAGTTTTTTTTTTATAAATTCAAATTCTAAATAATTATAAATCCAAATTCATACCAATTGCCGGTTCCGTTCCATTAAAAAAAATGAGAAATATATATTTTTTTTTCTAAAATTTAAAAATGAGAAATATATTTTTTTAAAACTTTAAACGGTCATAACTTTTGCTAGGAAAGTCGGATTGATGCATATGACGTCAATTCGGAAAGGGGAGGAGGAGACGGTCGCCACCGTCACGCCGGGGTAAACCCCTGGAATCCGACAAATCAGAATCGCCAAAAAACGTCGTTTAGTGCCTCAAAAATTAAGTTTAAGACTTTTAGTGTCTCAACCGAATTTTTTTATGTTGAAAAAATATTTTTCGAGAACGAGAAATGTATCAAAGGAAGTGCAATTGATTTAAGAAATTTTTAATTTATATTTTATTATAACAAAAATTATCGAGTTACAACCATGTCAAATAAATTTAAATTGGTATGAATTTGGATTTATAATTATTTAGAATTTGAATTTATAAAAAAAAAAAAATAAAAAAAAAAAAAAAATACCGGCAATTATGTTGCCGGTTTTAGAGGCCAAAACCGGCAACTTTGTTGCCGATTCCCAAAGAATGGCAACTATGTTGCCTGGTTTGAGTTTTCGAACCTAAGAGCAGTGCATTTGCTTAGGTTAGTTGCTCTGGCCTAAGCAATTCATTTTGCTTGGGTTTGAACAGATTTAAAATTCTAACAGACTTTTGTATAGATTGTTAAATAAAAATTGAATTTTGTATATTTATAAAAATTTCGGTAGATTTCAGCTATTAATTATACAAAGGTAATCGAATTATTTTAATTGATTATGCGCTATACGCCTATTGAATATGTCTTAAAATCAGTGTATTAAAATTAAGTTTATTTGGCCAAATATTCGGCCGAATATTTGTATTCGGTTGTAATCCACATAGAAAGTTTGTATTTATCAAATTATGGCCATATGTTTAACATTTATTGTAAATAATTTCTGAAAAAAATATTCTCTTCATAATTCTTGAAAGAACCCAAGGGAAACGGGTTTTTCAGATCTAAATCAGAAGTACCACACATGTTACCATTGCTGAGTTCCCAAGTAACTGTAACAAATAACAATTGCAACTGAATTATTGGGGGCTGAAAACTTTAATTAACAATTGGCCATCGATGAAGTGCATAAAAAATTCACTCCTAAACACTCCAAAAAATTTCACGCATTTTGAAATTCATACACATCTATTATATTGTGTGGATGCACACTTACTATTGTGTCCATGCATACATGTATGTAGGAATCGGCCTAATAGAGTTAATTAAATTGTAATTTTTATTTTTATTCCAAAAATAAAAAATAAACGTTACATAGATGATAAAAATAAAGACGTTTGGAAAGACGCAACATAATTTATTCTGCAGAAGAATAAAAATTTTACTTGCCAAAAAAATAATAAATAATTTCTTTTTGTAATATTTACAAATTAATCACTTGCTTTTAAAAGATTTTTTTTTTTGCAACGACAATCCACAACCACAGTGTATTTGATTTTAAAGGTTTAAAAAATTAAAATTAATTAAAAGATTTTTTTTTTTTTTTTTTTTTTTGCATCGACAAGTCCAAGTGGGCCAATGATCCTAATGATAAATTGATAAGTAGCATCCGTAAATTATTGGATTCCACACGAATATATGACTCCCTTTCTTTTCTCTCTTTTATTTCTTTCCCGATATCTGACTCCCTTTCTTTGATATCTAAAAATTAAGATAGCTCTTACCATAACATCGCGCAAATCAATCACTTTTGTGGTAATCATTCAAAATCACTAAATAAATCGGCCGATTGTTTCGATTCAGCATCGATTTTACTGGATTTCTGTACATAACTCACCCACGCGAAATATCGGCAATAAATTGGTTTGAAAGATGGCCGAGGGTATAGTTACTTTTGTGTTGGATAAGATGTCAGATGTTGTTATTAAGGAGTTTCTACTATTAAACGGCGTTGGCGAGCAAGTGGAGACATTGAGTCGTGAGTTCAATTGGATTCAAGCATTCCTCAAAGATGCCGACATGAAGCAAATTGTAAATGAAAGGGAGAAGCATTGGGTGAAAGAGGCCAGAGATGTTGCTTACGACATAGAAGATGTGATAGACAATGCTTTATTATTGAAGGTTCCTGAAAACCCTTCAAGAGATCTCCGAGGAGGATGTTCTCGAATTGTTTGGGCTGCTAAAAGGATGTGGAGCAAGCCCAAAAAGCTCCCGGCTTTGCACAACCTTGCTGTTGAGATGAATGAGATACTGTCACGGATTCGGCAGATCAATGAAAGGAGAGTTGAATATGGAATCAACTCTTTGGGTGAAGGCAGTGGAGAGAGGCTGAGGTTACCGATCAGGCGCCCTGTGCTACCTCAAATTGATGATCCTAATGTTGTCGGCTTCGATCATGACAGGGACAACATCGTAAATAAGTTGCTTGACACAAGCACTAAAAGATGCGCTGTCATCTCAATTGTGGGACCTGGTGGGCTCGGAAAAACAACTCTTGCTCGAAAAATTTACAATTGGTAAATATGATTTTATGAAGCAACTGTACGTGTCAAAAATAGCTTAATTAATAATATGATATTTTAATCTTTCTTGAAAATACAATATATATATATATAGAGAGAGAGAGAGAGAGAGAGATGGGCTACGGTACATTGCAATGTATAGGCCTCTTTGTCCATCGGACTATAAATCGTTGGATTCAAAGTTCAAAATGTCGATCCAAACCGTTCAACTTGTTCTCCATATTAATATGTGTTTGGAGACCAAATTTTATATTTTTTAGAAATTTTTTACTATTGTTTTAGATTTATTGAAAATCACTGTTTTCAGACAAATCTGAGCCATAAAAAAACTGTGATTTTCAATAAATCTAAAAAAATAGTAAAAAATTTCCAAGGAATGTAAAATTTGGTCTCCAAACACATTAATATGGAGAACAAGTTGAACGGTTTGGATCGGCTTTTTGGATTTTGAATCCGACGATTTATAGTCCGATGGACAAAAGGGGGCCTATACATTGCAATGCATAATAGCCCAACTCTATATATATATATATTGAAACCTTAGTTTTCTTTTCATATAAATAAATGAATCATAAGTTCTTTTACTCACAATTTTTTTTCAAAAAACAGCTTCCTGTTGAAATTGGGTTATAAAATTGTGCAATGCATATATATGTATCTTTAATTTTAAGCAAAGTCAATTGAAAGATTCCCTGAAAATATAGTTTTTGAAGGAAAATTCCCATATATGCATTGCCCAATTTTAAAGATTTTCACTTCAAAAACATTATGTATCGTATACGCACCTCAGAAGTACAGATTCATTAAATTTACCCTTTCATTTATTAGTATCATTATATTTTAGCCAGACAAATTTTCTATTTGTAGTTAAATAAGAAAATTACTCTTCTACCCTAATGTCTACCTAATTTCTTCCCAAAATACAATCAATGCTATTTTTTTTAGAATTATGGTAACTCTTGTGAAAGTTTTACAGAGAGCTCTGTTATCTTTTAATTGTGATATTTTTACTTGTTGATACTTTGGTAGAGTTTTACAAAGAAAAAAGTATTAAAGAATAAGGAGAGATGCCAAACTAGATTCCCATATACAGACTTGATTATTAGACAGCTAAAACTAAAATACTCTTGTCAAAAAAGTAAAGTGTGAGAACCAGGCTCTATGATAATATATATGTACATGTACAAATTATAAGAGCAGAGGAATGAAATATAATCCAAACTATCTGCTTTGTTTTCTACAGCAATGATGTCAAGAGATCGTTTGACGTTTGCATATGGGTAACTGTCTCTCAAGAGTTCAATCTAATGGATATTTTGAAAAAGATAATAGACCAAGTTGAGCCTCTCCCTCAAAACTACCTAGAAGGTGGAGAAGAGTATTTACTTACAAAGCTTTGCAAAACTCTTAATGGTGAGAAGTACACTGTAGAAGACCATTTACGTCCAAACTCTCATGACCCTCAAGCTGGTGAGAATGACCCTCAAACATTGCCAAAAAAGTATCTTCTAGTCCTAGATGATATGTGGAGAGATGATCTATGGACTCAAATTGGTGTTGTGCTACCTGATGCCAAGATTGGAAGTAGAGTAATCGTAACTAGTAGAAACCAAAATATTATTGATGAAGCTGAACCATATGAACTTCCATACTTAAGCGAGGAGCCGAGCCTAGAGCTTTTGATGAAAAAAGGCTCGCCTAATCAAGATTTGAGTAAAGGGTATCCCGTTGAACCGAGTGAGGTTGGACAACAACTTGCTAAAAAATGTGGTGGATTGCCTCTTGCATTGTTAGTTTTAGGAGGTCTATTATCAAAAAAACCCGCAAATCATGTTGCTTGGAGTAAAATGTTGCGAACTATTAACCGGGGGTACCGATGGGAGAGACTCAGACGACATCTTGGCCACCAGCCTACGATGACTTGCCATTTGTTCTTAAATCTTGCTTCATGTACTTTGCGGCTTTTCCCGAAGACCATGAAATACAAGCTCAAAGATTATTGCTTTGTTGTGGGTTCTTTGAGGGATTCATACCTAGCGAAGAATCCGAACATTCGAGGATACTGCCGAGAGCTACTTAGAAGAACTAGTGCAAAGGTATACATGCTTCAATAGTTTTACATTCTATTACAGATTCATTATACTTACCATTTGATATTATTTTTTTAGATAAGATATCCTACTTTTTAAATTTAATTGGCTCTTTAAAAGTCAATTCATATTCATGACTAACATTTTTCTTATAGTTTAAGTATTTATATTTAGTTCAAATACACTTTAATTGGCTCTTTAAAAGTCAATTCATATTCATGACTAACATTTTTCCTATAGTTTAAGTATTTATATTTAGTTCAAATACACTTGTTAGTCGTATTCATGCCAACATTTTTCATATAATACAGAGGATCCCATTTAATTAATCTTCTAATTTATTCAACAGAAGCTTTGTTCAAGTATCAAAGAGAGATCTCGATGATTCCATCGAAAGTTGCCGTATACATGATCTCCTTCGTGAACTTGCAATCCAAAAGGCCAAGGAGGATAACTTTCTCACAATTTGCTCAAACCCTGAAAATTGGAAGAGCAGTGCCAAGGCACGTCGTGTAGCAGTACATTACTCGGGTTGCGGTGAATTGATGGAACATGCAAATCCAAATCTCCGTTCTTTGTTGTGCTTTGAGGGTCAAATGCCAAATTGCTCTCGGCAAAGGCTGCTTAAGGTGCTTTGTCACATGGGTGGACTGAATGATTCGGTACATGGACTGAATCAATTAAGGTATTGTTGATTTTTGCATAATATAACAGTGAAGTGATAAATAGAGAGTATGATGAATTGTTTGTTTTTATTGCAATTTCCGTATCAAAGTTTTTACAGTGAGGCTCTATATAGCCAATTTTTATCTAGTTCCTAACGGTTACATAACGGTCAAATAAAAAGATGGAGTTATTTTTTTTATTAATTAGTAACTCTTTTTTTCTAATAAAAGGTCAATGATGAAAATACCCCTAATATGTCTGAGGTCTAACTGGTGCTCTAATTATCTTGTTTCTCAACACTACCCCTCCTGTTAGGGTTGTAAATGTTGATCAACCCTATCTTGTTCATGTTTTCTTCAAATTGTCTTGGATCTAATCTCTTTATATAGATATCCCCCAAATGGTCTTTACTTTTTACAAAATAAGTTTCAATTTTCGTTGTTTGAATTTTTCTCTAATAATGTGGCAATCCACCTCGATTTTTTTTTTTTTTTTTTTTTTTTTTTTTTTTTTTTTTTTTTTTTTTTTTTTTTTTTTTTTTTTTTTTTTTTTTTTTTTTTTTTTTTTTTTTTTTTTTTTTTTTTTTTTTTTTTTTTTTTTTTTTTTTTTTTTTTTTTTTTTTTTTAAAATTTATTTTTTTTTTTTTTTTTTTTTTTTTTATTTTTTTTTTTTTTTTTTTTTTTTTTTTTTTTTTTCATTTTAGGCCAAAATATATTTTTTTTTTTTTTTTTTAATAATTAAAAAATAAAAAAAAATAAAAATTATTAAAAAGCTTTGTTCATGAATCTAGTGATTAATAAATAACATTTTGTTCCTTGAGTATTATTGAATTTATGAATCATTTCGGGTTCATGACTTGAAATTGTTAGCTTCATAATATAGATAATAAATACTCTTAAAAGTCTCTAACCGAGGTAATTTAGGGGGAACACTAATTTATCGTTACAAGGTTAGAATGTGGATTAAAAGATGGTCAAGTTTTACAGACCATTGACATGAGATGTCATTTTAATCACATAGATACATGTTCTAGGAACATGGTATTTGACAGACCTTGAATGAAACATTAAATGGAATTGTGTACGTGTCATTAATGTTTTCATTCGAGTGTTAAGTTCTAAAGTATGAGGTATTCATCTTTCCTACTAAGAGATGTGTATGTGTGATTGTTACTTAACGCCGTGTCGGTAAAAAAGCGCAAATATAACGGTAGCTTTTCGGTATACATAACTTAGCTGAGGTAGTGATGGTTTACCAAAAGTACTATTGTCCCTCGTATCTCTATACGAGTTACAGTATCACTGGGCCCCTTGATAGAGTAGGATTATCTGCATGCAGTATAATTACAAGAGTAATTATATTTGATAATCTGCTCAAGATCGGGAAAAGATTAAGTTTGCAAGGATGACACACACCTACCTTGAAACTGATCTGATACTGCGAGACATAAGAATTAACACGACTAAAATAGTTTACTGGATCGTGGTATTGTATAGTACAACATCATCTCGTGTAATTGGATGGTCATAGTGTAGATGTCGGATGCCTCCTATGATTATAGAAGTTAAAATGGTTTTAATTCTATTTACCAACATAACACGAGATCCTATTGGGTCACACCGCAAAGGAGACTTATCGAGAGAATCTTACCGATTAATTATAATTTGATTATAATTAATATTAAGATGGTTATAATTAATTATACGTGTTATAATTAAATTATATATTTGTCATGTAAAATGACAAAGCAAAAACAAATGGATGTAATTAGTTATAACTGATATAGTTATAATTAATTATACGTCATTTAGAATGACAAAAAGAAACACTGGTTAGTTTATAAACATGTTTGACATGTTGTATAAAAATTACCAAACGAAAACCGCAGACGAATATAATTGTATATGACAATTATATATATTTGATTTGGATAGTTACTATTTACTATTGCATTGGGTTAATGGGTTTAGAATCCATTAAACATATCTAACCAATATGAAGTAGTAAGATCCAAATTTAATACCTTTTATAAAATGGCATTAATGTAATACTTTGAAGTCCGAGGGTATTTCGGTCTTTTGCGAACCTCCTCAAATGCCTATAAATAGAGGGGTACATGGAGAGAGAAAATTACTAATTCCACTTGTATCGAATCTGATCAGTCTGATCGAATCGATAAATCTATTTTCTCTCTTTGTCGGTTACGGTTGTTTTTACGGTTGTTGTGAATAGTGTTTACGGGATTAGGAAATAATATATTTGCGAAAGTCGCGGTATATTTATTTTGTCCTTTTCTCGGTGAATAGTGTTTTCACGCCTTCCGTGAATAGTGTTTACGGGATTAGGAAATAATATATTTGCGAAAGTCGCGGTATATTTATTTTGTCCTTTTCTCGGTGAATAGTGTTTTTGCGAATCCCGCCGGTCGCATATGCGCGCGGAGAAAGCCGGCGCTCCGGTGGTTCCCGGTGGATAACCGATGATAGAGGCACCATACGTTTGGTGCTCCGAAAGAAGTCATTGCTCGATCCCGGTCTTCTCGCTCTGGCCTCGCATTCCAATTGTAATTTGGAAACAAGGTATAAAACAAGTTATATTAATCTATTTAATTTGTAAGTAGATTAAAGTTTTAGAAATCAATTATGGAGTAGATCTGTAAATAGGATTAAATCGGGTTTTGATGCCAAAGAATACTGAAGGTGGATCGCCTTGGAAAGTATTCTGACATACCTCGTTTAATCCTTGACTTAAGATAGAAGTAAAATTTTTGTTTTACGTTCTTTCCGCATCTTAAGTTAATCAACGGTTTGGACCGTCCATAACCCAACAATGGTATCAGAGCACAAGGCTCTCCCGCTAATTGATTTTCTAAAAGTTATAACTTATACCGCATATCAGTTTAATTCTTAGATTTGTAGCTTAAGTCCAAAACCGATTAGAAATGAGATTTTCTTGGTTCGGTTTTACCGACTGAGAAAGTTAAATTAGATTTAAGCTTTCTTACTGCTTTCTTTATGTTTTCGGTTTCAAAAACTTTCAACTGCGTTTAAGTATATCTAAGAATGTGATGAAGCAATAAAGTACCTAAAGTAAGAGCTGTTAATCTCCACCCGTAAAAGATAAAGGTTATGTCAAGAAAGGTGTCTTAGGACTCTTTCGACTGACCTCTTTTACGTGTCCTGATCAGCAGGCCCAAACGGGGACTTTGTCACGTTACCAAATTACTTTTGCGCTTTTGAAATGGCAAAATTTAGTGTAAGTTTTCGCCTTTTCAAAAACCTTCGGATAAATAGAGTTCATCGAAGAATGTGATGAAGCAATAAAGTACCTTAGTAAGAACCGTCATTTCCACACCGTGAAAGAGATGGTTCTGTCTAGGAAAGAGTTTTTAAAGTGGTCCACATCGTGACCCCCCTCTTTCCCCGGGAGCCCCTTTTACGTGTCCTAATGGCCGGCTCAAAAGGAACTTTGTCACGTTACCAAATTGCTTTATGGACCGAAAAGAATATCTGTTTTGAAAAACATATAAATTGTTTATGTGCTTTTAAACGGTATAAATAAGAACTGAGCATTGCTGCAAAATAAAGAATTAGAAACTGATAAACCATATACCTGACTAGGTCCCGTATATAAGTAAAATTAGATTTACCGATTTGATATGAAATGTATAAATTAGATTTATCGCTTCCAAGGAAACGTGAAAGAACGTGATGTCAAAGATAGATTTGTGAAGGAACTCACGTTAATCTTTCTGGCAGACGACTTTCACGTATCTGTAAGAATGTCTTACGCTCGCTTTAAAGAAATGACTCGCTTAACAAACGTAAGCATGTGAAAGGGGTTACGATGCCAAAGATAGATTGGAGGTGGACATCCTCGGTTGTCTATCCGACATACTTCTTTTAAAGACTCGCTTACATTATTAAGCATAAAAACAAACCTAAACATGAAAAAGTATAAATTGGATTTATCGCTTTTAAGGAACCGTGAAAGAACGTGATGTCAAAGAAAGATTTGTGAAGGAACTCACGTCAATCTTTCCCGCGGACGACTTTCACATATCCGTAAGAATGTCTTACGCTTAGTTTAAAGAACTAATTGCTTAACAAACGCAAGCATGTGAAAGAGGTTATGATGCCAAAGATAGATTGGAGGTGGACATCCTCGGTTGTCTATCCGACATACTTCTTTTAAAGACTCGCTTACATTATTAAGCATAAAAACAAACCTAAACATGAAAAAGTATAAATTGGATTTATCGCTTTTAAGGAACCGTGAAAGAACGTGATGTCAAAGAAAGATTTGTGAAGGAACTCACGTCAATCTTTCCGGCGGCGACTTTCACATATCCGTAAGAATGTCTTACGGTTAGTTTAAAGAACTAACTCGCTTAACAAACGCAAGCATGTGAAAGAGGTTATGATGCCAAAGATAGACTGGAGGTGGACACCCTCGGTTGTTTATCCGACATACCTCTTTTAAAGTCTCGCTTGCACTTGTTAAGCATTAACACAAACCCATACGAATTAAGTAGTATGCCCTTCCTACTCTATCCTTCTCACACTATTGTTCATTGGTTGACGGTTCTCTACTCAGTAGGCGTCGCCTTTTACCTTTGGTGGTCAAGGGTTATGTACGACATATCAAACCAAATAGAGTGAGGTTACTTACCAATGATTTCCAAAAAGTTTTGGGCTTGGGGCAAAGTCTTCGTTAAAAACACGTGATGTTTTAACGAAACCAAGAATCACAAAGCAAGGTGTGATTAGCAAGGTTGCTTACCTAAAATAACTAATGGCCGAGTCATGCGTAAAAAACGGCTTGTACATTGGTGAAAATAGGGATCTTGGATCTACTGCAAAAGGGAATAGAACAAATTTGCAGTGGGAGTTTTATTATTTGAATAAAACATTACATGAACAAAGCTAAAATCTTTACTTTTAACGTTGTAGAAATATGGCTAAAAAATAGTCTTTCTCTTTACGCTCCCTACTCGAGAAACAAATAACGAAAGCGAAAAGGGCTCCCAAGTACAAAGGCAAACGGAAGTTGTTTCTGATAGCGAACACTCCCATGATAAATGTTTCTGCTGACACTGACTGCTATTATTGTAATGGCAAATGTCATTGGAAGAGAAGCCGCATGAAGTATCTTGAAGATCCGAAAATTGAGAATGTCTCAAAAGCTTCGGTCTCAAGTACATTTGTTGTTGAAGTTAACGTTGCTACATCTATTAATGATTGGGTAATAGTTACCGGATCATGTGCTCATATCTCGTTCGAATATGCGGCACTAAAGAATAGAAGGAAGCTACGTAACAAGGAAATACAACTCCAAGTTGGAAACGGAGCATTAGATGCAGCCGTAATAGTTGGAAGTATAGAGTTGTATTTGCCCACCGGGTTTGCAATGAAACTTGAAAATGTGTATTTTGTTCCTAGCATTTCCAAGAACATCATTTTAGTCTCATGTTTAAAGACGAATGATTTCTCTTTTTATAAAGGACAATAGATGTTCTATATGTCAAGATGAAGTATATTATGGATCCACTTGTATGATGAATGATCTATATATACAGGAAATGGAAAAACCCATGTTCAACATAACTAACAAACGACTCAAAACGTCTCATGAAAGTACGACTTACATGCGGCATTGTCGCCTTAGTCATATAAGCAAGAAATGCATCAAGAAGTTGCATGAAAATGGACTTCTTGGTAAATTTGATCTTGAATCAATTAACACATGTGAATCTTGCTTACGTGGAAAAATGACCAAAGCGCCTTTCTCCAAAAAGGGCGAAAGGGCAAGTGACTTACTAGGTCTTATACATACTGATGTATGTGGACCTATGAGTACTTGTGCAAGAAATTGTTGTTCTTACTTTATCACGTTTACTGATGATTACAGTAGATATGGTTATGTCTACTTGATGAGACATAAGTCTGAATCCTTTGAAAAGTTTAAGGAATTCAAGGTCAAGTAGAAAATCAATTAAACAAGAGTATTAAGGCCTTACGATCTGATCGTGGAGGCGAATACTTGAGTTTCGAGTTTACAACGTACTTAAAAGAATGTGGGATAGTCTCACAACTCACGCCTCCGGGGACACCATAATGAAATGGTGTTTCTGAGAGAAGGAATCAAACTCTGTTGAACATAGTTCGTTCCATTATGAGTAACGCCACTCTTCCGAAATTATTTTGGAGACACGCACTAGAAATTGCCGCACAAACAATAAATATGGTTCCATCTAAGTCAGTAGAAAAGACTCCATATGAGTTATGGTTTGGGGAAATCTCAAATATGTCTTATCTTAAAATATGGGGTTGCGAAGTATTTGTCGAACGTCCGACGTCTGGCAAACTTGATTCCAAATCTGACAAATATTTTTCCGTAGGGTATCCTAAGGAAACAAAAGGATATTACTTCTATCACCAGTACGAGAACAAAATGGTTGTTGCTCGTTTTGGTATACTTTTGGAGAACCAGTTTCTCGCAAAAAGAAGTAGTGGGAGTAATGTAATACTTGAAGAAATTCAAGATACATCACACAATATAATATCTGAATTAGATCAGATAAACCCACCACTTGATACTTCGGCTGAAGAGCATCTGGAAGAACCAAATTCACAAGTAGTTGTGGAGGGGGTTCTAGTCCCGAGCTCAAGTACTTCAACGCAAGTTGAGGTAGAACTGGATCCGCAGATAGTTGTAGATCAAGTTCAACAGCCCGAAGGTCAAGTGCTACGTAGGTCAACAAGGACAGTCCATGCACCCGAGAGGTACTTGGGACTGCACGAGGTCTCAGTCTTTGATACTGAAGATCCTCTGACTTATGCGGAAGCAATGGATAGGCCTGACTCTGATAAATGGCTGGAGGCCATGAGATCCGAAATACAGTCCATGTATGACAACACGGTTTGGAACCTAGTTGTACCACTTGATGGGGTGAAACCCATAGCTAACAAGTGGATTTTTAAAAGAAAAACAAACATGGATGGTAATATGACTGTATACAAAGCACGGCTTGTAGCGAAAGGTTTCAAACAAATTCTGGGAGTTGATTATGATGAAACTTTTTCGCCCGTGGCTATGTTTAAGTCAATTCGGATACTCCTAGCAATTGCCGCATTTCATGATTATGAAATATGGCAAATGGATGTCAAAACCGCTTTCTTAAATGGAAATTTAGAAGAGGATGTGTACATGACACAGCCTGAGGGTTTTGAAGATCCAAAGAATGCTGGGAAGGTGTGCAAGCTTCTTAGATCCATTTATGGATTAAAGCAAGCATCACGGAGTTGGAATCTTCTGTTTGACGAAGAAGTCAAAAAGTTTGACTTCGTCAGATGCAAAGAAGAACCATATGTGTACAGGAAGACTAGTGGGAGTGTTATCGCCTTTCTAATCTTATACGTTGACGACATACTCTTAATAGGAAATGATGTTCCTTTATTGCAACAAGCTAAGTCTTAATTAAAGAAAGTTTTCTCGATGAAGGACTTGGGCGAGGCCGTCTATATACTAGGCATAAAGATCTATCGAGATAGATCGAAAAGACTTATAGGATTAAGTCAAAGCACATACATTGACAAAGTGCTGAATCGGTTCAGCATGCAGGATTCTAAGAAAGGATTCCTGCCAATGAATCATGGCGCACAGCTTAGCAAGACTCAGTGTCCTTTGACAACTGATGAGCGAAGCATAATGAGTAGAGTGCCATATGCTTCGGCTATAGGCTCTATCATGTACGCCATGTTGTGCACTCGCCCTAATGTCTCGTACGCTTTGAGTGTGACGAGTAGATATTAGGCTAATCTAGGCTTGGAGCACTGGAATGCTGCAAAGACTATCCTAAGTACTTGAGAAGAACTAAGGATATGTTTCTCGTCTACGGTAGTAACTCCGAGATCGTAATAAACGTTATCACCTGATACGAAAAATCGTAAATAGAGGTGACGTAAAGATATGTAGAGTTGACACGATCGGCAACACAAACTGATCCACTCACAAAACCTCTTTCTCAAGCTAAGCATATGATGCATAATACTGCTATGGGTCTGAGAGACACATAGGCAATTGGCTGTAAGATTTTCTTGAGATCTACGAGATTTTTGAGAATATAGAGAGTTGTGTAAGTAGGGCCTACGATGATTGGCTCCTAGCTTAAGTGGGAGATTGTTAGTTTGTAATAATCTAGAAGTCAATAATACGATAAATTATCATAAAGCTTTGTTCATGAATTGAGTGATTAATAAACTGTCATTTTGTTCCTTGAGTATTATTGAATTTATGAATCATTTCGGGTTCATGACTTGAAATTGTAGAGCTTCATAATATAGATAATAAATACTCTTAAAAGTCTCTAACCGAGGTAATTAGCAGGAACACTAATTTATCGTTACAAGGTTAGAATGTGGATTAAAAGATGGTCAAGTTTTACAGACCATTGACATGAGATGTCATTTTAATCACATAGATACATGTTCTAGGAACATGGTATTTGACAGAACCTTGAATGAAACATTAAATGGAATTGTGTACGTGTCATTAATGTTTTCATTCAGGTGTTAAGTTCTAAAGTATGAGGTATTCATCTTTCCTACTAAGAGATGTGTATGTGTGATTGTTACTTAACGCCGTTGTCGGTAAAAACGCAATCATAACGGTAGCTTTTCGGTATACATAACTTAGCTGAGGTAGTGATGGTTTACCAAAAGTACTATTGTCCCTCGTATCTCTATACGAGTTACGGTATCACTGGGCCCCTTGATAGAGTAGGATTATCTGCATGCAGTATAATTACAAGAGTAATTATATTTGATAATCTGCTCAAGATCGGGAAAAGATTAAGTTTGCAAGGATGACACACACCTACCTTGAAACTGATCTCGATTCATGAGACATAAGAATTAACACGACTAAAATAGTTTACTGGATCGTGGTATTGTATAGTACAACATCATCTGTGTAATTGGATGGTCATAGTGTAGATGTCAGATGCCTCCTATGATTATAGAAGTTAAAATGGTTTTAATTCTATTTACCAACATAACACGATCCTATTGGGTCACACCGCAAAGGAGACTTATCGAGAGAATCTTACCGATTAATTATAATTTGATTATAATTAATATTAAGATGGTTATAATTAATTATACGTGTTATAATTAAATTATATATTTGTCATGTAAAATGACAAAGCAAAAACAAATGGATGTAATTAGTTATAACTGATATAGTTATAATTAATTATACGTCATTTAGAATGACAAAAAGAAACACTCGGTTAGTTTATAAACATGTTTGACATGTTGTATAAAAATTACCAAACGAAAACCGCAGACGAATATAATTGTATATGACAATTATATATATTTGATTTGGATAGTTACTATTTACTATTGCATTGGGTTAATGGGTTTAGAATCCATTAAACATATCTAACCAATATGAAGTAGTAAGATCCAAATTTAATACCTTTTATAAAATGGCATTAATGTAATACTTTGAAGTCCGAGGGTATTTCGGTCTTTTGCGAACCTCCTCAAATGCCTATAAATAGAGGGGTACATGGAGAGAGAAAATTACTAATTCCACTTGTATCGAATCTGATCAGTCTGATCGAATCGATAAATCTATTTTCTCTCTTTGTCGGTTACGGTTGTTTTTACGGTTGTTGTGAATAGTGTTTACGGGATTAGGAAATAATATATTTGCGAAAGTCGCGGTATATTTATTTTGTCCTTTTCTCGGTGAATAGTGTTTTCACGCCTTCCGTGAATAGTGTTTACGGGATTAGGAAATAATATATTTGCGAAAGTCGCGGTATATTTATTTTGTCCTTTTCTCGGTGAATAGTGTTTTTGCGAATCCCGCTGGTCAGTATTCCTGGCAGTAGAAAGCCAGCGCTCTGGTGGTTCCTGGTGGATAACCGATAGAGGCACCATACGTTTGGTGCTCCGAAAGAAGTCATTGCTCGATCCTGGTCTTCTCGCTCGGTCTGCATTCCAATTGTAATTTGGAAACAAGGTATAAAACAAGTTATATTAATCTATTTAATTTGTAAGTAGATTAAAGTTTTAGAAATCAATTATGGAGTAGATCTGTAAATAGGATTAAATCGGGTTTTGATGCCAAAGAATACTGAAGGTGGATCGCCTTGGAAAGTATTCTGACATACCTCGTTTAATCCTTGACTTAAGATAGAAGTAAAATTTTTGTTTTACGTTCTTTCCGCATCTTAAGTTAATCAACGGTTTGTTTTTTTTTTTTTTTTTTTTTTTTTTTTTTTTTTTTTTTTTTTTATTTTTTTTTTTTTTTTTTTTTTTTTTTTTTTTTTTTTTTTTTTTTTTTTTTTTTTTAATTTTTTTTTTTTTTTTTTTTTTTTTTTTTTTTTTTTTTTTTTTTTTTTTTTTTTTTTTTTTTTTTTTTTTTTTTTTTTTTTTTTTTTTTTTTTTTTTTTTTTTTTTTTTTTTTTTTTTTTTTTTTTTTTTTTTTTTTTTTTTTTTTTTTTTTTTTTTTTTTTTTTTTTTTTTTTTTTTTTTTTTTTTTTTTTTTTTTTTTTTTTTTTTTTTTTTTTTTTTTTTTTTTTTTTTTTTTTTTTTTTTTTTTTTTTTTTTTTTTATAATTTTTTTTTTTTTTTTTTTTTTTTTTTTTTTTTTTTTTTTTTTTTTTTTTTTAAAATTTTAAAAAATTTTTTTTTTTTTTTTTTTTTTTTTTTTTTTTTTTTTTTTTTTTTTTTTAAATAAAAAAATTTTTTTTAAAATTTTTTTTTTTTTTTTTTTTTTTAAACCCCCAAGGCTTTTAAAATTTAAAGCACTAGGCAATCTATTTATCAAATGAGGAGAGTTCCAATGCACCAAAAATTCTATACTCTCATTTGCACCCAATCTTTTATCTCCTTTATCTTCATTTTCAAAGTCCGAATTATCGATCCGAACCGCTCAACATGATCTTCATAATGAAATATGCTTGGAGACCAAATTTTATATTTTTTTTACTATTTTTTAAGATAGGTACAAAATCATTATTTTAAGGAGATTTTGGACCATCCGATAAAGTAATTTTGCACTTATCTTAAAAAATAGTAAATAATTCTAAAAAATATAAAATTTGGTCTCCACGCATATTTTATTATGAAGGTCATGTTGATCGGTTCGGATCGACTGTTCAGACTTTGAAAATGAAGATAAAGGATTGGGTGCAAATGGGAGCATAGAATTTTGGATGCATTGGAACCCTCCTCTTATTAAATATGTGGCGGTCAATATGGCATCCTCTTATTAAATACAGTAGAGAATCCAAGTTCAAAAATCAAACAAACAACTTCAAATCATATCATAAAATAGCAATTAGGTCTTTTAGTCCGATTTTGTATTTCTTGCTTACCAGGTATAAAGCTAAATTTGTGTATACTTTTTTTAATTGGAAATATAGCTAGTGTTCTGGAAACCTTAGTTGAGTTCACCTTTCTCCTATTTCCACCTTAGTTGAGTTCACTTTTCCCATACGAATATCTACTTGCAGACCGAATTTTATATTTTTTTAGAATTTATTTACTACTTTTAAGATAGGTAGAAAATCACTTGATCTGAAATTCTGAACCATCCAAAAGCAGTGATTTTCTATCTATCTTAAAAAATAGTAAAAAAATTCTAAAAGAATATAAAATTTGGTCTACAAGTACATATTAATATGAAAATTGTTTTGAACAGTTCGGATTGACCATTAGAATTTTGAAAATGAAAGTATTGATCTGTATTACGGACTAAATCGTGATATGCATAATACCATAGACTCACTCATTAATCTTTAATGCGAAACATGTGGTCGGTGCATTTTGATTTTTTGAACAAAGATTTATATAGTTTGAAGCAATACCACAACATTTTGGGAATTCTTGTTGAGCCAACCGCATGAAGTAGAATCCGTTGCATCCTGATTGCATAAATTCATTCTTCTTTGGTTCGCTGGATTAGTTGCCTCACTTGATCTTGGTTTTCTTGGACTGGGTTACTCAGACCCGTTTCACCTTTTTTTCTCATAATATTCCCTTGAAATGGAGACCTCCATTTTCTGACCAAATGGAGATGATGTGTCTCTTCATTAAACTATTTTTCTTCTTTCTATTCCTGAGAGTCTCTTTCATTTTCTGTTTCACTTGACCAAATTGAGAATCTCCTTCCCTCTCTGTCGTTCTTCTTTTTGGTCGGAGATGAGAATGCAAGAACCAACATCGATATTGGGTATGGCTATCTTTTTTGCAATTTGTAAACCTATCAAGGTGATTTTGGTGATTAGTGAGGCTAAGGTTTTGGGATTTTGGTGTGTAGACTCGATCTTTTGTTTTATATGGTTGTTGAACACCGATCCTAATCTCTCGGTTATGGATTTGATCAATTTTCTTGCTTGTTGGAGCATCTCGGGTTGGTAAGCCATAATTGCTTTGTTATTTAGGTTTGATCGTATTTTTCCGAGTTTCTAGTATTTTGCCTTGGTACTTGTCTTCCCGGTACCTGTTATTTGGCATTGGGTTTCGGTATTTTGCTTTGATGCAGCCGCCCTTTTCTGGTTTTACTAATATTTTTGGTACCGAACCGGATAAGAACAAACATTCTTGTTATTTTTCTGGTATGGTTGGGCGCCTTGTGCGGCTCTTTGGTGGCCTTTAAGGCACTTAGTTTATTTTCTTTAATCGGGTTATCAAACCATGGACTCTGATATGATATTGATTTTTGCGGAACAAAACAATGAAGTGATAAATAGAGAGTATGATGAATTATTTGTTTTTATTGCAATCTAAGTATCAAAGTTTTTAAACTGAGGCTTTATAAAGCCAATTTCTATATAGTCCCTAATGGTTACATAATGGTCAAATAAAAAGATGGAGTTATCTTTGTTTTATTAACTAGTAACTTTTTTTTTTCTAATAAATGGTCAATGACGAAAATACCCCTAATAGGTCTGAGGCCTAACTGGTGCTCTAATTATCTTGTTTGTCAACAGGTATTGTCAACTTAGGGGAAGATTTAGTAACAGAAGTTCTTTTGAGTCATTCATTGGTGGCCTGAAATTTGTGGAGACCATTGATTTCCGTGAACTATTTATTCAAGATGACTTGCCTGATGATATATGGAATGTGAAAACACTTAGGCATGTGATACTAAATCGTCTTAATTATAGCTCAGGACCCTCATCATCTACTGACCTAACAAATCTGCAAACACTCGAGTTTGTGAAGAGCAGAGAGTCATGGAATGCACAGTTACCTAAACTACCGAATGTGCGCGATTTAGTTATCAAAGTGGAGAGCTCGTTTTCATGGGATTTAATGGCCAAGTTGTTTGATACACTGAATCATCTAACCCGTCTTGAATTACAAGGCAGTGAAGTACCGCAAACAATAGTGGAGATGGAAAGGTTTCCATTTTATCAGCATTTACAATATCTGCGTCTAAGAGAGCAGTCCTCACCCCCCAACAACAAGTTGTCACCTGTGGTTGGCATGTTTCCCATCCACGTCACACAGCTTACACTCTTTGATCTCCATTTCAAGGAAGATCCGCTACCAGTGCTAGAGAAGCTTCGCAGCCTAAGGGAGCTCTCGTTGATTGGAGAAGAAGTGAATCGAAAGATGAACTGTTCTGCTGGAGGCTTCCAACAGCTACATGAGTTGACGTTTGCGTTCCTAACCAATCTAAAAGAATGGGAGATAAATGAGGGTGCCATGCCCATACTTAAGTTACTGGAACTAACCAATTGTGAAAAACTAAGGGTGCCTCTCGGGCTTCAGTACCTGTCCAACCTCAAAGAACTTACCGTAAGTGGCTGCAGCGAATTAGAAAATCATGCAGATGAGATTCGCAACGACATCTGCAAACATGTTCGCAACATATATATATGATAGGGCCAGCTTCGATCTGTAGAATGCTTTCCTTTAATTTATTTGTGTTAGTGTTTCGATCATTTCCGTACTGCTATCATTTTCTTTTCCTTTTAATTTATTTGTTTGTTGTTTGGTTTTGTCAATTTTATACTCTTGTTCGCTTTTAAATTTATACTCAATGCTCAAAAGGATGTGGCTACAAGCTTATAGTATGTCCTTGTAATACCGATGTCGAACACAAAAACAATGAGAAATAATATTTTGAATTATTATAAATTAAACTAGAAAATGTTGTTAAAGTAAATGGAGGGGTTTGTTGCAATTTTATTCTAAGTTTGGGTCAATGCCTGAAGAGAGGTTGATTGTGAAAAATTATAAAGTAAGAAAAAAAAAATGGATTGTGCACTGATTATTTGGAAACAGGAGCTACCCTAATAAAAGGGTACTCCCTCCGAAATTTTTATTTATACCATTTAAAAGAAAATTAAATCAAATCACTATTTTTGTTGAAGAGGTATATTTGTATAACGTTCGTCAAATGAAATGGCGGATACCAAGAGCGTGTTCGCCATTTCATTTGGTAGATCTTTTCTATGGGTCCGCCATTTTATTTGGCTGATATACATTTTTTTTTTAAATCTGTAAAGCACATGACACTAGATTTTTCAATTGTTGAATTGAATAATAGAACGTGGCAGTAGTTTCTGATGCAGAAAAGCATGTGGCAGACCCATTTAAATTGAAGTTTCCAATGTTAAATTACGAATTCAAATGAATTATAAAAAAAAAAAAAGTAGGCCCACCATTTCAAAAGTGGCGATTTGTTTTATTTATTTATTTTTGAATATGGTATAAATAAAAATTTAATTCTCTGGCGATTTTTTTTTTTAATATGGCATAAATAAAAATTTTGGGAACTCCCCTGATAATAATAATAAAAAAGAAAGGTATAAGGTGGACATGCAGGCCGTCTGCCATTAGCTCAGATGGGCTGTAAATTTGTGCTCTCTGTGTGAAAGCTGCTTTGGTTTAAGGCTTCTCCAAATATATTACGAAATACCTACAACGAATGCTTGATAGATTGAGTTGTTGTTTGGGAAAGACATTTATCTCTTTTCATGAAATTAGAAAATGAATGTAACAAAATGCTGGTTATAAAAAAATTAATTCAGAACAACTCCAGCCCATTTTAAGCAGATTAATTAAGGCCTTCATTTGAGACTAACGCGAGGAATTATGATACCAAGGGCTTTTAAAAATGCTGAATTCTATATAGCTCTAACCGATGATTAGAAAAATTAATAAAGCTTTCTTCATTACAGTTTTATTAGCTGTCTTTCTGGATTTTAAGTTTTAGTAGAGATCTATCAATTCTGACCGATTTTGTCCCTCTCTTTCTGAAAAACTTTTTGCTCCATCTGGATGTTTGATTTGTAACTCGGGATAAATTTGTTCAATTTTGATTGTTAATTAGAATTATAAGTTAGAGTATCAGAAATTACAAGTCAAAGCATTAGAAATTATAAGTTAAACCGTTGTTTTTTTATCAAATACCCAATTAATTTGGACTTAAGTCTAATTTAATATTTTTTGCTTCTTTTGATTAAAAGTTCTAAAATACTGGAAGTCCTCAAACTATATACAAGTTGCTTTTATTTGGAAAAGAAATAAGTCATTCACATAAAATTTTTATAAAAAAAATATAGAAGTCAATTTAGAAAACTCATAGCATTTTAGTATAAATTATATAACAAAAATATATTTCATTATCAGTTTTCGAAAGAAAAAATAAAGATGAATTGAGCTCAATGTCTCTGCATATCTCCGCCTCTGTATAGCAATATCCAAAACTTCCATATATTCTAGACTTCTAGTTGATCAAAGAAAGCTTCCTTAATTTGACACAGTGTTCTAAAAACGGGCCGGGCAGGACGGGCCAGGTTACGGGCGGGCACGGACACGGGCAGGCACGGGCACGGACGTCACGGGCACAACGGTCCGGGCATTACAGGCAAAAAAAAAAAAAATCTGCCCTGCCCGTGAAATGCCCGTGCCCGGGGGCAGGACGGGCAGGGCGTAATTTTTTTTTTTTTTTTTTTACTGTTTTTTTTTACTGGTTTTTTTTACTGGTTTTTTTTTACTGTTTATTTTTTCGGTTTTTTTTTTCTGTTTTTTTTTTACTGTTTTTTTTTCTGTTTTTTTTTCACTTTTTTTTTCCTTTTTTTTATAAATTCAAATTGTAAATAATTATAAATCCAATTCATACTAATAAATTATAAATCCAAATTCATACAAATTTAAATTCATTTGACATGGTTGTAAACTTGTAACTCGATAATTTTTGTTAAAATAAAATATAAATTAAAAATTTCATAAATCAATTACTTTAAAAATAATTAAGCTCTTATTTTAAAACAATAGATTAAAAAATAAACGACGTATTTTGGCACTAAAAACCTTAAACTTAATTTTTGAGGCACTAAACGACGTTTTTTGGCGATTCTGATTTTCCGGCTATTCGGGGTTTACCCCGGGGTGACGGTCGCCACCGTCTCCTCCTTCCCTTTCCGAATTGACGTCATACGCGTCAATCCGACTTTCTTAGCAAAAGTTATGGCCGTTTAAAGTTTTAAAAAAATATATTTTATTTTTGAATTTAAAAAAAAAAAAAAAAAATGGGGAGGGGGGTCCGGGCAGGGGGCCCCGGGGGGAGGGGGGTCTGGGGGGGAAATTTGAAATTCAAAATTCAAAAAAATTTCCGAAAAAAAAACAAAAAAACGGGCACGGGCACACGGGCGCATGGGCACGGCGGGCCGGGCAGTCACGGGCAGGGAAAAAAAAATTCAAGTCCGGCCCGTTTAACGCCCGTGTCCGTGTGTCCGTGGGTGCCCGTGGCACGGGCACGGGCAGGACACGCCCCTGGGGGCAATTTTAGAACTCTAATTTGACACTGTATACTGTATAGTTAAAGTATTCCCAAGAATAAAAAAGAACCCAAAAGATCTCAATTTATTTAATAAGTTAATAATTCTAACTCCATTTTTTTTTTATCGGACTAGCATTCTTTTTTGTCAGTTTTGTAATGAAACTTTAAGAGAGACAAGAATAAAATAAAAAAAATTTACCAATAAGTCTTGGGTAAAATTAAATTACATTGTATCTTTAACATTAATGTAAATTATATAAATAGTATGCATCTCCTGCTACTTCACAATTGAAAAAGAATTCAAAGTAGGTCCGATGCCCATCAGACCTACTTTGGTTCGATTGGTGAAATAACCATTCGATTGTATCAAGAACCGTGCTAAGTACATTAAAATCCGTGTAGATCTGTTTCAATTTCTGTACGCACCAATCTTGATTCTAATTGTACGGTGTTAGAGCTAATTGAACCTAGAAGTAGATCCGATGGCAATCGTACTGTGCTAATCGGAACCTACTCCTATCTCATTGAAAAAATGTTAGAAGATTACATAAATGAACAAATAACTCAGGTTTTGAATTACGATAATTAACCAACAGCACACACAAAATTACAAATCCACTTGGGCGGGAGTCGGGGGACCTTTTAAAAAAGCATGTTACATAATAAGCCACAAAAACGATGCCACAGACATCTTGTCCATATCCCTGAAGTAATCCAAATTTTGAGTTTTCATACGAACCGTACGATCAGAATTCGATCCGAGGTAGATTGCCTGTGACTCTTTAATTTCCGTGTCAAAACCGATCGGACGGTCTGAATTTAAATTGAAAATTTGGGAGACTGTAGGAGAACAAATTCACAGATATCAGCACCTACAATTAAATACATTCCTTGAAAGAGCGCCTCCTTTTTTGCGAATTCATCTTTCCTTCCTTTTACTCGATTGCTCTTAAACCCTCTTCGTTTCTCTTCACCGAACCCTAGAAAGGAGAAGATCTCTACCTCTCTCTCTCTCTTACCAACGCACACAACACTGAACACACTCGCACATGCGCGCGATTGCAAAGCGAAGCAAGGATTTGATCGCGAAAACCTCAAGAAGGTTTGATCTCTGATAAATTTCTCTTCGTTTCTGATCTACTCTGTTTAGTAGCGTTCTTGGTTAGAAAATTTATGTTATTCTTTGATAAGGTTAGGTTCTTTGTTGGAAAATTCGTGTTTCTTTGCTAAAGTAAGTTCTTGGTTGGTTGGAAATTTTTCTGTTATTACTTGTAAATGTTAAGTTCTTGATTGGGTTTAAGTAATGGATATCTGTCTCTTGCTCGTCCTTGTAAAAGTGTTGATTTGTTATTTTTCCTGGATTTTCTTAATTTAAGTTTCGATTGGGTTTTTCAAAATGCCCCTAATTTGCTAGGTGCCAGAAATTAATGCAAATTTGATAGGGAGCAGCTAATTTCTGAGTAGTATGTGTAAACTAAGGCTCCTTTGCACTGTAATTATAGTTTCTTGATTGCATATTTGTTTGTACTAAATGAATTGCACTTATTTGAGTAACTAATTTCATGCACAAATGAATTGCACTAAAGATATGTTTAGTGATCTAATTTTCTAATTAAATATACGTCAATGTTAATTATTAACTCAGATTTGTTCTGAATTTCACAATTTTTTTGTTCTAAACTTGTAATTTCAGCACGTACAATGGCTAAAGCTGCTAGCCCAAGTTTTCAAAGGCAACTACAAAATGCCTCAATTGAAGCTACAATGTGTCAGATCGGAAAACTAAATCCCAAAGAAATCCCCATCTTTCTGTCCCATCTCTCAAATGCAAAAGACCCTGAAAATCTTACTGTCCCATCTCTCAAATCCCCATCTTTCGTTCCGGGACTGGTTCACACTTGGGTTTGGCTATATCTCTGGTGAAGCAAAACCCATACGTAGTAGAACCCTATGCAAGGTCTCTCTTAACATCAGGGTTGTTTTTCTTGACTGATGGTGGGCCCCAAATGAAGGTGCTTTCTGTGGAGATGATCCAGTCGATTATCAAATGTGTCAACCTGAGAGCTATCTCTTCTGAAATCCGAAATGTCATCAATGTGCTTGAGAATTTGGAAGACGGTTCTTTACCGGGCGTCAATGGTGCGGTCTTTGAGGTACTTGAGACAGCTAAGATGGTAGAGGCCAGAAGAAGAAGTGTTGGGTTGGAGAACAGCTGGAGCCCGGTTGCGGGTCTGGTTTTGAGCTCCAAAATGGGTAATGGTTGCAATTATGGATCATATGGAGAGATTGATAGTAATTGGGAGACAATGTCGGCCAAAGATGCACGCTCCTTCAAGTCCACCACTGGGCGTGTTAACGGGTTTGGTTATGCGGGCTCAGGATCCAGAGAGCATTATCCAATGGAGACCTCTCATTCTGGCGATATTGTTGGATTGGGTAGTAATGGATGGGGAATAACATAGTGCATGACGCATGATCGGGGTGACAGGTGTATGTTTGAGAAAACCCCCAACCATCTTCATCAGGTACAAAAAAATTTGTTCTAGACCCTTAATTTGGTTATTCCTTTATTTGTTAACAATATCATGGATTCAGATGGTAATTATTTTTTGGCTAAGTGTGGTTCAATTGAGGTTCAAAGTGCCCAACAAAAACCTTCCAAAGTTGGTATCATGCTACTTATTCTAGATTTCTAGTGCCATTGACTAGTACCAATATACAAACAACAGTTGATAGTGTTTTTAACATTATTATCTTTTGTTTATCCTCCCCCCACCAAAAAAGATATAATTGTGTTTTGTTGTGTTGATTTTAGAGAATCAGTCAGAACAATTCTGTGGACAACTTGAGGCTGTTGTCAACTCCACAAAAAGGTTATTCTACCTCTGACCATCTTCATCAGGTACACATTTTTTGTTCTAGACCTTGTAATTTGGTTATTCCTTTATTTGTTAACTTATCATGGATTTGGATGGTATTTTTTTGGCTAAGTGCTGCTCAATTGAGGTTCAAAGTGAGCGTTGACCTAAATTTAATAGAAAATTGTGAAATGCCCAACAAAAACTTTCCGTAGTCGGTGCCATACTGTTTTGATTTACCACACAACATGGCCATGAAACCTGTACTATGTTTCATTTAAATGCACCACATTCTCATCCATTAGTACCAGTAACTTACTATCACCACTTAACCAGTGTACAGTGTACTAAGTTTCAATTAAATGCAGGTCTGGTAACATTACCAACTAAAATTATTAATACATGCCCACAGATAAGTTAGCATTTTTTTTTGTTTATCCTCCATGCACCAAAAAAGATATAATTGTCTTTTGTTGTGTTGATCCAGAGAATCAGCCAGCGCAATTCTGAGGACAACTTGAGGAAGTTATATTTGTCAACTCCAAAGAGCTATTATACCTCTGATCAGAAGCTGCAGAGTCAGTTCTCTCTTAGTTCAAACACGAATTTAAACAAACTGAGTAGATAGGATTAACAAAGGATTGTATACCGAAAGACCCTAGACTTCCAAACTTTGATAGAAACCTAAACTCTACTTTATTTTTTAATTAGTTTAATTGTTAAAACCTCCAATTCTCGGGTATTGAACCCACAACTGAGGACTTTTAGAACAAAACTACTCAAATCAACTATTAATCAACAAAATATTCTGAAATTAATAAATAGAATTAAAAATTAGTATTTCCTAATATTCCTTGGATCAATACCTTACGTACTACAAAGATAGGTTGTGTTTGCAATCGACCAATCCTTGGGTATTTAGGTTTATAAATTTAAAAGTTCAACGAGTATAAAACTAAGGATAAAATCCTATACACAAAATACTCAACAGTAAAATGCACTGAGTCTATTTAATATTCGTGCTTAAGCAGATCAGACAGTTCGGATCGGAACTCCAAATTTGAGTTAACTCAGGTGATATGAATTCTGACCGTGCTGGGTCTAAATGAGTGAACTGCTGAGCTTGATTTCCAATCTGTCGAAATCTAATTGTCTGAAATATATTTAGCTGCCAAGACAAAATGATATCTCCCCCAAAAAAGAACAATCCAGATTATGTGTTGCATCATTAGTACAACTATTCATGTAGAAAGTCTAATTTCAGTGTCTTACTCTCGTTGATTTAGCCGCTGCAGATATTGCTACATAGAAATGCATACAGAGAACGTATTCAGTGAAATTTTGGAGAAATGAAATGGAGAAAGAAAAACAAGTGCCAAATGTGTCTGAAAATTAATATCCCGCCTAAATGAATTTCGGGTAAATAAGGAACACACTCTTCTTTGACATATCTGTTCAATTCATTGCTTGCTTAGTCTTTATCCCAACCCTCTAACCCTTCTCTCTTATCACGCAAATTTCAGTGATCTTCCTAAGAGGAAAAAAAAAACAAGAAGAGATGGAAAAATTGCCGACTCCAGGAGATCAAGATTCTGGTTCAGATCTTCCGGAGATCATTCTTCAGGTCTTGGATCTGAAGCTGATTGGGAATTGCAGCAACGATACAAGTAAGTTTTCCCTTTCCCTTTTTTTTTCTTTAAATTTGATTTCTGCTTTCTTATGCTTTCAATTTGAAGTCGGAATGATTTAATTTTAATAAACCCCTAAAAAGGAAATGTTAAATTTTCTATTAAAGGAGAGAACAACAGGTTAAGAAATGTTTAAACCTTTCCTCTTCATGTTCATAGGTTCACATCTTATATCTCAGTGATTTCCGGAGTTTCCTTTCTGAAATTTATGTAGTTTAATTGCTGAGTAGGTTTCGTAAACTAAACCAGTTGCCAGTTAGGTCATTGGTGAGTAATATAATCAACAATGTAATGAACATTGTTCTCAATATTGTGCAGACCTGAATCTTGATTTCTTTTATTTTTTTATGCGAATTTGTATGTTCATGGCAAGTGATGGAAAGATGAAAATCAAGGCAATGCTTCCTACACACTCTTCATCCAAAATTAATTCGGGGAACCTCCAAAATCTTGTCCTGATTCATGTGCTCGATTACACATTGAACTCAATCCGAACTGAAAAGTCTTTTGCTCCTTTCACCATATTTTTTTAATATGGGGTTGTCACCAAGATAACAATTGGAAAATGCATGGCGATACTCATTGATACTGCTACATACTAGTACTGAATTGGTACCGGTCGAGACTTGCATTGGTCATGCAACTCTTAATTTAAGCAATGGTTGAACTAATCAGATATCTCTGGTATGGTACTTAGTTTGCACTACTAGTTTATTACTGAAATCAATAAGGTCATTTACTTGCACTACATACTATCCTGATGTCCCAACTAGAAGGCAGGTTTCTCTTGTTGTTGTATTATTCGGTTTAAAAGATTCTGCCTGTAATTTGGGTAATTTCAGGTTGCCTAGACAATAGTTTTTTGTGGCATCTTGGTGAGCATCTGCATTTGCTTGTGCATGGCCTGGTCGATTCAAATCCTTACGGTTTTGATAATCTGACGACATACCACTTTGGTTTAATGGTGCCCACTATACTACTGTTGGTTCATTGATTTATAGTTCTTGTTAAAAGAAATATTATACAATTTTATGTTCCATATCTTCTTTTCACCAGCAATAATGATTCAAAATATAAATTGGTATTCTTTCTTTATTAAACAAAAAGTCATATATAAATTGGCCAATCAGAAAATTAGCCTTTGATGTATACATCTTCATGCCGCACTAAATCCCTTTACTACTAAGCATCTCTGCATTTAATACAACATTGGCGGTAGGAGTTGTATACCCGAGTGTGTATCCTCTGAGATGTCTCAAACTTTTGCGTGGCTGTACGTGTACGGTGGTTATTCGGAGATAGCGAGTGGACCATTATTATCATGCTTTGAGATTCGTGTAGAACGTATTTGAACAGTTGATATTTTCCAAAAAAGCACTCGAAGTTTGAGATATCTCAGAGGATGCGAATTCATACCTGCTCCCTCCCTCTCTAAATTTCAATCTTTGTTATTACTCGGCAAATTTGGTGGTTATCGAACCTCACCAGGTGTCCCCTATCGCTCCGCTTGAGGCCCTTCTCTTTTTGTTTTTTTCCCTCTACCTACCCCGCCCGTCCCTCAGATGTGATCAAACCAATTCACTGGCAAGCAAAGTATATGCTTGTCTTACAACTTGAACAAATTTGTTTTTCTAGATTGTGATGATCGTAAATCCTGCCCATTCTTTGAATTTTTCCCATTTGTATGCTTGCCCATAACCAAATAAGCTTGGATGACTGAACCTTTGACCATTGCGAGGCTTAGTTACTTTTCGACAGCTGAGAGTATTGTGCAATTGTACCTTACCAATGAATTAATACTATTTGCATGTAGTGGCATGGTAAAATATTTGGATTTATGACTAATTGTACTGGATTAAAGAACTGTAAGTATCCAATATTGTATACTTTCATACACTGAACTAGTCTCAATTGATTTGACTCTTTTTGTTTTGTGTGTATTTGTAGTTTATAGAATGGATGGAGGAAAATATAGAGCAAGGTTCTACACAAGGTCTGATTGTTCTTCTAGTTGTATTGGCTATAATGAATATTTTCTATTTGGCAGATATTAAAAGGCCTAAAACCAGTCATACATGATCTATAATGCACTCTTCTCTCGCATTGACCTTCTGAAGATAAGTACAGTTAAACTGTTGTACCAATACATTAGCTTTTAATGTTGTACATCTTCGTTTCACATTAGATCCCTATACTTCTAAACCTCTCTGCATTTTTTAACTGGACAGTTATACTCCTAATTAAACTCCAAGTTCAATTGAGTAGAGAATCTAGAGATGGTTTCTGGTGAAGCTGCCAAGTTCAATTGGTTGATTCTTTTTTTTTTGTTGTAAAAAGGGAGAATATAATGTATGTATTTGTTTGTGCACTTGAAGTTCATTTTGTGAATGTTTATTCTATAATACCAATTAATCTTATTTAGTTAGTGATCTATTTCCTAAATATAGTTGGTAGACCAATTTTTATTGCGTTAACTCAAACACTGTCGTGGACCTATAAGAACAGTAAAAATAGCTAGTCAAACACAGTCATGGTCTTATAAGAACAGTAAAAACAGCTAGGAAAAATCACAGTGCAATATAGCATTTAACAGTAAATATAAAAATAACTGAAGTATAAAGAAATTCGTCAAAACAGAAATCACATTTGCAAAAAAGCATGAAAATCATTTATACTCATTTGGACTAAGTAACCTTTCCCAAATGTCATTTTGGACCTCATTTTCGATACAATACCTCTAAGTTTAAATTTAAATATTTACTCATCAAAATATCAATTTCTTTGATATATCTTGATAAACTATTCAATCTCAATTAAAATTAAAATTGACATCAAAATTTCATTAGAATTTTAATGGACGGAAAATGTCCTTTAATCCCCTTCCTCAATGTCCCTGCAAAGGTTATTATGAATATCATTTTTCATACTTTTGATTTGTATAAAAATGATATCAAAGTGGCATTATGTACCAGTACATGGATCCAATGCGTGTGAGCTTATGTACCAGTTGGTTCCTTAGTATGTGTAATGAACAATGAAAACAAAAACAGTAAAATGCTTAGAGAACAGGTCTGGACGTATACTGACTCATTATTGGGAAATTTCTTGTGTAGACAGACAGAAAAACCCTCAAAATATCATTATGTATATCCCTGCACAATTGTTGAATCCCTTTGTTTAATCTCATGTCATTAGTACTTCACCTTAGTACGTAACTCAATTAACTAAAATAACTCCTTTGTTATCAATCAAAACATAGTAGAGAATATAAAAATAGATTCAAAAGTTCTAGTACACACTCCATATGTATGTACAGAGCAACTTAAAATCACTCCACATGTATATACAAATTCTGGTACACACTTCATTCAGAAGTTCTTCTGGTACACAAGCTTGCTTCATTTCAGTTCTTGTACACTGGTGTAGGATCCTTTTCCTCTTGCACGAGCAGCTTAAAATCTCTTTAATTAAGTCAGTACATACACTAGGGGCTCTCCGGTCCTGATACAATTACCCCAATTCTTTGAATTATGAATTGCTAACAACAATGCATAAACAATTCTTTATTGGGAAATTAGAAGTCACTTTTTTCCGGATATATTTTTTTATCTTTTTTAATTGGAGTGCGTGTTCACTCACTTCCCCGTGCTTTACATTAACGCATTATACTAGAACAATATATTATTTCAAGAAAGAACAATAGTTTGTGTTTTCGCGAGATATATGGTTATAAAAAAAGAATACCCTAGAGGGCACAGCTTCTTCACTTAAGGCAGTTTATGAATGATATATGTTGTTTACGTCGCATGTTCATAAACGCTAGGAGGAGGAGAGACATTTATGAATTAAAGCTCGATACAACATCCTATATTTATTGAACAAAAAAAAAAAAATCACAATTCTTGATTTTAATTCCGGATTAGCTAGGGATCATGACTTGTGATCAGAATATAAAAAATTGAGATAAAAATAGAGTCAATTATTCTAATTTGAAATATTTAAGAGAGATTTTGTTTTTTCTTTTATGAAAAATAAGGATTATGTCCTTATTTGATTTATTGATATTGTTAATTAAGAAAAGATCAGGTTTTAAGCCAAAATCTGTTTACAAAACTGTATTCTAGCTAGTGACTCAAAATCATAAAATCAGGAGCTAACAAAAACCAAAAACTTTATTTAAAAGGAAAAGTAAAAGAGGTGATATAAAACAAAACAAACATTGAAAGAAAACAAGATTAATTCCAGTCTGACTTCTTCAAATTTACGAGAGTTCTTAAGCTGAATTTAATCTGAACAAAAACATGAATATATATCTTTGTTTGATTAATGAGAGTTCCTCAATCTAGCTCGATGGCAATCAGCTTATGAAATTATTGATGATCAATTTGATTTTTTAAGAAATTGTACGTAGCTATAGTTTGATTATTTAGCTCCTACGTATTATTCAAATTATAGTTTCCGCCCTGCCTGCGTACTAATTAAATAAGTTTTCAAAAAATTATATTAAAATACACTCATCGAATCATGCAGCATGCGCAATGTGCGGCAGAGAAAGTGGCTCCGTCTTAATTTGCGGAAGCTTAACCAAGCAATCACGTGGCCATGTGAAGCATTAGCTACAATGCATTTAATTTTAGGAGGAATTCATATATAACACTCAAAAACTGTAAAATTACATATTCATCATTCTAAATTCTAATAATTCATATATTTACCCAATATAAATAAAATATGTATTAAATATACTTAAAACTTAAAAACCCAGATTAATTAATTATATTTAAGATTTTAAAAACTAAAATTAATCAAGAATGAACTAAAATTGGATTCATTTCCCCTGTCCCCTTGTGTCCATTCAGACAATAAATAATAGCATTAAACTGTGTCTCTCTCATCACCCCGACATGTCTTCTGCCCCCATCTTAATTAAAAGATGTTTTTTTTTTTTTTTTTTTTCCATCGACAAGTCCAAGTGGGCCAATGATCCTAATGATAAGTAGCATCCGTAAATTATTGGATTCCACTGTTAGAAGCTGCTTTACTCTTTTAAGTCTTCCTCTTTTATCTCTTTCCCGATATCTAACTCCCTTTCTTCGATATCCAAAAATTAAGATAGCTCTTACCATAACATCGCGCAAATCGATCACTTTTGTGGTAATCATCCAAAATCACTAAATAAATCGGCCGATTGTTTCGATTCAACATCGATTTTACTGGATTTCTGTACATAACTCACCCACGCGAATATATCGGCAATAAATTGGTCTGAAAGATGGCAGAGCGTATAGTTACTTTTGTGTTGGATAAGATGTCAGATGTTGTTATTAAGGAGTTTCTACTATTAAACGGCGTTGGCGAGCAAGTGGAGACATTGAGTAGTGAGCTCAGTTGGATTCAAGCATTCCTCAAAGATGCCGACATGAAGCAAATTGTAAATGAAAGGGAGAAGCATTGGGTGAAAGAGGTCAGAGATGTTGCTTACGACATAGAAGATGTGATAGACCATGCTTTATTATTGAAGGTTCCTGAAAACCCTTCAAGAGAGCTCCGAGGAGGATGTTCTCGAATTGTTTGGGCTGCTAAAAGGATGTGGAGCAAGCCCAAAAAGCTCCCGGCTTTGCACAACCTTGCTGTTGAGATGAATGAGATACTGTCACGGATTCGGCAGATCAATGAAAGGAGAGTTGAATATGGAATCAACTCTTTGGGTGAAGGCAGTGGAGAGAGGCTGAGGCTACCGATCAGGCGCCCTGTGCTACCTCAAATTGATGATCCTGATGTTGTCGGATTCGATCATGACAGGGACAACATCGTAAATAAGTTGCTTGACACAAGCACTAAAAGACGCGCTGTCATCTCAATTGTGGGACCTGGTGGGCTTGGAAAAACAACTCTTGCTCGAAAAGTTTACAATAGGTAAATATGATTATATGAAGCAACTGTACGTGTCAAAATAGCTTAATTAATAATATGATATTTTAATCTTTCTTGAAAAGTAATATATATAGGAGGGTTCAAATGCATCCAAATTTTTATGCTCCTATTTGCTCACAATTCTTTATCTCATTTACCTTCATTTTCAAAGTCCGAATAGTCCCAATTCTTCAACATGATCATCATAATAAAATATGCCTGGAGACCAAATTTTACATTTTTTGGAATTTTTTTACTATTTTTTAAGATATGTACAAAATTATTGTTTTAAGGAGATTCTGGACCATCCGATAAAGTGATTTTGTACTTACCTTAAAAAATAGTAAAAAAATTCCAAAAATTATAAAATTTGGTCTCCAGTCATATTTTATTATGATGATAATGTTGAATAGTTCGGATCGACTATTCGGACTTTGAAAATGAAGATAAAGGATTGGAAGCAAATGGGAGCATGAAATTTTGGGTGCATTGGAACCCTCCTCAAATATATATATATATATATATATATGAGGAGGAATCAAGTTACAACAATTTTTTTCAGTAAAGGTTGGAGGTCAAGCCACCTAACTATTTAATACATTTGTTATTATAACAAAAGATTTCTCCCATCTGGATTTCGAACCCATGACTTCTCACATAGTTACAACAATTTTGAGTTACAATAAAGTTACAACAACGGTTTTTTTCATTTTCAAAGTCCAAATAGTCGATCCAAACCGTTCAACATGATTATCTAAATAAAATGTGCTTCCAGATCAAATTTTACATTTTTTTTGAATTTTTTTACTATTTATTAAGTATTTTACAAAAACTAGTCAAATTCAGACTATTGAATTTTGTACCCATCTTAATAAATAGTAAAAAAATTCACAAAAATGTAAAATTTGATCTGAAAGCATATTTTAATTAGATAATCACGTTGAACGGTTTGGATCGACGATTTGGACTTTAAAAATGAGAAACAAACCGTTGTTGTTACTTGGTCCCTCCTATATATATATAGAGAGAGAGTAGAACTAGGGTGCTCCTAAGTTCACCCAACCTCTTGTGAACTTGATTTTAAAATATATCGAATCGACTTTAAACGATGAATCCAAACCGTTGAAATCCTTCTACCTAATGATTGATGCGTCTACATGTAAAAATTTTAAAGTTTAGAATTAATTTAATATAGAGTCAAGTGGTCAAAGGAGTCCAAAGAATGAATGCATTAAAATTAATTTATAAACTTTAAATTTTTGACCACTTGACTCTATATTAAATTAATTCAAAACTTTAAAATTTTCACATGTAGACCCATCACTCATTAGGTAGAAGGGTTTCAACGGTTTGGATTCATCGTTTAAAGTCGATTCAATATATTTTAGAGTCAAGTTTACGATAGGTAATTGGTGAACTTAGGAGCACCCTAGTTCTACTCATATATATATATATATATGAGGAGGGTTCCAATGCACCCAAAATTTTATGCTCCTATTTGCTCCCAATCATTTATCTTCATTTTCAAAGTCCGAATAGTCGATCCGAACCATTCAACATGATCATCATAATAAAATATGCTTGGAGATCAAATTTTATATTTTTTTGGAATTTTTTTACTATTTTTTAAGATAGGTACAAAATCACTTTATCGGATGGTCCAGAATATCCTTAAAACAATGATTTTGTACCTATCTTAAAAAATAGTAAAAAAATTTCAAACAATATAAAATTTGGTCTCCAGGCATATTTTATTATGATGATCATATTGAACGGTTCGGATCGACTATTCGAACTTTAAAAATGAATATAGATGATCATATTATATGGGAGCATAGAAATTTGGATGCATTTGAACCCTCCTCTATATATATATATAGATATAGATAGATAGAGGAGGGATCGGATTACACCCTTTCTTTGACACATTTTGACACCTATCATTTTCGAAGTCCAAATAGTCAATCCAAACTGTTCAACATGATTGAAATATTAAAATATGCTTGGAGATAAAATTTTATATTTTTTTTAAATTTTTTTACTATTTATTAAGATGGTTATAAAATCGTTGTTTTGGGACCATTGAAAAACAACGATTTTGTAACCATCTTAATATATAGTAAAAAAATTCAGAAAAATATAAAATTTGATCTCCAATCATATTTTAATATTGTTATCATGTTGAACGGTTCGGATTGACTGTTTGGATTTTAAAATTGCAAAATTGACCTATAAAAAAACAATGTCAAGATGTGTTAAAAAAAAGGTGTAATTGAATCCCTCCTCATATATATATATATATATATGGAAATTGCTAATATGCTACGCGTAGCATAGAAGACCTCCGTACAATGGCTCAAAATTTGTGTTTTCAAAATTATAATGGTCGATCCGAACCATTAGATGTGTTCTCTATATTGAAATGTGCTTGGTGACCAAATTTTACATTTTTTGGAATTTTTTTACTATTTATTAAGCCACTTTGAAAATTGCTAATCCAACGGTTTCACTGTTTGAGTAAGCCACCGTTGGATCAGCGATTTTCAAAGTGGCTTAATAAATAGTAAACAAATTCCAAAAAATGTAAAATTTGGTCTGCAAGCACATTTCAATATGGATAACACATCTAACCGTTCGGATCGACCACTAGAATTTTGAAAATACAAATTTTGAGCCGTTGCATGGAGGTCTCTATGCTACGCGTAGCACCGTAGCCGAGTCCTATATATATATATATATTGAAACCTTAGTTTCCTCATATAAATAAATGAATCATAAGTTCTTTTACTCATTCGGCACAAATTTTGTCCAAAAAAAAGCTTCCCGGTGAAATAGGGTTATAAAATTGTGCAATGCATATATTGTGGATAACTTAGATAAATAAGTTAACTTGATCTATCGTCTTTAATTTAAAAGTTTTTTGTTTGTAGTTAAATAAGAAAATTACTCTTCTACCCTAATGTCTACCTAATTTCTTCCCGAAATACAATCAAATAATGCTATTTTTTTTAGAATTATGGTTACTCTTGTGAAAGTTTTACTGAGAGTTCTGTTATCTTTTAATTGTGATATTTTTACTTGTTGATACTCTAGTACAGTTTTACAAAAAAAAATAGGATTAGAGAATAAGGAGAGATGCCAAAATAATTTCCATATACAGACTAGAAGATTAGACAGCTAAAACTAAAATACTCTTCTCAAAAAAATAAAGTGTGAGAACCGGGCTCTATGATAATATATATGTACATGTACAAATTATAAAATCAGAGGAATGCAATATGATTGAAACTATCTGCTTTGTTTTATACAGCAATGATGTCAAGAGATGGTTTGATGTTTGTATATGGGTGACTGTCTCTCAAGAGTTCAATCTAATGGATATTTTGAAAAATATAATAGAGCAAGTTGAGCCTCTCCCTCAAAACTACCTAGAAGGTGGAGAAGTGTATTTACTTACAAAGCTTTGTAAAACTCTTAATGGTGAGAAGTACACTGTAGAGGACCATTTACGTCCAAACTCTCATGACCCTCAAGCTGGTGAGAATGACCCTCAAACATTGCCAAAAAAGTACCTTCTAGTCCTAGATGATATGTGGAGAGATGATCTATGGACTCAAATTGGTAGTGTGCTACCTGATGCCAAGATTGGAAGTAGAGTAATCGTAACTACTAGAAACCAAAATATTATCGGTGATGCTGAACCATATAAACTTCTATATTTAACTAACGAGTGGAGCCTAGAGCTTTTGATGAAAAAGGCTCTGCCTAATCAAGATTTGAGTGAAGGGTATCCCGCTGAACTGAATGAGGTTGGACAACAACTTGCTAAAAAATGTGGTGGATTACCCCTTGCATTGTTAGTTTTAGGAGGTTTATTATCAAAAAAAACCTACAAATCATGCTGCTTGGAGTAAAATGTTGCGAACTGTGAACTGGGGTATTGATGGGAGAGATTGTACTGACATCTTGGCCACCAGCTACGATGACTTGCCGTTTGTTCTCAAATCTTGTTTCATGTATTTTGCGGCTTTTCCTGAAGACTATGTAATTGATGCTCAAAGTTTATTGCGGTTGTGGGTTGCTGAGGGTTTCATACCGGAAGAAGAATTCAGAACATTCGAGGATACTGCTGAGAGCTTCTTAGAAGAACTAGTGCAAAGGTATAGATGCTTCAATAGTTTTACATTCTATTACAGATTCATTAAACTTACCATTTGACATTCTTTTTTGTTTAGATAAAATATCCTACTTTTTAAATTTAACTGGCTCTTTAAATTCATGACTAACATTTTTCTTATAGGTTAAGTATTTATATTAATTAGTTCAAATACACTTGTTAGTCGTATTCATGCCAACATGTTTCATATAATACGGAGGATCCCATTTAATTAATCTTCTAATTTAATTTCAACAAGAAGTTTGGTTCAAGAGGTTCAATTATCAACGAGATCTTTCGATGATTCCATCAGATATTGCCGTATACATGATCTCCTTCGTGAACTTGCAATTCAAAAGGCCAAGGAAGATAACTTTCTCACAATTTGGTCAAACCCTGAAAATTGGAAGAGCAGCTCCAAGGCACGTCGTGTAGCAATCCATTACTCGGGTTGCGGTGAATTGATGGAACATGCAAATCCAAATCTCCGTTCTTTGCTGTGCTTTGAGGGTCGAATGCCGAATTGCGCTCGGCAAAGGCTCCTTAAGGTGCTTAGTCACATGGGAAGGAGTGATGATTCGGTAGATTGCGAGTGTTTTCATGGACTGAATCAATTAAGGTATTGTTGATTTTTGCATAATAAAACAGTGAAGTCATCAATAGAGAGTATGATGAATTATTTATTTTTTATTGCAATTCTAGAAATATAGTATTAGTGATTAATTGGATCATAGTATTTATAACCCTTTTTGTGAAAAATATATCCCAAAAAAATTGATTTAATTGACATATAATCCAATTTATGTTGTTTTATTTTCTGTACAAACCATGTGCACCCAAATATTCTCAAATGAATCATTATAATTTTTATTTATTAAAAGATCTCCAATGGACTTTTATAATTAAATTGGCACTAGGCAATCTATTTATTAAATATGTGGCGGTGAGTATGGCATCCGACCAAAAAATCTTTGGTGCATTATTTTGAAATAAAAGAACTCGAGCCATTACAAGCAAATGTCTATTTTTCCATTCGGAAACACCATTTTGTTTAGGTATATACACACATTTTTTTGATGTAAAATTCTTTTTGTTGAAGAAATTTGAAAATTTTTATTTATAAATTTCATTCTATTATCAGATCTAAATATTTTAATTTTTGCATCATATTGATTATCTATAAAATTATTAAACTCTTGAAAGTGAGAAAATACTTCATTTTTATTTTTTAGTAAATGTAACAAAGTTACTTTAGAAAAATCGTTTATAAAAATTACAAAATATTGGTATCCATTAAATGATTCAATTGGATCAGGTCTCCACCCAAAAGGTTTCTCGCTTTTACTATTTGATAGATGGAATGGTAATCTAGTATGTTTTCCTAATTTACATACTTCACTCCAATTTTGGAAAATCACGAATATATTTAAGGATTTTATTGGAAGATTGTCCTAGTCTTTTATGCTAAAGAGTTTCTAAATTCTCTTGTCTTCTAACATTTACATTTAACTTTTCATAATTTAAAGAGTAGAGTCCATTTTCTAAAAAATGTTTACCAATTATTTTTCTAGTTTCCTGATTTTTAAATATTACATATTTGAAGAAAAAATTGCATTACAATTTAATTCTTATATTAATTTTTTAATTGAAATTAAATTTGTAGAGAAACTAATTGTATACAAAATATCATTTATATTTTTTGAAAAAATATTACATACTCCCATGCCATAAATTTTGGTTTTCATACCATTTGCAACAACAACATGTTGGTCATTTTTGAATAAATATTGAGTGAGTCTATGGTACTATGCTATATCATGAGTTGATCCGTAATACGCATCAATATTTATGTTCTTGAAATCTTAATAGTAGGGAATTTTACAAACTGCCCATCCTCTAGAAAAGATCAAACAAAATACCATATCATCAATTTTTTTTTGACAAAATGCTCTTGTGGGCCCCAAACTTTCCTTCCCTTCCTCTCCCCCTCTGCATGTTACCCCCCGCCCGTCCTCTTCCACTCCACATAAATTTGAAAACTTTTTATTTTGGAAAGTGCCAAATGAAGAAGGCTTCATTATTACCAATTTTTTCATACCACATTTAATTTTCTAGACATCAAAATAGTGCTATGTTGCATTGATACAGGTACGATACGGATATGATGATATAGCAATTTTCAAAAATCTAAAATACGATATGCCTATTATATATTTTTTTATTATTTTAATTATGTTATTAAATCAACACCTTTATTATAGGCAGTTTAAAAAATAAGTTACACCATTTTTTTACCTTCGTAAGTATAATCAAACTTAGGATTTCTACCCACCTTTAAAGTGAAATTGTGTATTCCAATAATTCATATTATAGACAACCTTCAAAAAGATTACATATTGTTTTTAATTACATTAAAATATAAGCTTACATATTGTTCTTAACACAGAACAAATGTTAAGAAAATACCAGCAAGACTGGTATGAAGGAAAAAAGATAAAAAAAATAATAATAATAACAGCAAGACTGGTACCAAGGGCATATATCCATGTTACAACAAATAAATATAAAAGAAAATACTACTATTCCCTCTATGTGACATAATATGAAATATTATTTTGTACCAGATAGCCTACTGTATTTGAGAACCCTCTCATCTATAGAGCCCTTTTGTTTATACCCTTTGAAACATTATTTTGTCCAATTCCATTTGTACCCCTAGGTGTCTGTGTTGTTCTTGTTGTGTGAGTCCCTTATAATTAACTGGATGCGATCATACCAATGAATTTGGGTTTAGATCAGGCTAAATTTGTCTGGGCCTCTGACAGAAGGTCATTTTAGACAGAACCTGACAAGAAAAAAAATTCAGTACCACAGTAATCAGTATTTTTTTGTACAAACAGGACTGATTCATATATGAATTGGCTATCAGAAAAACTCTTTTGCACCATACTAAGTTGAAGATTAGTTTAGTTCTTTACATAGAGCAAAGATTAAGTAGATCAGCTAAATAATATAAAAAAAACTGATCCAACTAAATTAATTTAAAAAAAAAGTAAGAAACACTAACTATGTTGTGTTGAGAACTTGAGATGAACATGCAACTTCAGGTCATACATACAGTAGAGAATCCAAGTTCAAAAATCAAACAAACAACTTCATATCATATCATAAAATAGCAATTAGGTCTTTTAGTCCGATTTTGTATTTCTTGCTTACCAGGTATAAAGCTAAATTTGCGTATACTTTTTTTAATTGGAAATATAGCTAGTGTTCTGGAAACCTTAGTTGAGTTCACCTTTCCCATACGAATATCTACTTGCAGACCGAATTTTATATTTTTTTAGAATTTGTTTACTACTTTTAACATAGGTAGAAAATCACTTGATCTGAAATTCTGAACCATCCAAAAGCAGTGATTTTCTATCTATCTTAAAAAATAGTAAAAAAATTCTAAAGGAATATAAAATTTGGTCTACAAGTACATATTAATATGAAAATCGTTTTGAACAGTTCGGATTGACCGTTAGAATTTTGAAAATGAAAGTATTGATCTGTATTACATACGGACTAAATCGTGATATGAATAATACCATAGACTCACTCATTAATCTTTGATGCAAAACATGTGGTCGGTGCATTTTGATTTTTTGAACAAAGATTTATAGAGTTTGAAGCAATACCACAACATTTTGGGAGTTCTTGTTGAGCCAACCGCATGAAGTAGAATCCGTTGCATCCTGATTGCATAAATTCATTCTTCTTTGGTTCGCTGGATTAGTTGCCTCACTTGATCTTGGTTTTCTTGGACTGGGTTACTCAGACCCGTTTCACCTTTTTTTTCTCATAATATTCCCTTGAAATGGAGACCTCCATTTTCTGAACAAATGGAGATGATGTGTCTCTTTCATTAAACTATTTTTCTTCTTTCTATTCCTGAGAGTCTCTTTCATTTTCTGTTTCACTTGACCAAATTGAGAATCTCCTTCCCTCTCTGTCGTTCTTCTTTTTGGTCGGAGATGAGAATGCAAGAACCAACATCGATATTGGGTATGGCTATCTTTTTTGCAATTTGTAAACCTATCAAGGTGATTTTGGAGATTAGTGAGGCTACGGTTTTGGGATTTTGGTGTGTAGACTCGATCTTTTGTTTTATATGGCTGTTGAACACTGATCCTAATCTCTCGGTTATGGATTTGATCAATTTTCTTGCTTGTTGGAGCATCTCGGGTTGGTAAGCCATAATTGCTGTTATTTAGGTTTGATCGTATTTTTCGAGTTTACGGTATTTTGCTTTGATGCTTGTCTTTAGGGTACTCGTTATTTGGTATTGGGTTTCGGTATTTTGCTTTGGTGCAGCACTTTGCCCCTTTTCTGGTTTTACTAATATTTTTGGTACTGAACTGGATAAGAACAAACATTCTTGTTATTTTTCTGGTATGGTTGGCTGCCTTGTGCGGCTCTTGGTGGCCTTTAAGGCACTTGGTTTATTTTCTTTAATCGGGTTATCGGACCATGGACTCGATATGATATTGATTTTTGCGGAACAAAACAATGAAGTGATAAATAGAGAGTATGATGAATTATTTGTTTTTATTGCAATCTAAGTATCAAAGTTTTTAAACTGAGGCTTTATAAAGCCAATTTCTATATAGTCCCTAATGGTTACATAATGGTCAAATAAAAAGAGGAGTTGTCTTTGTTTTATTAACTAGTAACTTTTTTTTTTCTAATAAATGGTCAATGACGAAAATACCCCTAATAGGTCTGAGGCCTAACTGGTGCTCTAATTATCTTGTTTGTCAACAGGTATTGTCAACTTAGGGGAAGATTGAGTAGTAACAGAAGTTCTTTTGAGTCATTCATAGGCGGCCTGAAATTTGTGGAGACCATTGATTTCAGTGAACTATATGATCATGGTGACTTGCCTGATGATATATGGAATGTGAAAACACTTAGGCATGTGAAGCTAAATTGGAGAAATTATACCTCAGGACCCTCATCATCTACTGACCTAAAAAATCTGCAGACGCTCTTGTATGTGAAGAGCAGAGAGTCATGGAATGCACAGTTACCTAAACTACCGAATGTGCGCGATTTAGATATCAAAGTGGAGAGCTCGTTTTCATGGGATTTAATGGCCAAGTTGTTTGATACACTGAATCATCTAACCCGTCTTGTATTAGTAGGCAGTGAAGTGCCGCAAACAATAGTGGAGATGGAAAGGTTTCCATTTTATCAGCATTTACAATCTCTGGATCTAATAGAGAAGTCCTCACCCCGCAACAACAAGTTGTCACCTGTGGTTGGCATGTTTCCCATCCACGTCACAGTGCTTAAACTCTGGAATCTTCATTTCAAGGAAGATCCGCTGCCAGTGTTAGAGAAGCTTCGCAGCCTCAGGTTGCTCAGGTTGGTGGGAGAAGAAGTGAATCGAAAGATGAACTGTTCTACTGGAGGCTTCCAACAGCTACATGAGTTGATGTTTTCGGACCTAACCAATCTAGTAGAATGGGAGATAAATGAGGGTGCCATGCCCATACTTAAGGTACTGTTACTAGGCAATTGTAGAAAACTAAGGGTGCCTCTCGGGCTTCAGTACCTGTCCAACCTCAAAATACTTTCCGTAGATGACTGCAGCGAATTCCAAAATCATGCAGATGAGATTCGCAACAACATCTGCAAACATGTTCCCAACATAGATATATGATAGGGCCAGCTTCGATCTGTAGAATGCTTTCCTTTAATTTATTTGTGTTAGTGTTTCGATCATTTCGGTACTGCTATCATTTTATTTTTGCTTTTAATTTATTTGTTTATTGTTTGTTTTATTCTGGAGTTGTTGAATATGTTTTGAAATCTACAAAAGACAGAAGACTATGTATTTTACTTATAACTGCCAAAATTATTTTCTTTTCCTTTTAATTTATGTTTTTAAATAAATGATTCTGTTTTGGTATAGTGGTGCACATATTTTACGGAGGTCCCCTCTAGATATGTATTTCGAACATAAAAGACAAAAATACTGTATCATGTTGATTTGTTTCTAGCTGTCATTTTTTTTATTTTATTAATTATAAATTTTAAAATATTCTTCTAGGAAAAAAAAGGCTCAATTTTAAAATCTGCCGCATAAACATGTTATCAATGCGAGAAAAACAAACGAAAAGAAAAATTAAGGACCGCTATATGGAAGTCTGGTTCGTTTTTCTGTATCAGAATTTCAAATTTCAGTTATTTTTAAATTTGAAATTTTCCTTAATACTCTTTTAGAAGTTTTGATTTAAAAACTATATACAATAAATTAAAGAAAAATTCTAGCGTACATCAAACTTTTATGTCATTAATTCACTGAGGTAAAACTTATAATAATTTTCCATCTATGCCATTTGGCAAACTTTTGATTGTGAAAAATTCTAGCGTACGTCAAACCTTTGATTTAAAAACTTCTAGCGTACGACAAGAATTCATTTGGCAAAACAAAAACAAAAAACAATTCTCATAATTTTCCATCTGTGCCATCAATTCACTGTGATTTTGATTGTTTCCCTTCAATTTATAATGAACTAAATATATTCAACAAACAAACTTTTTTTAATAATTTCTCTATATTTGAGTTCCATTGAATCATTGAGGTCTGTACTTTTATGTTTTTCATTTTAAATTTCACTTTTTTTAATTAGGATCCTTCTTGTAACAGACTATTTTAGTAATGCAATTCAAGCCTATGGGCATTTTCTCAAAAAAAAAAAATATAATTGACAAGTGAAAATATTTAATTTGTTCCTAATATTTATTTTGATGTTGTTGTTGGTTTTGTGATCTACCTAATTTTTCAAAGACAATATATTACTGTTATGATGTAGTATCTATTTATATCTTTAATTATTTGATGTAATTATATGTGCATGGTTAGTCACCATGATATGGATAACTAAGATTGTAGCCACACGTTGCAACAAATTTTTAATCTGAATTGATCATTTGTGGGTTTTTTTTCACAATATATAATTACTGGTATTAAAATAACATCGAGTAACTAAAGAAGAAATTTGCCTAAAAAATAATATTTTCCTGGGAAAAATAGAAAGGCAAATATATATATTTTTTCGGAAAAAAAAGCATCTTTACAGAAGATTATTTTGTTGGTGAAACTCTGAATTCTCTCCAGCTTTAAAATGAATAGGGAATAGTTAGATAGAAACCTGTTTGATTGCTGATACAACTTCATCTCCTATTTTTTTTTTTCATTTTTTTTTATTAATACAACTTCCATTACAAATTCCTAGTAACTAGAAGTCCTGATATTAGGGGTGCAAACGGATCGGATAGTGGTAAAACCATATCCGTATCCGCTTTTATTTTTCAGATATGGATATGGATCGGATATTTGACGGATACATACGGATACGGATACGGATCGGATATCCGTAGATATAAATATTTTTTTAATATATATTAAATTATATGGTATATATCTATTATTCGAATATATTAAATTATATGGTATATATATTAAATTATATATTAAATATTTTAATATATATCTATATTCTGCAGAATATAATGATCATCTAATCCAAGCGCTAATTTTATACCAGTAATTAATGTTCCTTGTTAATTACTATTGAATATTTATATATAGTTTTTTTTGTCAATTCTATACTCTTTTTTTATTTTAAATTTATACTCAATGCTTAAAAAGATGTGGCTACAATCTTACAGTCTGTCCTTGTAAAAATGTTTTAATTTTTACAGACCTACTTTGGTTCGATAGGTGAAATAATCATTCGATTGTATCAAGATCCGTGCTAAGTGCATTAAAATCCATGTAGATCTGTTTTAATTTTTGTGCACACCAATCTTAATGCTAATTGTACGGTGTTAGAGCTAATTGAACCTAAAAGTAGTCCGATGGCCATGGGACCTACTCCTATCTCATTGAAAAAATGTTTTTTTTTTTAATGAAAGGCAGAGGCTGCCCCAATATCATTGAAAAAATGTTAGAAGATTACATAAATGAACAAATAACGCAGGTTTTGAATTACGATAATTAACCAACGGCACACACAAAATTACAAATCCACTTGGGCGGGAGTCGCCTTTTAAAAGAGCAAGTTACATAATAAACCACAAAAACAATGCCACAGACATCTTGTCCATATGCCCTAAAGTAATCCAAATTTTGATATTTCATACGAACCGTACGATCAGAATTCGATCCGAGGTAGATTGCCTGTGGCCCTTTACTTTACGTGTCAAAACCAATCGAACGGTCGGGATTTAAATTGAAAATTTGAGAGACTGTAGGAGAATCAAATTCACAGATATCAGCACCTACAATTAAATACATTCCTTGAAAGAGCGCCTCCTTTTTTCATCTCTCCTTCCTTTTGCTCGATTGCTCTTAAACCCTCTTCGTTTCTCTTCACAGAACCCTAGAAAGGACAAGATCTCTCTCTCTCTCTCTTTCTCTCTCTTACCAACGCACACAACACTGAACACACACTCGCACATGCGCGCGATTGCAAAGCGAAGCAAGGATTTGATCGCGAACAACTCAAGAAGGTTTGATATCTGATAAATTTCTCTTCGGTTCTGATCTACTCTGTTTAGTAGCGTTCTTGGTTAGAAATTATGTTATTATTTGATAATGTTAGGTTCTTTGTTGGAAAATTTGTGTTTCTTTGCTGAAGTAAGTTCTTGGTTTATTGGTTAGTTGGTTGGAAAATTTCTGTTATTACTTGTAAATGTTAAGTTCTTGATTGGGTTTAAGTAATGGATAGCTTTCTCTTGCTCGTCCTTGTAAAAGTGTTGATTTGTTATTTTTCCTGGATTTTCTTAATTTGAATTTCGATTGGGTTTTCCAAAATGCCCCTAATTTGCTAGGTGCCAGAAATTAGTGCAAATTTGATAGTGAGCAGCTAAGTTCTGAGTAGTATGTAGAAACTATGGCTCCTTTGCACTGTAATTATAGTTTCTTGATTGCATACTTGTTTGTACTAAATGAATTGCACTAATTTGAGTAACTAATTTCATGCACAAATGAATTGCACTAACGATATGTTTAGTGATCTAATTTTTTTTAATTAAATATATGTCAATGTTAATTATTAACTCACTTTCGTTCTGAATTTCAAAATTTTGTTGTTCTAAACTTCTAATTTCAGCACGTACAATGGCTAAAGCTGCTAGCCCAAGCTTTCAAAGGCAACTACAAAATGCCTCAATTGAAGCTACAGTGTGTCAGATTGAAAAACTAAATCCTAAAGAAATCCCCATCTTTCTGACCCATCTCTCAAATGCAAAAGACCCTGAAAATTTTAACGGATATCAGAAGTTATCCATATTAAATGCCCTTGTCAAAATTCAAGGCCAGAATATCATACCATATATAAGCGCAATCATGTCTTTACTTATTCAAGCTTTAGAATTCAGCCATGAGCATTCTACCTCTTCTCTTCACGAGTCATGTGCTAGGCTGACATGTGCAATTGCTCAATACGGGATTGACCCCTTGGTACCAGAGAGTGAAAAGATCGAGATTATTAGCTCTCTTTGCAGGCCTCTTTCAGATTTCTTAATGAGCCCTCAAAAGAATGTTGCCTCGGTTTGTGCATTTTGTATAAAGGCCCTTGTTGAAAGCAATAACTGGAAGTACTCATCCAGTGATCTGGTAAATCAGATTTGTTCAAAAGTTGCGGGTGCTCTTGAAGAAGAGGTTGGCCATGCTGGGACTGGTTCACACTTGGGTTTGGCTATATCTCTGGTGAAACAAAACCCATACGTAATAGAACCCTATGCAAGGTCTCTCTTAACATCAGGGTTGTTTTTCTTGACTGATGGTGGGCCCCAAATGAAGGTGCTTTCTGTGGAGATGATCCAGTCAATTATCAAATGTGTCAACCCAAGAGCTATCTCTTCTGAAATCCGAAATGTCATCAATGTACTTGAGAATTTGGCAGATGATTCTTTACCGGGCATCAGTGGTGCGGTTTTTGAGGTACTTGAGACAGCTAAGATGGTAGAGGCAAGAAGAAGAAGTGTTGGGTTGGAGAATAGCTGGAGCCCGGTTGTGGGTCTGGTTTTGAGCTCCAAAATGGGTAATGGTTTCAATTATGAATCATATGGAGAGATTGATAGTAATTGGGAGACAATGTCGGCCAAAGATGCACGCTCCTTCAAGTCCACTAGTGGGCGGGTTAACGGGTTTGGTTATGCGGGCTCAGGATCCAGAGAGCATTATCCAATGGAGACCTCGCATTCTGGCGATATTGTTGGATCGGGTAGTGATGGATGGGGAATAACAAGGTGCATGACGCGTGATCAGGGTGACAGGTGTTTGTTTGAGAAAAACCCCAACCATCTTCATCAGGTACCAAAAAAATTGTTCTAGACCCTTAATTTGGTTATTACTTTATTTGTAAACATATCATGGATTCAGATGGTGATTATTTTTCTGGGTAAGTGTAATTCAATTAAGGTTCAAAGTGCCCAACAAAAACCTTCCAAAGTCAGTACCATACTAATAATGCTACTTATTCTAGATTTCTAGTGTCATTGACTAGTACCAATATACAAACAGTTGACTGGTGTTTTGATTTACCACACAGCATGGCCATGAAACTACCAGTAACTTACTATCTCCACTTAACCAGTGTACCAGTGCACTAGGTGTCATTTAAATGCAGATCTGGTAACATCACCAACTAAAATTCTTAATGCATGCATACAGAGAAGTTAGCATTTTTAGTTTTTGTTTATCCTCCCCCCACCAAAAAAGGTATAATTGTGTTTTGTTGTGTTGATTTTAGAGAATCAGTCGGCGCAATTCTGTGGACAACTTGACTCTGTTGTCAACTCCACAAAAAAGATATTCTACCCCTGACCATCTTCATCAGGTACACATTTTTTGTTGTAGACCTTGTAATTTGGTTATTCCTTTATTTGTTAACTTATCATGGATTCGGATGGTATTTTTTTGGCTAAGTGCTGTTCAATTGAGGTTCAAAGTGAGTGTTGACCTAAATTTAATAGAAAATTGTGAAATGCCCAACATAAACCTTCCGAAGTTGGTACCATGCTATTTTGATTTACCACACAATATGGCCATGAAACCTACACTACATTCTCATCCATTAATACCAGTAATTTACTATCACCACTTAACCAGTGTACACTGTACTAAGTTTCATTTAAATGCAGGTATGGTAGCATTACCAACTAAAATTATTAATACATGCCCACAGATAAGTTAGCATTCTTTTTTTGTTTATCCTCCAAGCGCAAAAAAGATATAATTGTGTTTTGCTGTGTTGATCCAGAGAATCAGCCGGCGCAATTCTGTGGACGACTTGAGGAAGTTATATTTGTCAACTCCAAAGAGCTATTCTACCTCTGATCAGAAGCTGCAGAGTCAGTTCTCTCTTAGTTCAACTTTCTTGCAGAGACAGGGCCCACTCGTCAGTCCCGAATCAGCACAACACAGAGCAAACCTTCTGCATGGTAACAGCTCTGAAACGGAACAGAGAAAGACGGGTGGTGGCAACTTGGATGGGACCCACATGCCATCTTGCAAAACTTGTGGCGAATGGAAGAGACGAGAAATAATGAGCAGAGGAGAACGTAATATTGGGGTTTTTAATCTGGTTTTGGGAGCTTTGACTGTCATGTTTGCAATTATTTTTTGGGTTTGGTTGATGGAGGCTGATCAAGGGTGTCAGTTAGTTCCTACTTAACATTTTTTTTCTTCTTGTTTTCTTTCCTGTTGTTTGTTGTAAATGTAGTTCATTTAATTCTTAGTTAGATCAAAAGAGAAAATAACCCTTTAAAATAGCTGCTGGAGGGTATAAATATAGTTACTCTTTGTAATGGATAGAAAACCTCTTTCTTTGGTTAATGCTGTTATTTTCATGCTATTTGTTCTGCTAACGAAAAGTTCGTAAACTCTTTAACTTATTCCAAATGAGTTATGACATTTTTTTTATTGTGCGTTAGACGTATTGAGAAACATTAAACATGTAAAGACATCATTATTTATGTTTTAGTTTCTCAAACAACTGCATTCAACAAAACATTGAAAATAACAATTAAACAGTATTTTTTATGAAGAGGTGGTAAGGATTGCTGTGGAATATATTGTCTTCTCGATTGATCAGATGCTATTGTTTGAGAAACTAAAACTCATAGTGGATAATAAAAATATCACATTTGAAATAGCTTATAAAAAGAGAACTAATATGTTAAGAAAAGAAGAATTTCATAATTATGTATTTCTCCTTTTAAAATTCATAATATCGTATTTTACTCTTTTTAATGTTTAAGTACTCTATTAAATCACATTTTAAATTTGTAAAGTTCTCATTTTGTCTGATAATATATAGCATTTGTAAAATAATATTGTCTTCTAATTAACCGGTATGAAAGAAAATATTCCATCCCTCTACTACACACAAATATATACCTAAATATCATTGTTTGCATCATAAGTACATAAATGAATTATTTCTCATCGTAACCATTCATAAAAAAAATTAAATACTTTTCTTACACAAATTACATAACTTTTGTTTTTTAATAAAGGGTAAATAAGAAGTTAAGAACTCTATAGATTAAAAATAAGTTCAATAAAATAATAAAAAAATGAATAAATTTGTGAGATATTTTAAGAAATATAAACACTATGAATTTTAGAAGAAAATTTAGTAATTATACTTTTTTCAAAATAAAATACGTAACTATCCTCCCTAAAAGAAATGATGGGCCTTATTAGTGTTTTGAAAAAAAATGGTTAGTCAAAGATCGGACCGAACTATCTGTGGAATCGATCTAGACCATGATCAAAACTCGGATCAAGGATAAAGAGGATCTTAACACGGTTCTTTGTGTGTGTTTTTTTTTCCACAAGACCCGAACTAACCCCCGATTCTAAACTCATGGACCGGACCGGACCATACCCGGACTAAATCCGGATTGATAAATTCAAATTTTAAAGCTCAAATTTAAAAAAAAAATACTCCTAAATTTAATTTAAGGAAAAAATTGGACCCATACCTATATAAAAATAGATCTGATGGTTCTAATTTTTCTTATTTATTCAACAATTTAACATGTTTAAAAAAAAAAAAAAAACCTGTGAACTCGTATGTAACGGACTCGAGAACGGATCGAACCATGTGAATTTGGACCATGATCCTAGCACAGATTTGAACTAACTATTTCAATTCGAACCCGCTAAATCCAAACCGTGTAGATCCATAGACCTGTTGGACCATGGACCGTACAAAACCGTGAAGCAGCCGAGTTCCAGCCCGGACGAGCCCAGCCCATTTGCAATACACTAGACCTTATCAAGATCGCATTGCATGCCCCCAAAACAAATTGATCGGACGGTCTGTAGCGACACTCGTCGCAGTCTCAATGGATTGGATGAAAGATACTATCGCGGTGCCCACCAGCACCATGTGCGTTAACACGTTTTCTTTTCCTAATTTTGTACGTGTTTTCAAAATGCAAGAATTTACCGTTGATAAAAAAAAAAATCCACCCCTAAAGACTTTATTATGACCTGCCGCGCGCTTGGTCTCAGAGATTGTGACGTAAAAAAATATTTTATAAAAGTTCTAGAAGAATCTAACCTCGCCGTCCAGTATAATTGATCAGACGGTGTATATCGCGTTCTTTGGTTCGGTGCCACGCGTCTTCTTCCTAACTAACGATCATCCCAAATCCCAATGTTGGGGCCCCCCATGTTCGTTGATTTCTTTCTCCATTGTTTGCTGAGCTACCCTCTGTGTTTCCAGCACCCAATATCATTGTTTTAAAATTCGGTAAGAATTCAAATAGAAAATCAGTATTTGGCTTCGAATATTCGACCACATCTGACTGTATATTTGATATTCGGTTCTGCATATGCAGTTACATATCTACATATTCAACATAAAGTATTAGATACTTTCTTAATTTGTATACAAATTAATATGAATTCTCATTTTAAAATTTGCATATATAAATTCTAATAAAAATCCGATTATATAGCTGCATATCGTATATGCAGTATGCTGTGATCTTTCGCATACCGCATAAGAACTGAATATTAAAACACTACCCGATACACAACCCGATACACAACCCAAAAAGAAAATAAGAGAGAGTTCATACCATTTATACATTTCCACCCAGGGCAAGAATTTGAGATCGAACTGAATTTGCATGTGCACTTTTAACATGCTAATGCAAATGAAGGATAGGGGACCAATATAATGGCTTTACAAAAATGGCAACTTCTACGTGGGATTCTTTATGAAATGGCAATCTCAGAAATTTCTTGAAATGGAGGCCATGCTGCTATGAAGTTTGATTGAGGAGGCCGACCTTATTCAATGGTACCAGGAAGATTGAAAAATAATTCTAAGGGCAATAGGTTAAAGTAGCATACAAGTTTTCTTTCCATTTATTTAATGAATTTGTTGGTTGGTTGGCAATCGGAACTAACCTTAAAATTCTTGTATGATTGTATTATTACCAAAACATTGAACATTTGTGCATTGAAAATGACATTTTTCTCCAAGAAAAGTAAAAAAGATGTACACCACCAAAACATTAAACAATTTGTACAATCACTAAATCATTCTCTAGCAGACGTTTTTAAGCTCGGATAAATTAATACATATACAATTAGACATATCAACTACTTGTGGTTTCAAAATCAATCGTTAACCTAAACATTTCTTGGACCCAAAAGAACACCTCTATCCAAATTTCCAATCCTGATCAAATTTCATTTTCACCCATAAAATTACTAATCAGTAAATCACAAATACACATAAAATGCTGCAAGTGGAAACATAGACATACTAAAAGGTGTTTGTACCAAACTACCCTTTATGCGCTTTAAAGACAAAAAAAAAAAAAAGTCAAACAACAGCTGTAGAGACCTCGACTGCGCCTATTTTTTCCCTCTTTTTTGCCACTTTATTTGGGCCAGTTGTCCCTCGAAACACCAAAAACTATACATAATTTCTTTTTTAATGTTTGAACGACATAACCTGTATGCCTATAAGTACATTTACATTAGTATTTCTTTGGTTTGTTTTCTTTTTAAATGGTGAAGAAGGCTCCATTTCCTCGTCCTGTCTTCCACCAAGTACTTTTAAGTCTTTTTGTCTTTGCTTTTCTTCATCATCCCTCCTTGAATCTCAAACAAAGTATAAAGACAAAGAACCTCTCCTCTCCTCTCCTCTCCTCATACTATTATAGTGCACATTTTTAATTATGGACAACAAAACTAAACAAAATAAATAGTAAATTTTATGAAGCTATGTACGTTGCAGATTTGTTCAAAAATGCTCCTTGTGGAACTCAAAACGGGCTACGCCTCTTTGGTTGAACTCAAAGCAAAGTCTGCTTAGTTCTTGGGCCAGTAGTGGGACCCCACAGTAAAACACTCCTGCATAAACATAATATTATTACACAATGACCACAAGAAAATTCAATATTATACTTAAAAAAGTTCTTTGTGTGCAACTAAAGGTGTTTCTTTGGCTAATTTGGTGTATGTTTTGTTATCATAATCATAGTTATACATTTATACTGGAAAAGGTAAATGCTAGTATTGTACTCAGTTACACAATTTAGAGCTAGTGGGTATAGTTGAGGCAAATTTGAAAAATAAATGTATAATATTTTGCTGGTTCCGTATGACACCACTACTATTTGAGTGAATGTATAGAGAAGTTATGACCAAATTTTCAATTGCTTTCACATCTAGCATTATACAGTAGGGTATATCTGAACAAACCAGCAGGTGTAGTGTTAGTATTCCTGGGTAATTATTCTTATGCCAGTCTGTTAATGTAAAGAACCAGCCAAGAATAGTTATGCTTTTCTGGTTAAAAAAAGAAATCGCTGTAATTGAAATTACCTATTTTGGCATAAGGATGCTTGGAACCAATTTTAGACAAAACCTTCTTCCAATTTGGTTTTGCAAAATGGGTTCGAACCTACAGCACAGAGAAAAAGAAAGGTTTCATCACCATGCGTTTGTCATTGAATTCCAATAAGAAGAAAAAAAATTGCAACAAAATTGATAAGAGGGAATGATGCTCATACTCTGGTTCCAGAGACCACATCTACACCATTCTTGGCATGGTTTAGTGCTTGGAGCATTGTAATAAGGGCCGACCTGGCATCGCCTTCCTCATAAACACTTGTCAGGTAATTGTGCATCTCAATTATACCCTAAAAATATAATTATTAGGTTAGCATTACTGAAATGGCAGGTTAGAATATTGTCCGGTGCTCAATGGGTACCAAATATACAGAGTTTTCTTTTCTTATATCTTTATTCTTAAATTTGAATGATCGAGCATGATAAGAAAAATGTACCCTTTGGTCTAGCTCAGCAACCTCATTCATGACACCCTTGAACCAATCAAAGGAACCCTGTTCACGTGTGACCCAATAGAAATATGCATTTGTTGTCTTAAACAACCTTTTTGGTCGAGATGAAATTCTCATTAGCGTTCCCAAGTCAACATGCGCACGGTTTATGGAGAGTGGCGGATACAGATCTTCAAATGCTTCCTTTAGGAAAAAAAAAAGGAGAGGCATTAGATAAGTAGTAAAAGTCTTTAAAAGTCGTGAAATACAGAATAAAGAAGCCCATAATCCAATACTTAGTAAAGGGTTACTTTGCAAATAATCCATCCTAAATATTGTTGTAATAAAATGCAAACTAAATATAGGATGCAAGTAAACATTATGTTCTATTTTCCATTTTGTCCACAATGGACATGGATAGCTAGCATGAGTGAGCATCTACCAGTAACTAAATCATGGTTGCTAACACAATAACAAGCAACTTACATCTTCTTCCTCCATTTTCACGATATTGTTGAGTAGATCTTTCAAGATACTAATAAATGGTGTTGCCCCAATCCCTAATCCAACAAGCAACAACACATCATAGTTTTTGTAATCTTGTGCAGGTGAACCATAAGGCCCATCAATCAAAAGCTTTGGCAAGCTGCAGTAAAAAATTACGTCAATGAATTTTTTTTTTAAAAAAAACATGTTTAATTCTCTGTTTTTCAAGAGAGTCAAGAAAATTGCAACATTTTCTGACAAACAAGCTCACTTGAACTCTTTCGATCAACCACCAAATTACTTTTGACTTCCTAACTGAACAGACCTAATAAATACAAATATATAGATTTTTAATTTTTTTGCTTTATATTTCCATCTGGAGCAAAGAACAATTTGAATTTCAAGTTTTTTTCATCATAATAACTTATTATCTCTTCAGACAAACAGCCTGAAAAATGGAATACAAATATACCTCTTTTTGGTATTTTCATCTGCTCTGAGGAGGCCACTTTTACCACCAACAGGAGGCTCACAAGCCAATGAAAACACTCTCTTAAGCTCTCTTGTCCAGTCACCGAGTTGCCTCACATGAATGCTTAAAAAGTCATCCCCAGGTGCTGAAGTAATTGAAAAGGGATGCCTAATAAACATGTAGCCAGGAATGGTTGAGACAATATACAAGTTCATATGACAAATGTCTTATTTAACTCAAAAAATTCATTCGCACATTTGAAGTTGAATTTTAAAAATATTCAAAAGCATTTCAAATCCAAATATCTATTTAGTAGTTAAGCAAAAGATTTTTGGAACTTTTAGAGACTTTTTAGAGTTATTGAAAAAAAATTGACATTTAGTGCAAAACTTCCAGCAAAGAGAACAAGCGTTAATGCAGTTGAATGTTTGGAGTGTGAAAATAGCAAACATAATTGTCATAAATATGAAGTTTTCAATTGTGAAGCCTGTTTGCACCTTATCAAATTATATGAAATAAAAAGAAAATGTACCATTCAAAGGGAGAAACAGCCGGGCATTGAACAAACATGTATTGGCCACTCTTGTATCTGAAAGTTGGCGGCTTTGACATTTGTAGTGTTAGAACATTACCAGGGTAAATGGCAACCTACAGAACACAACTATAATGTTATAATAGAATGGACATCCTAAAGGAATGTTATGCCAAAAGGATCTTTATTATACGCACCTTTAGCAACCTGACAGAGTAGTAACCAGATCTGAGCACTCGTAGTGTCCGCTCGCCTCCATAGATTAAAACTGGAACAGCCAAATACATCCATGTCTGTTTCACAACCAACAAAACTCATAAGAAGAAAGAAAAAGAAAAGAGTTTGCTATTAGTAAAACTTACATAAGAAGGCTAGGACGTAGTTTGGTTTCAATTAGTAAAAAAACAACTGGTATATAAAACTAAACTATAGACCAAAACCTTAGATAAATTTAAAACATAACAAAGCTTACCGTTCTTTTGTACCAGGTGTGGATCAGGTACAAGCATTCACCATGCACCACCAAGCAGACATAAACAATTGCCAACAAATGGTGAGAGTACCAAAATGCATTAAACCCGGTTAATTTGTCAAAAGGTTTTGGCAACTTGACAAGGCTCCTTCTGAACCAATGTGTTGCGAGCGTGAATGCAATAACCATGCAAATTACCATGATAACCCCAGTGATGCCCTCAGCACCACGCACCAACGACATATATGTCGGTTGTGTTTCTCCGAAATAGGGCTTTAATGGTGCGTATTTTTCTTCTGATGCATTTATCAGGCGAGGGAAGTCGCATGCCAGATGGTTGCCAGCATGGAGGATTACACCTACCACAATTGCTGCTGCTATAGTCTGTTACAAGAATGAGTTTAAAATATACATTAGCTAACAGTCCATAATTCAGACTTCTATTGAAGCAAGGCAGAGTATAGCTCAGAAGCGACAACTGCCACATAGGCCTTGTGCTTCAATTTGAAGTCAACTTACAATTCAGTCCCACACTTGTACAGGTAAATATTGCAAATATCCAAATTAACATATATTGGAACAAAATTGATGCCTATAAAGTAGCCTAGTGATGCTGAGGTGTGAACAAATTAAAAGTAATTATCTATTGAAAAGAATCTCAATTAACTGGAATAGCTTGAGCTTATTTTTCTGTGGAAAGTCTTTTATTTATACAAGGATAAAAGAATATTCCTTCTAAAAGCTGTTCTTATAAAAGAGTAAAGGTTCACCACCAGAATTACTTTAGCAATTAAATAAGTACTTCTAATCCAGGACCAAATTGCAAAATTTAAATAATTTTATTCTGGAGAATCCTCAGAAAACTTTTTAGTTTTCAATTAGAAAATGGTCTCCTTCATGTCCAGATGTCTCTTGGTGTATGTAAAAGGAAAAAAGTAGTGATAAGTGGGAAACAGGGAGGGAACTCTTGGGAACACACTAACACTAGGTCAGCTACTAAACTATCTAAAGTGGAAGCAAGCAGTATGGTCCAATATGTGTCCCCACTATATGAAATGTTATGTTTCCACCTAGCATAAGGATGCATAACTTGTGTATAAAAGAAACATCTTGTGTCTAAGGACCAGAAAGAGACAGATTAGTAAGCTTTAAAGTAGTACCTAGTGGCATGGTATCACTAGAGCAGAGTTATTGTAGACTAACAAAACTGTGATATGTTAGAGCACAAAGGTGAAAACGCACATGAATAGTGAGTTCCAAAACAGAGTGACAACTATTATAAATTCACAATAAAGGAGGCCACACAATAAATTCATACAATAATTGCTGTCTGCTGCCAAAGCCACATGCATTTGTTGTAAATTATAGAATGTACCAAAATTTCATGAAAGCCCCTGTAGAACGTCAAGATTATCCCATTCAACCAGTGAAGTTATGAAAATTCTATAATAAGATTTCAAAACATATAAAAATATTAAATATCCTAATAACCCCCTCCCTCACATAATTTTTGAAAATGCTGAAGCTATAATTTCTACAGGTACTTGTGTATGAAGAATGTTTCCACACACTGGGGGAACATGATTTTTTTGGTATATATAAAATGCATCACATTTCACAAGGTAATAAAGTGCACCGTGAGATTTTTCTGGAATCATGAGTATGTAGAAAATTTCACTCTCAGAAATTTCAAATAGAAGGCAATAATAAAGACACACAGCACTAACCTTGTGAAAGTTAATATTATCATCAAATGGAACAAATCTCGAGGCACGAGTCGATCTCAGCCATGTAATTGTGTTTCGACAGACCGGGAACAAAATAAGAGCCATGTTAAGTTTTAAAGTCTCAGCTGCACCTTTAGCAACTGTAACGCAGTACCCCATGACATGAAAAGCGTATCGGTTTCTATACTGCATGAACTTCCAAATGAACAGGCCAATCATGACCATAATCCAAAGGGCTAGGACCCACATGCGGCGCCAGTTGTCTTCTAAATAGTAGCGTAATTTGGTGCTAAGTTTACGCATTGGGCTTTTCTGTCGAAGCGCGACTAGGTTTTGACTTAGTGCCTGGCTGGTGTAGCTGAGTGCTTGGCTGTAGTTAATGTATGTGTCCTTCTGTAGCAGTAATGTCTCTAGTTGCCACAACTGCATGTCATTGTAATTTATTGTTAGTTCAGAAAATCATAATAATAGTAAAAAAAAAAAAAAATTTAATGGTCACTGTAAGGAACTTATCCTTTATGCTCTTGTAAGTAGATATTTTTTCCGGAAAATTGCTCCAATACACATAGTTTTTGTTGGATGGTTCATATTCATTTGATTGATGGTTATGCTATATTATTAATGTTTTCTAACATAAATGACAATGACATAAAAATAATTTTCTAGTTATCCATATTTATAGTGAATATTTTCTTAATGAAAGTTGGAACTAGTTTAAAACGTAAATTAAACATTCCCTATTTATCTTTGTTTACTCAGAAGGATACTATTGGCCTTGCCCAAAAAAAGTTTGTTAGTTTGTTTAAAAAGTTGATATCTATTATTTAAGCTGACTAGTATTCCAAGTTGAACTAACAGTAAAACTGTAGAAAATAATTAAATTGGTACAAATAAATTAAAACCCTTAAATCATGTGAAAACCAAAGAATAAAACAAAAGAACTAAAACAAAGGAACATTTATGGCGCCACATGTATGCATTTAAGCTTACTGTTCGTTAAAAGCGGTTGGTGGTGGGGCAAGAGGAGGTCAATTTCAAAAAAATCAAAGAACGTAGAATCACAGTTGCGTGCAGCATGTCAATTTCAATTCAAAGATTATTTCTGACAGCTGTTGAACCACTATGAAAAGGATGATGAGATTTGATTTGAAAACAAAATTTTGTATTGAAATTCCACAAAAAGTTGTTGTGTAATGATTTGTGGTTGTGGTTTGTAGACGGTGGGAAACAAACAGGAATTGAATGGGAATACTTTGCTTTTAAGGAAACCCTCTCCCAGAGTCATGAAGAGGTCAAGGATTTGACTAAACAGTCCTGCACTCCTGCCTTTTTTTTTTTTTTTTTTCCGAGTGCATTCATTGCCGGAGAGCAGCTAGAGTTGGAAGTTAATCATCTCAGAAAAAAAAAAGAGAGAGAGAGATCCACTTACATCATTACATCATTTCTTAGTGATACTAAATTACACCATTATTTTTAAAAAAATTTAAATCCAAACCGTTCAACATGACGTTCATATTAAAATGTTATTAGAGATCAAATTTTATATTTTTGTGAATTTTTTTAGTATTTATTTAATATTTTATAAAATCATTATTTTTAGATTATTGAATTTTTGTACTCATCTTAATAAAAATAAAAACATGAAATATGATTGAAATAAAAACATAGAGTATGATTGAGACACAAAACTACAGTGAATTTTGACCCCGCTCTATTATTGAAGTTTATAATATGCAACTCTAATGTGTACTAGACAATTTAGGGTGGACTTTCCTAATGTGATCTGTCTCAGGAATACTGCTTCAAGCAAAAAAAAAAAAAAAAAACCGAGTATGGAAAAAAAAAACGAAACGAAACTAAACAAACACAACATGCTCCGTACAATGTGACAAAACAGTGTACGCCAACACAACCATTTTGGGATAAAGCCTGGAAACAATCTGACATTTTCCCAATTGCAAGGTTTTTGGGAATTGGGAACTAAGCACCATTGTTAAGGGAACTTTCTTGTGCTTTGCGTGTTTTTGTTTTTTGTATGGTCGTTTGTAGTTACCACAGAAAAAGATAACCATAATTCAAAACATTTAATAACCAATTTTATAGGAGAATTTATGGATTATTTGAAAGCCCAAAAAAATGTAATAAATGAAAGGCAGTAGGTAAAATGAGGGAATTATTTCGCGGGAAAATTAAAAAATATATATATAGTCAACCAGTGACGAGTGCATAACATGGGGAGTGGATCAAGTGGACCAAGTCCCAACCAACATTGCATTTTCACACAAATACAATGCGCTTTGTCCTGGCTTCCATGTTACTACTTGTATTTTACCCCCACGAAATAATCGTTTCTTTCAAACTGGACAGATAGACTCTGGAAAGAGACAAACGCTTTTTTATTTTTATTTTACGTTTCAGCTCCCAGTCCCAGTATTTACGGATCAATATATCCTCTCAGGTACCGGAAAGGATGAGCTTCACTTTTACGGTTTGAGATTAGAGACAATCTAAAAAGAACGGTCCGGATCCACTAATTGCAAAAGATTCCTTTTTCAGGTAATGCACCGGATATCAATTCAGTATTTACTGCATTGCGTTTCACTATCCTAAAACTTTGTTGCTTACTAATTTTTTAATTTTAATAAAACACTACTAGATTATTATTTAAAAAAATATGAAAAAAATTCAACGACGTGATCAAATCGATTGCAATTCGCAGTTTTGGGATTTGTAAACGAATATACAAGTTTAAATTTTGAAGATCTAGCCCTAGCCAAGATAGCAAATCGGCTTTCCAATTCCCAAAGGACTGACATAGGTGGATCAAGAATAAATAAATAAATAAATATTCTTGAAACTACTACTTCTAAGTGTTGGGTATTTTTTTAGAGAGGACATTATTTGATAATATTTTATTTTAATAATGTTGATAATTATAAAAATTAAAATTGAACATTATACACACATATGACTTAGAATTATAATGTTCGGAAATTAATAATTTTTAAGCATCATCCAGAAATATGTAAGTTGTATGAAATATAGTTGTTAGACTATTTATATATTCAGTAATATACTTCTAAATTTACTTTCTCAATTTGTAACTACATTTAATATTTTTAAATTCATTATTAAAAATAACCATTATCAACTAATTCCTCCTCTTTTATTTATACTTCATATAGGAATTATATATTCAATAAAATAAAGTGGGTTTAAAGTGTCAACACCTCAATGTAGCCCAGGCCTTCTGGATCCAGCTCTTCCATGATAAGAGCTGCGTATTCCTCCGCTTGCTCCTTCAATCTTGACAATTTATTGGCTGACGCGCTGAGCATTATTATCTGAAAAATAATATTCACAGAGACCTTGTCAAATCAACTATATTAAATCACAAAATTTTATTTTGGAGAGACTTCTTCTTCAAAGTCTTTAGATTATTTAAAAAGTATCAGACTTTGCCTGACATTGAGACCCAAAAAGTCGAGCAATTGATGAAAAAAAATTAAAGAAAGAGCCAGTCAATCGGCCATTTATCTCTTTTGCGTGAGATGACGAAAATACCCCTTACCAACTGCATCTATGATATATGCTTTTGATTCTAGGGTGGAAAATGTTAATTTAATCTTTATTGCTGTGCAACAAAAATAACAAATGGTTGATGTTGCTCGTTTCGCTCAACGACTGCTATTGTCTATTGAAATTTTACGTGATATTGGGAAAGAAATATTTCTTGCGCGCCCAAATCCCCAAGAAACTACAATTTACAAAACAAAATACCAAAAAGGAGCCAACAATACTTTTCAAAACATTTAAAGCCAACAATTGCAAAAGCTGTCTCATATCAAAATTTATGAAAATTTCGTATATACCCACAAAGACTACCAAAACTGCCAAATTCTCGTTTTGTGGTCTTTTCAGGTAATTTATTGCTTGTGATAGTGAGCCCCGCGCCCCCGCCTAATTTTTGGAGTTGGTGAACTCTTATCTTGTCAAGTTTTACTAACCTGGGATCATTAATGAGTTTCCATGGTTTATAACATACGCTATTATTATTCGATACATGTGATGTGTTGTTCAACTATTGTAAAAAGTTAATTTCTAATGGTCAACTCTGCAAAGTAAAATGTAAAAAACGAAAGAACCATGCCTGGTTAGCGTACCTCTTTCACTTCTGCTTCTGTTATTCTTCCATCTGCGTTCTTATCAACCCTGAAATGAAATTTTTCAAACCAATAAAAAGTAATAAATACTTCCATTAATGCACATGCAGAAAGAGAATTCAAGGACAGCTGAAATATCAAATTTATACATTTCAAAGAAAATCTGGAGCCTGGAATCGAAGCTCTGATCTGTGATCTGAGACCAGATCTCTTTCAGCTCTTCTTTACAGATCTTATCCATCTTCGTTCTCCTTCGCCTTGACAATGTATCGAACAATTCAAATGCAAATTCCTTCGATTCCAACATCCCTATTCCCAATTCAACAAGAACTCTCAGAACACGGAAAGTAAAACAAAATTCACCAAAGTAGAAAAAAAAATTATCAATCATCTCACCAATGCATTGTGCAAAATCAGAACGGGAGATGAATCCGTCCTTGGCAAGCCGATCAAAGTTGCGTTGAACCTCAGCCCACGAATTCGCACGACTACCACTGATGAATTTGAGACCACGCAAGGCTTTGTGAGCGCCTGATTTCGTCCTATCGAGCTGTGCCCGCTGCCGTCTGGCAGCACGGGCCGCAAGAGCAGACTCAATGCCGGATTCACTGGCACCGGTGGGACCAGTATGGCTATGAGTTCGCGATAGTTTCTTGAACTCCGCTTTCAAATCCTGAGAGAATTGCTTTGCTTTGGCCACTGCCTCGGCCTTCAGTTCTTGTGAGAACTGGACGAGCTTGTAAGAGGAGGTGCGCCTGATTGAAGGAGTCCTTGAGGTATTAGTGGATCGGGCTGAGACAGGAGTGCTAGCGGATTCTGATACTGGATCCGTTCCAGCAGCTGCAGCTGTGGCTGGCTCAACACTTCGAAGTACAATTGTATTGTCATCTTGGAGATCAAGCGTAACCTCAACAAACTCCTCAGAGTCATTATCAGATCCTCTAATGGAGCTCCCAGGGGAGGATCCGGCACTACTGAGAACCTTGCTCTTACCCTTTAAATATTGGTCAGAGGCGCATCTCCGCATTTGACTGGTGGAGGCGGAGTTGCCTCCTCCTCTCATGGCGAGACCAGAGATAAGAATTTTAAAAGAGAATAGAGAGAGAGAGAAACGATTGGTTGTGTGTCAGTATGCAGAGCTAAGGAGACAAGGGGTGTGGCGAGGTGGGGAGATCAAGGCGTGGTAATAACCCGCCTGGCAGTATGTTAGTAATATATATACGAGTAAAAAAAAAAAACAGTGGCGAGGAGATAAATGGAAAGGAATCTTTCGGATGGAGAGAGAGAGAGAGAGGGAGAGAATCCTCACTGGGAGTTGATTACAGAGAGGACGGGAATAGCGGGCACAGAGAGAGAGAGTATATATATTTTTTGGTTTTAGAAACCTTTGGAAGGAGGAGAAGTTTTCACGCTGGGTTGGTCGACTTAATTTTGGGTCCGATGTCCATCCGATTTAAATTTGCATCTGATGAGTCCATAACCGTCTGATTTGCTTTAAAATTCGTGCGCACAAGTTTTAAAGCGGAATGAACGGTTCAGTTTTGAGGCGATGGATATTGTACCCAAACTCATCTCGGGTTGGTCGATGTTTTTTTTTTTTTTTTTTTTTTTTGTGATGATTTGTTTAATTTTTAAATGAAAAGGTACACCAAAACGAAGTTTACAATTAAAAGAAAAGAAAAATTAGTGTTGATAATGAGAAATTGAGAATCTGTTGTGGCGGGTAATGTCCGCTATAAAAGGAATGGGTCTCTAACATGAATAGCATAGTACTCTGATTGTGCTGAGTCTCCTATATTTATGGAAGGGAAATTGAGTACACGCTACAGATTATTTGAGTCAAAGGGGCATGGAAGATAATGTAAGATTTAAAAAATAATTTGTGCTCCAGAGCATAGTAATAAATTAATAGTTCGGTTCAATTCTATGGGATTAAAATTTCATGATTCGAATACAATTCAGAAATGATTCAGAGCATAGTAATAAATTAATAGTTCGGGTTCAATTCGATGGGATTAAAATTTCATGATTCGAATACATTTCAGAAATGATTCGGAGCATAGTAATAAATTAATAGTTCGGGTTCAATTCGATAGGATTAAAATTTCATGATTCGAATATAATTCAGAAATGATTCGGTACAATAAGAAAGCAAAAAAAAAATTCCCAAACAAAAAGATTATAAATACGGATATTGAAAGATAATAATTTATTTTATTATTATGTGTGTTCATTATGTATTGGGTTTTTAATTTGTGTCTTAATGCTTAACATAGACGTAATTTTCTATAATGTGTATTTTTTTTTAGATTATGATTAAATTGTATTAGCTCAATTACACTATGGATAAAAATTATTACCTTATTAACATGCTTGTTTTTATGATTAAAACAAAATAAATAATATTGAATTCCTGTTATGATTTTATGCTTTGATGTTTGTACAGAACTGCATATATACTAATTTTAGAAACTCACATAAAGAGAAGAGATACATATTTTAGTTGGAATATACACATATTTTAAAATTAAAAAAATGTGTCTGATAAGAAAAATATATAGGGTATTTATGGGAAAGCCAGATTTTTAGACTATGAGGGTCAGACGTGAATGAGAGTCATACATATGAAATTTTTATGCTGTGAATGGGTCAATCTGACAATTTCATAGTATTTTCTACTAAATTATATAGAAACTTAGGAATAAATTGAATATCATTTATTGTAGGTGGCTCCGCCTCTGAGAGTATCTATATTCCTATAACGTAAGAACTAATAAATTGACTCTCATTTAAAGTGAATAACTAATATTTGAATTTTTTTTCATTTTTTTTTAATAATTTGGCTGCTATGATTTGAAATTTTTTTAATGAATTGTCTTTGTTAGTCTTCCTATTTTTTTTTTCTATGTTATTGCTTTCCTTCAAAGTTAATTTATACATATATCATTGTGTGTTGTATGCGCTAAATTTATACATATATCATTGTGTGTTATTGACTAGTCAAAACAAATTATAAACGAGTTGTGAGCCAACTTGAGTTGGTAATGAGCTGAACTCGAGTTGACTTTACAATTCGTTATTGTCATCCCAACTTGAGTTGACTCGCTCATTAACTAAATAAACTAAGCACGAGTTAAAGAGTAATTTGCTCAAATTCAACCCATTTACAGCCCTACACTAGATCAAAGACTAATTTTCGACCGAGTTCTATTCACTTTTATCGTATGTTTAACCTTCTTTTAAATCACCATGCAACTCATTACACAGTATGATGCCTCCCAACAATAGTATCTGCCTCATTTAATCAATGATCCGGTTCCATTCCCGAAGGAATTGAGCCAATTTATAAATCCATTCCAAGAATTGACAAAAGAACTCCGTATTGCCAACCTCATTTTGGATTGAAATTCCGTTTAATATTAGCAACTGAAACAAGTTGGTACTAATATAATTCATTCATCATATGACCTTTGCAATTAATATACTAGAAATAAACATTCTATAGGCTCCCTGAAATTCTTTTTGGATGAAGTACAATATGAAATTGAAGTTATTTCACATGTATGTGTTTTTTAAGTAACTGAGTATGGCCTCCAAACAAATCGAACGAGCTGATTTTAGTTCTAACTTGATTTAGTTATAAGTTTGAGTAGAATCGAATTTGAGTTCAAACTTGAATTAAAGTCAATACCTACGTAAACTTTTTTTTTTTTTAATATTCGCAGAACCTGTGAAGTCATGAAGAAAAATCAAACTCTCGACATTTGAGTAATCAACAGTCATAGAATATTTTTTCTAACCAACTGTGCTATCTCTCCTTTCTCCCTATGTAAACTTAATTATAAGATTTGAAGCGAAGGCTGTGATACTTTACAAAGTGCGGATCGATTTGTACTATGGATTAATTTTTTTGTTTTTAAAGATCAAGTGATCAATCCGAATTGCTCGACAAGCTGATTTTCATATAAAAATGTATTTGAAGATCAAATTTTATATTTTTTTAATATTTATACTATTGTTTTTAGATAGATAATAAATTGTTATTTTTGAATAGTTGAAAAATCTTTAGATAAAGTGATTTTCTATAAAATAGTAAAAAATATCTAAAAGATTTAAATATTGTCTCCATATACATTTTATATGGAAATTACGTTGAATAGTTTGAATTGATTGTTTATTTTTATAAACAAAGATATTAATGAGAACTTTTTATTTATAAAAATTATTATAAAATAACAGGGGAAAAGAAAAAAGCACCTTAAAATTTCTCCCGATTCAAAATGTTGTTTTTCGTTTTCTAATTGTCTTGGATTCTCTGTGACACTTAACAATTGTACAACATGTTGTAGAAATATTACAGAAAGGATATGAAGTAGGACCCACTAAACCATAGGCCAAATGAGTAGGTACCACAGGGTATGAAGTAGGACCCACATGATGTTTAGATTAATTTTCAATTAATTTAGTATTATTTATTATTTATTGCTCTATGAAATTTTATATAACGTTAATAGTTAATAGAAATATTAAATATAATTTTTGAAAAAAAATATATATATGTACAATAGCTTTCACGATATTAATTTTAGCCATTATGCCAAAACCACTCATTAAAATCTTGGAGTTGACACATTATAATATTTGCACTTTTATCACAATAAAGGATGAAAATCAAATCTTTCAATTTTAGATATTTACAAATGATCTCCTTACTAATTTCAAACAAGCAACATCGTAATGAATATACTTAGTGTGTTATGTACTGTTATGTGAACTTTTGTTAACCAATGCTTATTTTGTGTTTGAATTTTGAGAGTCGTGTCTATTAAGATTTTTTTTTTTTATGGAAAGATATTTGTTAAAAACAGACCTAACAATTTTGGCTTGATATTAAAAGAAAGAGGAACATGAACCTTTCGTTATCTGAAAAAAAATATATATATATTGTATTTAAATTCCTCACAATTCACAAATCACAGAGAATAAATAAAACCGATAATATCACCTATAATCAAACTGTGGGTATTGAAATTAAAAGAAAAGACTACTGTTTGTAGAGTCGTTGCATATGCATTTTTGAAACTCTTGAAGTTTCAAAGCTGACTTAGCAGTTTCTAAACCAGTTTCAGGAATGTAGATGGATTTCATATTTAGCAGTTGAACTGATTTTTTTTTTCTCACGTAAACAGTAACTCGCAGTTCAAATTGGATTCGTTCCTGTGCCCATTTTCATTCTCGGAAGGAGGCCGAACAGGCCTTTAGTTTGTAACTCTTTTGATTGATAAAATTCTCAAGGGATTTTTAATATTAAAAAAAAGGACTGCATGTATAAAAGTTCATGTCCCATTCCAAACATGTATCCGTGTGAATGGAATGGATGAAAGTTAGATAGATTTTTATGCTACAGCGTGTGCCGACGAATACCAACTTAAAAATGGAATAAAAAAGCTCCCCGCATACGTGGCACATCCGAAGCAATTATTTTTACGGTAAAATGAAATATTTTTCATGTAATTATAATTGAGAAGGGCTCAAATATTTCAATGCTCCATGCTTTAAACAGATGATTTGAATCGTTCAATATGATATTTATATTAAAATATGATTGGTGATTAAATTTTATATTTTAAAAAAATTTACTATTTTTTAATATAGTTACCAAATTACCATTTTTCAAAAAATTGTGGACCATCTAAAAATAATGATTTTGTACTTATTTAAAAAAAATAGTAAATTTGGTCAACAATCATATTTTAATGTCGATATTACATTGAGCGGTTCGGATTGTTTGTTTAAAGTTTAAAGTTGAAGATAAATATGCTGGAGTACGATTAGGACATAAATCATTGAGGCATTTGAGCCCTCCTCATTATAATCAGTAATGGTTTTAAATTATGAGTGAATACAGAGTTAATTCAGAGCAGATAATGCTAATATTAAATTTATATATGTTTTTCAGTGAGCATATATGAATATGAATATAGATAATAAATTGATATCAAAATTTAAAAATTAAATTTGTCTTAGATTTTCTATCATCAATAATTTTTTAATAACTAAAATTGAGTTCAATACGGAGTTGAATACGAATACAAAATGAATAATTGTCGGATAATTGAACTATATGAATTTTAAAAATACTAATATTAATTAAGAGAATTCTGAAATAAATGAATAATTTAAATCAGTTTATAATTTAAGTATTCAAGTTTATAATTGAAGTTAATAACTTATAAAAAAAAAAAAATCGATTTTATCATGGTTATAGGATTGCTATCAGAATATTCATTCTGACAATTACTTCGTTCCCATTAACCTTCCTTTGGTGGAACCCAAACCCAACAAATAATTTATCAAAAATAAATAATCAATCCCTTTTCCAATAATTTAATTTTTTATTGTCTAAAATTTATAAAAAAAAATAATGATCCCTACTCTCTCTCAGTCCGATTAGATCTTGACTGCACTAGTCCTCTTTGTTAAAACAATATTATTAATTGTTAAATAATAAAACAAATAACACTCTCAAGCATTAAATATCATACATTATGATACGGTAGGTTTTACCCAAAACTTATCTGACAACATCACAATAATTATTAAAATTTTAATTTTGGAAATTAAATTATAAATATACTTTAATTATTTAAATATGTTACATGTTAAATTTGATATAATTTAAAGAGTAGAACTAGGGTGCTCCTAGGAGTACCAAGTCATTTTGTACTTTTAACTCTAAAATTTATTGGATTAACTTCGAACTACGAATCTAAACCGTTGATATCCTTCTACGTTACGAGTGATGCGTCTACATGTGAAATTTTTTAAATTTTGGATTAATTTAGTACAAAGTCAAATAGTCAAAAGGCTTCCAAAAATGAATGCATTAAAATTAATTTAGAAACCTTCTAATTTTGACCACTTGACTTTATACTAAATTAATTCGAAACTTTAAAAATTTCACATGTAGATATATCACTCGTAAGGTAGAAGGATTTCAACAATTTGGATTCGTCATTCAAAGTTAATTCGAAAAATTTTAGAGTTAAGAGTACAAAGAGTTTGGTACTCCTAAGAGCACCCTAGTTCTACTCTAATTTAAAACCACTAATCACTTGCTTGAACATCAAAATCTATCTAAATAGTAAATAGTAGTGGTAGTAATAATAATACTTGTAAGGGTATGTTTGGATGGTGTAAGAATAGCTAGAATAGCAAGCTATTTAAAAATAGCCGCTATTCGGAATAGCAATGTTAATCCAAACGACATTTTTGCTATTGTAACATCTTACAACATATGTAAATAAACATAATAATTGAAAATATTATACGAAATGTTTGAAGGTGTTTTCAATAAAATAGATGCATGACAATTAACGAGCAAATAATATTTTGTGAAAAGATGAATAGTTTAAACTTCAATTTCAACAGACAAATTTTGTGAAGATATATTCAATTGAAATAAATTGTGTATAATTGAATTTGGAAATATTTACAAAGAAATATTTGAATAGTAACATTTTATATGAGTTCGATTTAATATAAAATTTATACATGCAATGTTTATATCTGTCTTAATTAATATTGGGACTAAGTTACAAATTTGAAAACTTGAAGGTTGAATGTAAAATAATGAAATATTTGTTTTGGGATGGGACCCGCATGTATTCTCATCTATATTTGATTGTATTTCTGTCTCTCTCTCTTCTTGCGTGGCAAAATAATAATGCTCCAGCTAGCGTGGTGACTCAGTGAATAAAATGGATGCTTTGTTTATCTACCATTTCTATTATGCCTCTCTTCTATTGCCTAGTTATTTTTCTTAAATCCTCTCACCTCTTTTCTCGGTTAACCTGAGAAGAATATGCATCAGTTATGATGTTGGGTTTCCTACTGTGTGGTGCTCTCTCTCTCATCATCTCATACAGGTTGAGTATATCTCTTATGTTGTTTCTCTTCAATCCCATTTAAAGTTTGCAAATGGTTAGACAAAAATAATTAAGTGCACAATTACTTATAAATTTCTCTAGTAATTGAAATGAAAAGAAAACATGTTTCTTTTTTTTTTTTTGAAATAATGAGATTATAAATTAGGCCTCTATATTGAGCATTCGGGCAGTTGGACTTGAGAAAAATAAAGAATAAGTGAAATGAAATTGGGTTTTCCTTGTATTGAATTAAAAATAAATAAAAGAAAATAACATGAGCTGCACTAATGGATTTGAAGCTTAATTAATTGAACTTAATTGAATTCGATGATTGAACTGAAATGTTAACAATTGGGATGAGTCTGACAAAGAAAATTGAATTAAAGTCATAGAGCAGTTTATTGATATAATGATTTTAAGGAATAATGATATAAATAATAAATGATGCCATTAGCTAACAATGAAAAATAAAAACACACATGAATTTATTTCTATTATATGTAGATTGTTTTATAATGATAATTTTGTAAGTAATAATCAAGTAAGGTTATTCTATCATAGGTATCGATATTTTGCAGCAAAGACTTGAATGGACCGTCAGGAATAATTCATATGCAATGATTGATCGCTCTATTTATCCTACATTAGAGATTATTGGATTAGTCGAGATTCATACTAGGAATTAAATCGTAACTCGCTATGCATTTTGAATAATTGATTGCGCATTGATTGAACGGTTGTATCATATGCATACCCAATACAATGAAACAAGTAAGTATGTTGATCATGTTGATATTATTTATCGATTGATTGATTCTTATTTCAAATGATTGATTGAGACCAACTAAATTGATTGAATATTAAATATTGTAATCCTTGAACCTCCATATAGTGGAGAAAAATGATTAATAATCGAAAGTCTAGCTTAGCTAGCTACTAGACTTTACCCGGACCCTTATGCGCATATGGTGAATGCACAGGTTGGGTAGGGGATATTGAATAAATATAAACGACTGTAAGATTAATGAACTGTGGTAATGTCTTATCAATGATTTTCTTTCCGATAATTACATGTGATATTGATTTCGTATTGTTCCTAACCGATGTCGGATAGTTAGAACTCTTATCACGATTTTCTTTAAAAGGTATTGAGATATTGATTCTATATTGCTTCCATTAACAAATTGTCGGGATAGATAGAAATAACCCTAACACGATGGATACTTGTTAAGGTATCTGTCAGCGTTACTAGACTAGAAATGGTAAAGGTAAGAAACCAAACTTACTAGACTTTATGGTTTAAAAGATTTAGACCCAAACCAATTATTCCGATAAGATTCATTGAGTTATTTATCTATAAATTGTTGTTGTTCGAACGATATTGAGCATTTGCATTCGTCATTTCAAAATGAATTGTTAATTTCTCGTGCGGTATTTCATTAATATGGATTTCCTTCGAATCCAATAAAGTGCAACAAAATAATTTATTATTTCTCACTCGTTTCCCCTTGTGGGTTACAAGTTTATTAGAAAAGATTGAGAAACGCTTTGGGATTGTAATGAGCACCAAAAGGATTGAGATTTGGGATTATTTTATCTCACATGATAAAAATTCATCTAGCATCATCCACTATAAATGTGATAATTATTGTAAATTAATGGGATGAGGAAAATAATGGATGTTATGGCAATGCATAAAAGGCTGCCTTGTGTTACATGAATTGTTATGGAAAAATAGACGAAGTCGCCGATCGGGGTGTGACAGCTTATTTGTAATAGTGAGAATATTCGCTATTCTCTATTCCTTGGAAATGTTGGAATAACCTACTATTTGAAAGTGTGAATAGAAAAAAAAATGTTTATTACCGTCAACACAGTTCGGAAATGATAAAATTGACACCGCTTATTTTATCTCTACGTCGTGACAATTAATTTGAGACCCCACTTGTTCTATCTTTTCTCTTAATAAACACATTGTTAACACTATTATTTATCGTTACAGCTATTCACTATTCCAAATGTACAATCCAAACAACATTTTTACTAATCCGAATAGCACTATTTTCACACTATTCTGAAAATCACTATTTTTTCACTATTTTTATCTATTATTCTAAATAGTATCTATTCTAGCTATTTTAGAGTACATATAGCTAGTTTTGGATTTCAACAAATTCTACGTAAGAAAAAAAATATACTGATCAAGTGTTGATTAGTTATTGAAAGTAAGATGAAAAAATAATATCTATAATCTATTTAATTAAAAGAGTGTTTATCCCATAATTAATGAGTCCGAATCTGTTATAATTCCGAGATCAAATGTTCAAAAATAGTGAAAAATAACTAATTAAAAGTAAATTTTTAATATTCCCATAATTAAGTAGTCCCATAATTTTTAATATTCCCATAATTAATGAGTCCGAATTTTTAATGAGTACATATTCCGAATCTGTTATTATCCCATAATTAAGTAGATATCAAAATATTCTCAAAAAAGTAAATTTTTATGCACGTATTTTGAGAAAAACCAAGATCGGAATTTCAGAATGCTGCAATTCCCATTACATCAGATTTACTTTCATAATTAATTGGGTGTATTAGACACATTGAGATTTGTGCCATTGTCTAACTGACATTTATCAAGATCATAAGTACGAAACTGACAACCATGAACATGAATGCGCTGCAAAACTTGCAGTGTTCAGAGGATAAGCATCTCACAATTTACGCAATATATCAGAATATGTTTCGGATCATGGATTCACATCTCCTGCAATCCTAAAAGGTGAACAGTAATTCTAAAATTTCTGCGATTCCAAATTCAACTATTGAATTGTTTCGAGATTTGTGCAAGGGAAAATTATCCTCTTTGAGATACGTGCACGAAATTATTGGACGGTCAGATTTGGAATCGCAGGGATTTTAGAGTTACTGTTCACCTTTTAGGATCACAACAGATGTGAATCCTTCGGATCATGTAATAAAAGAGGAGGATCGACTTACATCATTTTTTCATTATTTTTAGTGACCAAAACTTACACTTTATATTTTTAAAATTCAAACAGTTAATCAAAACTGTGCGACGTGTTGGATATATAAAATGTGATTGCAGATCAAATTTTATATTTTTTAAACCTTTTTTTACAAAAATTCAATAGTATGAAAAACAACAATTTTGTAAAATACTTAATCAATATTAAAAATATTCAGAAAAATATAAAATTTAATCTCTAAGCACACTTTAATATTGGAGATCATGTTGAACAATTTGAACTGTTTGAACTTTAAAAATTTTAAAAATAAATAGTGTAATTTGATGTCACCAAAAAAAATATAAGTGGATTCCTCCTCATAATAAAAATGTGTCATGATAATTTCTCTCTAAATTTTTTATGCATGATTCATGCTCTCTTTTAAAAAAAAAAAAAAGGATTTGGTAGTGACATGCATGATTAATGATCGTGTCCGGTTGCAGCTTAAGGGTTTATTCTTTACTTAAATTGTCCAATAAGATATAACATGAGTGGAACTAGATTTTCAATCTATGACAATAAATAGAAATAGAAATCAATTATATAAATTTTTCAGTATAATTTTTCATACTGTATATAAGGATCAATTTTACATTATGCGTAGCATTTCACTCTAAACTATATACAAATACATACACAAATAAATAAATTTTAAAAATAATTCGAGATCAATTGACATCCACATTTACTATATATAAATTTGATTCCGACTTAGATAGTTTTAACTATTTATCTAAGTGGATTAACTTATTTTACTTATGAAGCTTTATTCAGCAGATTAATTTATTTTACTCATAGAACCCACTGTCATAGAAAATAAATTATTTTTCAATTTCTCTGTCTTCTTTAAAGTGAAATAACTCATGATTTAAAACAAAAAAAAAACAGTTGAATCAAAAAAGATTAATGTAAGTATTAATTTGAAATAAGTTAGTTAATTATTTTCAACTGTCAGTATCACCAAACATCTCCGTTAATATTTACTGATGCTCTAATGTGTAATTATTGATAGATTAAATAGATATATGTTTTTAAAAAATGTGTCATTATAGACATTGTCAGAATTTTGACAGAATATGAGGAGGGTTCAAATGCACTGTGATTTTGTGCTTCAATATGTTCAACATTCTTTATCTTCGTTTTGAAAGTCCGAACAGAAAATCCGAACAACTCAACATAATATTCATAATAAAAAATACTTGAAGACCAAATTTAATATTTTTAGAAATTTTTTACTATTTTTTTAAATAGGGACAAAATCATTGTTTTAAGGAGATTCAAAACTATCCGAAAAAATAACATTGTACGTATCTAAATAAATAGTAAAAAATTATAAAAAATATAAAATTTGGTCTCCTAGAATATTTTACTGTGAAGACTATATTGAACAGTTTGAATTTTAAAAATGAAAATAAAAAAATGTGAAACATATTAGAGCACAAAATTATGGTACATTTGAATCCTCTCTCCCTCTAAATATATATATATATATAGAGAGAGAGAGAGAGATGTACTATGGTACTCTATAGAGTAAAACGTCTCGGTACTCTACGCTATATCTTCATTTTAAAAATCCAAACACCCGATCCGAACAGTTGAACATGTTCTTCATATTGAAATGTGCTTGGAGACTAAATTTTACATTTTTTGGATTTTTCTTGCTATTTATTAAGCCACTTTGAAAATCTTAGATCTGCTGTGAATAGTAAAAAAAACAGTAAAATTTCTGGACCATCGGATCTGAGATTTTCAAAGTGGTTTAATAAATAGCAAAAAAATTCCAAAAAATGTAAAATTTGGTCTCCAAGCACATTTCAATATGAAGAACATGTTCAACGGTTCAGATCGGGTGTTTGAATTTTTAAAATGGAGATATAGTGCCGTGGAGCACCGAGCATGGTACTCTATAGAGTACCATAGCCCAACTCTATATATATATATATATATTTTTATATGGGGAAATTGTGAAAATGCCACTCCAAACTTTGAAATTGTCAAAATGCCACTCCAAACTTCATTAATTTGTAAAAATACCATTCCAAATAATTAATGACTAAAATACCCTCGCTCGTCCATCTTCACCTCCGCCCCTTCGCCGCCGCCTCCTGCACTCTCCGCCAACCTGACCCTCACCCGTCGCAAGAGGAGCAAGAAGCAGTTTCCGGGCATGATTTCCTTCGCTCGTCGCAAGAGGCGGAGATGGACAAGCGAGGGTATTTTAGTCATTAATTATTTGGAGTGGCATTTTCACAATTTGAAAGTTTTGGAGTGGCATTTTCACAATTTTCCCTATATATACACACATACATACATATATATTGCAATATACATATATATATATATATATATATATATATATATATATATATATATATATATATATATATATATATATATATATATATATTGCAATTGTGGAAAGGTCCAAGTCAACATTTGGATCTCGTGCAGGATAGTGGTTCATAATTTCTTAGACAAAACATGAACTAGACTCTAGAGGCTTTATTTTTATTTTTATTTTATTTTAATATATTTTGAGAAATTTTCCATAGCAAAAGTCAACAGTAGTTGGAACGCCACCGAGTCCGTATTCGTGCATAGTATACGGTACTGTACCGCTTTCCTTTTACCAACTCTTCCCACTGACAGAATAAAGTGATATATATATACACATGGGAACGCGTTTTCTAATACAAGTGTAAAGCCACTAAAAAAATATACATGCTCCTAACATGCAAGTATGATTATTTAGCATCATTTGATTGATTCTAAATTTTTTTTTTGCGTGGCAAGTAGGGGTGAATATGGTATGGATAATATTCAATATGTATTTGAAAATTTAGATATGAATATTTAATATCTGAGTATCTGTGTGAATAATGATACTGATAAGATTTTACGTTTCAAATATTTGTATCAGAAATAGTAGATATATACCGTATATTTTAATATATATTATGAAAATTTTATATTATTTTATATTATTTATAAATATCTGATATGATCAGAATCTGTATCCATATCCTTCTAATATATCGATATCCGCTCTGTATTCATATTTGGAAAATGAAAAAAAGGAATATGGATATAGAGCTTTGTAATAAAATTATTTTATTTATATTTTTTTTGAAAGAGCTTTTTCATAGCCGAACTTTCCCCATTTAATGAATAAATAAATGCCGATCATGCGATCATTTCCCATTAATGAAATTAATTAATTAAATGAGGTGTCAATTGCCCATGATCTCATCTTTGAACAGAAAAACAGTAAAAAAAAAAAAAAAATACCATAAACGCCAGAAAAGTAGTACAAGAAACGGACAATAGACTATGTCTAAAAGGTAAAAATATAGTAAAATTAATATATTGAAAAGAAATTGTCTTGATTAAGACTCCAAATGACAAAGTATATTATGATGATGTCCAGCTTTGAACCATAGTGATAAATAAATAGGTTAAGTTCGATTCGGTAGAGTAAAAAATCCGTGAATAATTCGGTATCACAAGGAAGAAAAATAAAAAAACCCAAAACTACCCAAAAAATATTTTTTGTACTTTTTTCGCGAATAATTCCCGATTTGCATTTTATTCACAAATAAAACGTATTATACATTTTTTTTTTATTTGGAGTTCGATTCAGAAACATTAAAAACGAATACAACACGAATTATTTACAAATTTATCGCGTATCATTTTACTATGCATATAACAAAGGATTAGAGCATCTCAGAAAGATTAAGAAATAATAAAATCGATTACTGAATAGAAATTAAAAACCAATTTTTAGTTTAGTGATAAAGGACAATGTTTTTCGTGTGAGAGACGTGGATTCAAAATCTTAATGAGAATTTTTTTGTGAACAATAGAATATGAAATGCTAGATCTCTATTTTTCTCTCTGAAAAAATCACGAAATATAAATTAAGTTAGTTTTAATTTCTAAACCTATAACAACATAACGAAAACCAATATAAATAGTTAGAGAACGATTATTTTTCAATTTTGTTTTTACGTCTCAAAAGGTAGAATAGAAATACCAGCATACTTTCAGAAAAAAAAAATTCCAATACAGATACTGTCAGAAGATTTCAATTCAATTTAAACAGAAGCTCAAAAGAGACGAGACAATGAAGCCCAAATATGAAAATTTCAGTAAATATGGGCCGGGCCTTTAGTTGAAAAAATTGTAACAGAAAACAAGGCCTTATTTGCATCTCTCCTGTACATTGCCTAGGTCCCTCTTTTGTCAGACTGACTTCACTGAAAAATCATACTTTTATTTACACAGCAGCTAAAGCACCGATTTTTTTTTTATTAATAGAAAAATAAAATAAAATATATCGATAATAGAGAATGATACTTATGAAATTTGAAATTTAAAAAATTTATGATGGTTTAGCAGATGTTATAAACTATAACGTCTAGATAATTAAAATTAATTGACTTCTAGTTAGCGATAATTAACATTTTCTGGACGCTACTCTTTGTATCGCTCTTTTTTTTGCTATTATGTGAATCAGTATAACGAATTGAATCCCTGGATGTTACAAATAGTAACATCCTATTATTTTTTATTTTTTTTTTTTTTTGCATTAGTTAGGAGTTACTTAATGTGAATTATCTAGACATTATAATTTATAACGTTTAGTGGTCGTTATAAACAATAACGATTTTCTTAGATTTCGAATTGTTTTCAGTTGTCGATATTTTTCATTTTAATTTTATATAAATAAAAAAATCGGGCAAAAGCATAACAATATTTGCTCTTTGATCAGACCTCTTTTCTAGTTTGCACCAACCATATCCATTTGACAACTCTGTTACAACTTACAAGAAATCAACATTTTCATCATGTTGCATTTTCATGATACATACATGACAATGAAAAGAACTAACTTTATTCCCTTTCCAATTTTATAAAACTTATGGATAGTTCCTTTGTGCATGATAAAAAAATGTTTTAAAAAAAAAAAAAAGGAAAGGTTTTGTGCATCAATGATTATCTAATCTTATATATTAAATTATATTTCTCTTCTCATTTATTTTTAAAAAAAAATGCATCCCATCTCCAAAAACATTTCTTGGGGCATCAACTTATCCTAAACTATTTAAGATTATATCTGCTAGGATGATTTTTGGATGTTAACAAATTTGCATTTGCTTTATTTACACATGATTCAAAGGAAAATTGTCTAACAAAATAAAATAAAATAACAATCCAAACAAATAATCTTTAATCTAGTGGCAAAAATAATATTTTTTCTGTAAAAAAGTTACATATTTAAAATCTAACTCGGGTTTTTTTTTTTTGTCGAAAATTTAAAATTTGAGAACTTTATCCAACCATTTATCTTAATAGAGTAGTTGAATAATTATACACATACTTTTATTTCAAAAAATGAAGGTTCAACCTTTATTTTTATTTTTTAATAAAATGCCAACAAAATAAAAAAAACTATTAACTGGAAAAAAAAAACGACGATAAAAATACACATATAATTTGAATAATAACTTTTTTTCCCATTTTCTTTAACCATTGAATAACATAGAATGACCTCTTAAATAATAATTGCCATGGAACGAACGGTATAGAACTCATGCAATATGGGTAAAGATTTTAACAGAGTAGTTATGGCTTCATGCAGTGCACGATCCATATGCATTGCTGGTTTCGTAATACAGTCTGGGTGCTACATGAAATCAAAACTGCTCCTTTAGGCATATATTATGCTATAATAGTGGAACTGTTTTGTTTTTGTTTTTTCAAAAGAAAAAAAGAAAGAAATAGGTGAAAGGCTATGCTTATTTCATTAGAAATCAACGAAAGTCCGATCGATGGTCATTAGATCTATCAGAGTCGTTCGATTCTTATCAAGATTCGTACGAAAACTATAAGATATATTTGTGGTGATCCTATTGGAAAGTAGTTTCACAAAATTGAAGTTAGACATAATACTAAAAAAATATTTAAAAAATATAGTTCATATTAATCTATATATCCCATTATTCCTATTAATCTAGTTCATTTAAAAAAATATATAAGACAACTGCATCTATTAATCTGTTCCTTAGAACAAATTGATTGCAATTGGTCGTTATGACCGAGTCAATTTCCTCTATGATAGCATCCAAATTACACTTAGCTATTTTTAAATTATGTAATTAGTAGCCATTCAGAAAGATTGACTTCAACTAATTAATTTTACATTACAAAAACTCTCCCTTTCTTTGTTTCTGTATTAAACCAACAAAACTTTTAAGAATTATTGTTTGTCTTATTAAAATAGCCAAATCTCAAAACCCCTACGAATAGTTTATTCTAATAAGACAAAAAATTTGGATTCACTATTCTAGCTATTTTAATCCAACCAAACACCAAATCAGCTATTCCGAATAGCTCAACTCTAAAAATAACCTATTCTCAATCCAACAAACATACTCTTAAATTAACAAATCTTGTTGTGAGTGTAACTTCTTGTAGATTTATTAATTTAAGATGACTATTAATTTGTTTTTTTCCAATGCCTCATAACATCAACAATTCAAACGTTAACTGTATTTCTGGTTGTAAATTTGGTAGCAGCACATTATTTTATTAGATTGTTTGCCTAATCCTTGATGCAGGTGTAACTTTTATAGCTGTTGATAATTCACAAAATAATTTTAACTTAAATACCTAATGAATGATTAAACTACCAAGTGTACTCATGATATATTCATTCATTTTAGAAAGCAAATTTTAGTAAATTAATCAGTTTAATGTGAACATGCCAATACAGCCCTTTGTTACAAACTGTAAAAAAGTCCATGATTTTTCGTAAATCAGAATTAGTGCAATTTTGACTTTTCAATTACTAAACTAATAACTGTTTGAAAATAAAGTTTTACAACACGCGATCAAATAAGCCTGCTAATAAGCCGAGCCAGCTCATGAGCCAATGAGTTGGCCGACAGCTCAATAAATTATATCGAGCTAGGCCCACTAAACAAAGTTGGAACTCTGCTCGGCTCATATTTTATCATTTAAACAGGGATGATGAGCTCGAGTTGGCTCATGAGCCAATTAAAGATAGTTAAGTTTATAGCTTCAATTTGTAAGCGTTTGTCTCGGTTTAAATTTTACTTAACAATATATCGTGAAAATACAATTATAAAAATGTTAGTATCATTCGCTGATAAAAGCGTGAGGTGTAGCAAAGTACGAAATTATTTTTTTTTTTTTTTTTAGTAGTATACCATTTTCAGGTGTTTTATACTTGATCTATTGAAAAGATCAGGAACAAATGGGCTTATAACTAGTAGCAAAATATTTTTAATATTTTAAAATGAATTCTAAAAAAATAGTAGCAAGAGATAACATAAAAGATATCAATTCATCAGTAGAGACGGAGTTCAAAAGTTCAATATGGATTTTGAGTTAAAGCAGATCAGACAATTTAAAACTTGAAATTCAGAATCCGGAACCCGAAATGAATGAGTCCTTTCAAAATTCATACCAAAACAGAACAGCCGTTTAAGATCTAAACTCAAAATTTTGAGTTATCTAAGGTGACATAAATTCCAGAATCTCTGCTAGGTTTTCCTTGCAGCGAGCACCAAATTTCTCAGTGCAACACGTACAGGAACACGTATCCTCTGCATTAACTCAAAAGAGAATATTTTTAGTTAATGCATCTTAGATCATCTTTCTGAATTTAAACAGAGTTAATCTGGCCATCTGATTTTAACACAGGGCATTTTAATATTAGTGTGGATCTAATCTGCACGGATCTTAAAGCAAATTGAGTGGTTGAGATTTATTAACTCAAAATATTCTCTTTTGAGTTAATGCAGAGGCCACCTCGCCTCAAAGCTCTAATAAATATTTTGGTTTTCCCTCATTTGACCTCTCTTCTCGGATTCAATTGCATATGTTATGGAAATAAGTCAATAACTGCCTGATCTGATCTTCCATCTACAATTCAAATTACCAGTCAAAGTTGGTTGAATCTAGATACATAGTTTAAAAATAGTTGATCTGAACGGTTCAACATTATCTCCATATATTTCAAATGGGTACGGAATCACTGCTTTTGAGAAAATTTTGAATCATAAAAAAGAACAACAATTTTGCACCAATAAACATTTAAAAAAAATGCAAAATTTGTTTTCCTACTACAATTTAATTTGATGATCATGTTAAGCTATTGAGATAAATTGTTTGGACATTAAAATCACAAAATATGAACACAAATTGAAATGCTGGCTTTAATTCGAGATGCCGTTAAATAATGATTTTTTTTATCACAAAAATCTACTATGTGCCATTAAATAATTCTTTTCTTTTTTTTAATGACCGTTTATAAAAAAAAAAATCCCTCAAACAGGCTATGTATAGCCCCTAGAATTTTTTTTATAAACCATCTTAAAAAAAATCGAAAACCAACTTAATTGCTTAATTTTTTAGAAAAACCATCAATATTGAAAATCAAATTCGGTATCCATTCTCATACATAAAATTAGTTTTCTGTATGCAATATTACACAAATAGCTACACCACTGAGAATTTTTTATATAGAAAATAAAAAAAAATAGATAGAAATAGAAAAAATACCTTTTGTTTTCTATTGGTAGAAAAATAATTAGCCCCACCGATAAAAAAATAAAATAAAATACAATGTTAGAATAGATACTACTCCCACAAAATCCTAACCTATTTCTTTTTCCTTTTTTTTTTCATGTTATCTACTAAAATATAAAACATTTTTAAAAAGTAGATTGAATATCTGAAAAATTAGATGTAATTAAATGACTATCTATTTTAAAAAAAACTGTCTATATTTTAATAGAGAATTAAAAAAAAACAACAACTGAGCTAGAATCGGTGGGAATCCCATTAATTCTAACATTGGAATTTTTTTTATTTCAATAAAATTAGTACCGATTTTTTTTTTAATCAATAGAAAACAACTTATGCTCTTTCAATTTCTCTTTCTGTGTTTTTACTATTTTATGTAGAAAAAAAATTTTCCACACCACTCAATCCGTTCCAAGCCCACTAAACAATACAAACCGGCCAAGCCTCCTAAAAAATAAATTTTTTTTTTTTTTTTTTTTTCCCCCCTAAATTATTTATGACTCTTGTGGCACTCTCAACCCCTTACGTTGGGTCCTGGCTGAAACCAGGCCCTGGTTTCAGGCCCACTAAACAATATCGGTATGAGCCCAAATGTTGGAACATTATCAATTTGAATTTTCTCCGTTTCATTGAAATGGAGCTGTCCTTCATAGCAAAACCTGATATCTAAATGGGAAATGGATATATCATGTATGTTAATATAATTGATAATCAGACGAAACATGGCTGCATGTAGGGCTGGCAAAAATGTCCCAAGCTCTAGGCCCGCTTGGTTTCAATCCATGACTCGATCGGTGACAGTTCATTCGTTAGTGAACCGAGCTAAAATGAATCCACTGTCCACAGACTTGAAACAAAATTAATGAGTTTGAGTTAGGCCTAGTTCATGTTGAGCCAGCTCCATTTATTAACGAGCTATTAAATATACATAGTTTAATAGTTTAATCGGATCAGTTATAGCTAGTCTTATGGTAATTACACTTTGGATTGTACTTAAATTGATTGGTAATTTTGTTTGGACTATGTGTGAATTAATTATAAACAACTAGGTTAATTTGTATGAATTTGTTTGATTTTATGAACTATGTTTGTATGAATTTGGAAATTTGATATTTTTGGTACATATGAATTTAGTTGCAAACTTAATTGCACTTGAATCAGGAGTATTATTCAATAATAAGTCATATAAATGTCAGTTTGTTTTAGCTATAATTAATAAAATGTGCTATGAAAATTTAAGATATAGCAAGAAAATATATGCAAAATTTATAAATCTACTGAGCTGGTAACGAACAATTTTAGTTCGCTCGAGGACTCCATGAGTTAATCTTGAGCAATAGTATTAGCTGGGGACTTAAATCCAAACTCGCCCGTTTAATTGATCTACAAACAAGCTGATTAGGAGGGAGGTCTAGCTCGCTTTTTAGCAGCTCGTTGTCAACCCTGGCAAATAGAAGTTGAAATATATTGTATCTGGGGGGTTTGAAGTAGTATAGACTATTAGAGGATAAAAATAAAATCTAAAATCTAAACACACCTTCCATGTAATCAATTTTACTAGTTATAGTAAGAGGTTTATTTAATATGCAATTGATTTCCTAAATTAGCAAATATATCATTTTTGAACTTTATTCATATTAATTGGGCACATTCAGCGTTAAATTCATGCTACTATGGTAACTTGAAATATCAAAATATACTTTTTTTTTTTTATCACTTCTCAAGTTGATTAAAAGTAAAACCACTATATATATAAAGCTAAAAAAAAAGAAGATGACTAGGTAGTTCTTAAGTAGTACACCTTTTCCCCTTGGGTATGACTTAGCCATTAAGCATTATTTAATAAAAGGTTATGCATGACTTTGCCATTAAGCATTATTTATTTAAAAGGATATTTAATTCGAGCAATATTTGCATTGGTTAATCGTGATCATATTACTCAAAAAGATTTTGTCAAAGGTGGCTTCGCCATTGTTTTCAAGTAACAAATTTCAAATATCTAATTTTATAAAGTCAATACCATGTCCATATGATCCACTGCAAGTATTTTAAAAATTAAAACAAAAAATAAACTTCAATAAAATTAAATTGTAAATCCTATTTTCACAAAAAAAAAAAAAAAACATATTTAAGAATATATATGTGATATAATTTTTTTTTGCAATTTAAAACAAACTTGATATATTAGAAAGAAGAAATTTATTTTTTGTAATATATAAAAAAAATTAATCGCTTGCTTAAAAAGATCTTTTAACATCTACCATTTACATTGATGTATTTGATCTTAAAAGTGTATGAAATTAAATCAATGCCCCTTAAGTTTCCTCAGTCCTCGTCAATCGAGTTCAATTAAAAGACGGTAGGGTCCACATATATTTTAATGGTTCCCCACTTGTCATTTTAAGAACTCCCAATTCAAATTTAGGGTATTGGGCTAAAAAAAAAACATATTTTTACTCAAAAAAAAAAAAAAACCCGGTCAGTATGTCCTTTTCCAAAAAAGCTCTCGTCTCTAAACCCAACGCAACCTTTCATCTCCACTCAATTATTGATCTACGTAGAAATTGCATATGAAAAAATTTAGAAGGTTGGACGAGGTACTTTCTGCTTTTCCAAAAGTAAACAAAAGCAGGAGATTCGATCTCTTCCATCTTAAGATTCTTATGTTATAAATCCCCACTCATCACTGCACCGTTTCTTTCCACCATGCATGACAGTATTCTTTCACTATTACATCATTTATGCGAGCTAGACACAAAATTTTCTTGACAAAAAAAACGTGGAACAAAAAACATGGCGGGCACTGCTCTTGTTTCATCCTACAATGACAACATCCGCCCCCTTCTTGATGCTATAGACCGACTTCGTCTCCTTAAAGTGACTGACGAGGGTATCCAGCTCCCTACAATAGTCGTAGTCGGTGATCAGTCGAGCGGCAAGTCGAGCGTGCTGGAATCTCTCGCCGGCATCAGCCTGCCACGTGGCCAGGGCATTTGCACACGGGTGCCTCTGGTCATGCGTCTACAAGGTGATCCTGATGCCATTGAGCCGTTGCTCCATCTCGAGTATCACAACAAAACTGTTCCAACAACTGAGGCAAGAATCACTGAGGCTGTTAACGAGGCAACCATTGAGATTGCCGGTGCGGCAAAGGGAATCTCTGATGCCGCTATTACCCTTGTTGTCAAGAAGAAAGGTGTTCCTGATTTGACCCTGGTGGATCTCCCGGGGATTACCCGTGTTCCGGTTCAAGGTCAGCCCGAAGACATCTATGAACAGATTTCTGACATAATCATGGGATATATTACTCCAAAAGAAAGCATAATACTTAATGTGTTGTCAGCAACGGTGGACTTCCCCACATGTGAATCGATCAGAATGTCTCAAAAGGTTGACCTGCACGGTGAGCGAACCCTAGCAGTGGTCACCAAGTCTGATAAGGCTCCTGAGGGATTGCTTGAGAAGGTCACTGTGGATGATGTCCGCATTGGCCTTGGCTATGTTTGCGTCAGAAATCGGGTGGGAGATGAGACATATGAGCAGGCTCGGACTGAAGAGAAGCGTCTATTTGACTTGCATCCTTTGCTGTCGCAAATTGACAAGTCAATGACCGGTATTCCGGTTCTTGCCCACAGGCTCACTCGAATTCAGGCGTCGATAATAGCGAAATGTTTGCCAGATATAGTTAAGAAGATTGATGAGAAGCTTAACAGATACGTCTCTGACCTAGATGGCATGCCTCAGAAGTTGTCGACTGTTGCCGATGCTCTTAAGACAACCTTGCACGTCTTTAAAGTGCTGAGAGAATCTTTAGAGAAGTCACTCATAAAAGGGGAGTATGATGAGTTTTCTGACGAGACGAGCCTCCATGGAGCGGCTCGTATTTACGAGATGCTTTCGAGCTACTCTAGTGAACTCCCTTCCAACTGCCCGACTACTGAAGATCTGTTTCTAATGGAGGAAGTACATGTTTTGGAAGAGGCCAAGGGAACATGGCTTCCCAACTTCCTGCCTAGGTCGGCTTTCCGTATCCTTCTGAAAAGGAAGGTCGATTCCATCTCCAACAAACCAGATGAATTGATCAATGCTGTCTGGTCATACATTGAGAAACTGACAATCCAGACAATGTCGCGGCATCTTCAGAACTACCCTCAAATTCAGCCCTCAAGCCAAAGAGTGGTGCACAATCTCATTACTATGTTGAGAACCAAATCGTGCGAGTTTGTGAAGAACATGATTGAGATGGAGTTGTGCGCTGATTACACGTCCAACCCGGACTACATGAAAAGGTGGTCTGAGTTTATGGCAGAACAAAGAAAATTCATGGAGGCGATAGAAGTCCACTCGAAGCCTACTAAGATATCTAAGCCTACTAAGATATGAAAGCCTTTGGAGAGGTTGAGGTCGGACATCTTAGGTCACATGCTGATGTAGCTGAGCAAGCATTTGATGTAAGGATGAGGCTTACAGCTTATTGGAAGTCGATTGTGCTGAGGTTGGTTGATGGTGTGGCACTGCATATCTTGCACAGCATCAAGAACATGGTGGAGCATGAACTGGAGGATGAGCTGATTAATGAGCTGGTGGGACCGAAAATGGCTGGAGTCGAGAGGATGCTGGAAGAGTCGCCCGCAATTTCCGCAAAGCGGGATCGGCTCATGAAGAGTGTAGAGCTACTGAAGCAGTCCAAGGAAATTGTGGCCAATGTCATGGATCGTATTGTTGTGGAAGGAGACAAATGATCATATTTTGTTTAGTGGGTTAATTAATCTATGGTTATTTAATTTGTGAGGTGGGTTGGTGTGGTCTTTTAATTGTAATGGGCTAGTAGATGCTTGGGTACGAGGATATGGTGGTGCTTTACAATAATGTATTAACTTGTTATCTTTGTTTTATCTATGGTTATATATTGCTCAGTGAACTTTCCATGATTTTAATTTAGTACCTCCTGCTTTTCTTTTCTGGTATTTTGATAAACTCTTTCTTCTTAAAGTTATGATATCATTATTAAAAATCCATTTACTTAATAATTATTACATTTCATTAATCACTTACTTAATAATCCACTTAATAATTATTAATTTAGCTCTGGACCATCCGATCAGAATCCATGCCAATCCGGCCCACGCTTATAATGCACGAGATCCCATAATGATTAGTGCTAATATGTAATGAACAGATCGGATCTAAACTCAAACGGTGCATTAATACAGAGGATATGAATTCAGCTTTTATTACTATTAGATTCGTGCTAATATGTAATGAGTAGATCAGATTAGGCATTATTTACTTTTCTTCGGAGAAAAATAGATTTTGGTTGTGTGACTTTTTAGAATCTCCGTGCTTTCAAATATGGATTAGAGGATTTAATTTACAACATCTAGCCCCCACATTGCGATTACTTGTTATGAAAATGAACCAGAGGGTTTGTCAGAAAGAAAAATATTTTAGATTAGTGGAGTAAGGTACAAGTTGACTAAAATATTTTAGATTAGTATGTAATTACTTGTACATCCTCCTAAGGATTACAGCTAGTGGTTAGTAGAAGTCAAATAACGAAGCAATGACAAATTGAAAAGTCTATTTTTGCATTTTAGCACCAAGTCAATCATTTAAAAAATAATCTGGATCTATTACGTTAATTACACATTCCAGAGACCGATTACATTCCTAATCTAAAGGACTATTAAGAAAAAAGATATATATATTTAATTACTGGAAAGATATATACGTGCATTACATAATTATATTCATATCTCTACAAAGATAGTTTATTAAAAAGAAAATAAGTGTATCCATTCAGCTGTGTATACTAATGATTGATCTACTGATAGTACACTCTGAGAAGAAGCAGCAGATTCAGGGATTCAAATCTGCTCCGTTTCTTAAAAAAAAGAGCATTGTCTTTTTCTTGAGATGCTTATATAGATGAACCAAGTGCAGATACAGATCAACTAGGTGTTAATATAGAAAACTTAGGTCGCTGCTCTTCAATAACCTTAGTGGACTCCACTTTTTTAAGATAACGGACCCCATTTTCTGTTGTTTTTGAAGAGAGAGACAGAGAAAAAAGAGGAAGATGAGGGTCCTCTTATTGTCAAGAATAGGAGGAGATTTGGATCCCAGATTCGGTGGAGGCAACTCGTACCTGTTTTATCTTCCTTTGCACTGTGCTCATGCCATCCTCTTTTTGCCTTTACTGGCTTCTTGCCCTTGAGATTAGAAAATATCCGGTAGAATTCAAGGATGAATTTAGCTTTCTCCAATGTCTCATAACATGAAAATTCAAAAATTTATTGTATTTATTATTATAAATATGATAACGATGCATTATATTTGTTTGCCTAATCCCTTGATGCAGCTGTAACTTTTATACCTGTTGATTCACAACATAATTTAAGTTCAATACCTAACGGATGATTAAACTACCAAGTTTAATTAATTACTCATGATATTTTCATTCATTTTAAAAATCAAATTTTAGTAATTAAATCAGTGTAGTGTGAACATGCCAATACAGCCCTTCATTACAAACTGTAAAAAAATCCATGATTTTTCTTAAATCAGAGTTAGTGCAATTTTGACTTTTTATTTACTACACTAATAACGAGTCTAGATAGTATGACATCAGTGGCATTTCAATTTATATAACACTAACTCCAAAACCTATCGAATCGACTTCAAACGGTGAATCCAAACTGTTCAAACCGATCTACTCCATTTGTTGTGTGTTTACATGCAATTTTTTTTAAAAAATTTTGAATTTATTTAAATTAAGTCAAGTGGTCAAATGTGTGAGTTTTTAAGTTAATTTTAATGCATTCATTTTTCAAAATTTTTAATAGCTTGATTTGATACTAAAATAATTCAAAAATATAAAAAATTTATATGTAAACATATCACTCAAAAAGTAAATCGGTTTGAACGGTTTGAATTAGCCATTTGAAGTCTATCAAATAAATTTTAGAGTTAGTATCATATGACACCTAATAACTGTTTGAAAAACAAGTTTTACAACACGCGAGCAAACGAGATGAAGATGAATAAAGGCTTTTATTTTTAGAAGGAAATTAGACTATCCGACAATTCACTGCATTTAGTTACTGAGAAATTTCAGAAAATTAAAGGCCTTTGTAACCCAGAGCATTAATATTTCCCGGATAGACTGTAAAAAAGGTAAAATAATAATTAATTGTTACTACTTATAACTTTTGGCCCAATAATTTTTTTTTTTTTTAAGGTTAGCGACAATAAAGTTTTTTTTTGTTGTCGACAATACAGTTTAGACTGTAAAAAAGGTAATTACTCATGATATTTTAAGTTAACACCATGAGATATTTTTGTTGTCGACAATAAATGTCGCCAACGATATATTTGATAAAAAAAGTTTATAATATTTACACCATGAGATTGGTTCTTGCACAATCTCCCTCAGTTGTGAATTACAATTTCTAACTAAAATGGATTGCCTCTAACAACCTGCAAAAGGCTCCCGCAAAGCCCCCCATTGGGCGGTCTCTATGCAATTTGCATCTAAGCAATAATCTCAAACACCGTGTCATTTATTAATTTATTAACTAGTTCACTGAACGCCTCTTGTCCGAGAAGAACCTCCTGTTCCTCTCTCTCCACAGTGCCCATGTTTTCGCTGCCCAAATTGCTTTCCAGAGTTTCCTAGCCCGCGGTACCAGTGCCCGTTGACCTGACCATGCGTCTAAGATACTCTGACCAGGCATACCCCATTTATTTCGATTGTGCCCGCTAAACCCTAAACCCTAAACCTCAATAAAGTTACATTTATCATGGCTTATTCTGTTACTCTGTTTTAAGATAATATGCCTGGAAGCACAAATTCAACGTGAACTTGAGGGGTATGCCTGGAGATTTAATGTCTCCATCCTCAGCTCTATTAACAGCTATTAGTTAATAGAAGATCAAATAACGAAGCAATGACAAATTGAAAAGTCAATTTTGCATTTAAGCACTAAGCCAAGCATTTAAAAAATAATCTGGATTTATTACATTACACAAATTCCAGAGACCGACTACGTTCCTAAACTAAAGGACTTATTAAGAAAAAAACAAAACAAGTATATTAAATGCCAAAAAGAAGAATAAACAATCCCAATAACTCATAGGAATAATAGATAGAAAAAGACAGAACTACAGAAACATAGGTACACAAAAAATATTTACTGGAAGAAATATTATATGTACATTACATAATTATGCCTATCTCTACAGAGATATTTTATTATAAAGAATAAGACAATTGGAATTATTGATATATACAGTTAGAAAAAAAAAGACAGAATCATAGGCTCACAGAAATATTTACTGGAAGTATATATATAGAGAGTTAAGAAGTAAAGATCTTGTTTTATTTCATGCTTGTATCTTTATTTTCAAAGACCAAATTGTATATCCGAACTGCTCAACAAAATATCCATATTAAAATGTGCTTGGAGACTAAATTTTACATAATTATAGTCACATCCCTACAAAGATAGTTTGTTAAAAAGAAAATAAGTGTATCTATTCAGTAGAATTAAATGATTGATCTACTGATAGTACACTCTGAGCAGAAGCAATTAACAGATCCGGTGGCAACTCGTAGCTGTTTTATCTGCCTCAAATTATAAATGTCTCTCGGCATTGGCTGGCTTTGCATTCTCCTCAACTCATCCTCTTCTTGCCCTTCAGTTTAGAAAAGAAAAAGATTAATTAATAAATCAATAAAAGCATGAAGGTACTCTAAACAAAGCTATTGTAAGAAAACCATCAAGATCCTTTGGTTTCTTATTTCATTGTCATCGCATTCTTATATTTCCATCAAATTATTCACAAAAAAATAACCAAGACAACTTGATCTATTCAGTTGTAGAACTGAATGATAGATTTACCGATTAAAGGGTTCGAACAGAAGCAGCAGAGTCGGTGGGAACTCATAAGTCATGTACTGTGCTCATGTCATTCTCTTTTTACCAGTACCGGCTTCTTGCTCTTCAGACTAGAAAATATCCAGCAGAACTCAAGGATTAATTTAGCTTGCTCCAATGTCTCGTAGCATGAAAATTCAAAAGTTAATTGTATTTCTTATTATAAATATGATAACGTTGCATTATATTTGTTTGCCTAATCCCTTGATGAAGCTGTAACTTTTATACCTGTTGGTTCACAACATAATTTTAATTTTTAAGTTCAATACCTAATGGATGATTAAACTACCAAGTCCAAAACCCCCATCGGGTTCGGATCTCATGCATGTTCGATTAGAATTTGGACTAATTCGGCTCAAATTAGTATTCACAAAATTTATTTAATATTTGTGTAGATTAATTCTGACGGAACAGTCTAGATGCAAGATATCTGTTTTCCCTTCCCCGTACAAAGCAAAATCAGAAATCCGTATCCTCCCAGATACCGATTCTGTAAAATTAATGAGCTCTTGGTCGAATGATTAATTGATATTCAGTGTCTATTTAGATATAGGGTTCGTTTTGAGATTTGTGTCAGATTAAAACTAACGACTCTGAATTCGCATAATCAGGTCTATTCTTTTTAAATTAAACGGTTCATATCGAGAGGAAAAGAAATAAAAGAAGAAGGATCATAAATGCACATATTATAAATAACGACTTTAATTAATTAAACTAATTTTTATGACTAATTGTTATGATTAATGATTTAAAACTATGTTATATATTTAGTTTCAAAACAACTTAAATCATGTTTAGTATGTTAGAATAACATTACTTATATAAATGACAAATTGAAAAGTCAATTTTACATTTTACCGTACTAAGCCAAGCATTTAAAAAATAATTAATCTGCATTTATTATATTACACAAATTCCAGAGCCCGATTACATTCCTAAACCAAAGGACTTATTAAAAAAAAAATAAAACAAGTATTAAATGCCAAAAATAAGAATAAACAATCCCAATGGAACTCTCATGGAAAAGAAAAATGTTGGGAGTAGAGAACTAACAGGAATAATAGATACAAAAAAAAGACAGAATTAGGTACACAAAAAAAATATTTACTGGAAGATATATTATATATATTATTACATGATTATTATAAAGAATAAGACAATTGGAATTATTGAACTATACAGTTAAAAAAAAAAGATATAAGCAAAGGTACATAGAAAGGAGTGATGCTACCATGCTTTGAAAATTAAAGTGGGTGTTTTAATTTCCGCTTATATCTCTATTTTCAAAATTCAAATAATCAATCTAAACTTTTCAACATGTTCTTCATATTAAAATGTGTTTGGAGACCAAATTTTACATTTTTTTTGAAATTTTTTTACTATTTTTTAGAATTTTTTAAAATCAGTGTTTTCTGAATTTTTGCATTATTTTTTTATTTAATGAAAAACACCGAGTTTCAAAAATTATAAAAAAATAGTAATTTTAAAAAAAATATATATATATAAAATTTGGTCTCCAAGCACATTTCAATATGAAGAACATGTTGAAAAGTTCAAATTGACTATTTAAACTTTAAAAATATAGATATGAATGAAAATTAATTAAAACACCCACTTTAATTATCAAAACACAGTAGCATCACTCCAGAAAGAAGATATATATGTGGATTACATCATTACATTCATATACCTACAAAGATAGTTTATCAAAAATAAAATAAGTGTATCTATTCAGTAGAACTAAATGATAGATCTACAGAAAGTACACTTTGGGCAGAATCGCGCAGCAGAGCCGGTGGCAACTCGTATATTCTGTACATGCCTCAGCTTGTATACATCTCTGGGAATTGGCCGCCTCTGCACTGTGACAATCCTTCAGTTAAGAAAATAAAAATATTAAATTAATTAACTATTAATAAAAACATAGATCAGGGATGTACTGTAAACAAAGCTATATAGTAAGAAAACCAGAAAACATTTTGACAGTAGGGGGTGCTTCAGTGCTCAGGATAAATCTCATTTTGTTTTCTTAATTAGACTGTATGTGTTGGTACCTGTGGATAATGTCAGGTTCCTATTTTGTAAGCTTTGTACTTGTACTGGTATACTGGTATAATTAGGTTCATATACTTTGCACTAGTTTGCTTGAATTTTCTTAACGTAGCTTGAAACTAAATTTAATGTTAAATTATAGAACTGTTAAAAACTAAAAACTGCAATTATTCAAACTTCATATGCTCAAAAAACTTCCTAGCTACATTGTTTTTCCTACACATATAATATAATATATGTCTGTACATAAATGATAGATTAAAATATTAAAAAAAATGGTGCTGCATTTGTATTCAAGATGTTCAAAAAAGATGGTCACCGCACCAAATATGGTACTTCATACAACATAAGGGTGAATTAATTTCAAAATTCAAGCATCTTGTATTTTGGTCCTCATAACTTGTTGTAGTTTTATTCGTATAAGAAGACTATTAATTTAGCTTTCTCCAATGTCTCAATCGTAACATGAAAATTAAAAAAATTAACTGTATTTCTTATTATAAATATGATAACGTTGCATTATATTTGTTTGCTTAATCCCTTGATGCAGCTGTAACTTTTATACCTGTTGATTCACAAAATAAATTTTAAGTTCAATACCTAATGGATGATTAAACTACCATGTATAATTACTCATGATATTTTCATTCATTTTAGAAAACAAATATTAGTAACTAAATCAGTTTGGTGAGAAGATGCCAATATAGCCCTTCATTACAAATTGTAAAAGAGCCCATGATTATTAGGCCATTAAATTAGATATTAATGGTTTGGATCTACTGGGCCTAACCAAAAGTCCAAACACGCTTCCCATCCTCTCCAATACCATAGAAGATGGGCCTCATTTTACAGTTTGAGATTAAATCTCTACGCTTTGGGATTCGAGCTAGTGTAGGGGTAATATTATTGGGCTTTGATATTCGTATCAAGTTAAAAGGAACAATCTAGATTAACTAATTGTAAAAGATTACCTTGTGCAATATTGGAGATGATGTGAATCCCCCATCCGAATTTTTTTTTTTTAAAAAAAAAAAATTTTTTTAAAATAAAAATAAAAAATTTTTTTTTTTTTTTTTTTTTTGTGAATAAAATTATAATTATAAATTAAAAATTTTTTTTTTTAAAAAAAAGGTTTTTTTTTTTTTTTTTAAAAATGAAGGAAAATTTATTTAATTAAAAAATTTTTTTTTTTTTTTTTGGGGGGTTGGTTTCATCCAATTCACATCCTCTCCCAGGTATCTGGAAAGAGAATATTTTATAATTAGTGAATTCAGACTGCTCTCTTTAACTCGAGCTAGTGTAGGGGTAATATTATCGGGCTTTGATATTTGTGCCAATTTTTAAAAGAGCAATTTTAAAATCGGAATTAACCCTATAAAAGATTCTCTATAATTAGTGAAATAATAAAATTTTATATCAACTGTTCTTTTTAACCTTGAATCAATCAAAGTCCAATAATACTGCTTCTTGTGTGCTAGCCCAAATTTCAAACCAGTTGAAAATAAATCTCAAACTATAAAGTTAGAACAATCTTCTGCAGTACCTGAGAGGATATTGATTCCCACCCCTCACCCCCAATCGAGTCCGGATCTCATAAAATAAATCAAATTGTAATTTTAGATCAAGAGAGTTCGGTCAGAATTTGAACCAATCAGATTAAAATTAGTATCCGCAAAATCTTTTTATGTTGATTCTGATAGAACAGTCTAGATCCAAATTCGAAGTTTGAAATACTATAGGAGATCCGTTTTCCCCTCCTCAGATCTTATTCTACTAGGTCTGGTAGTGCACTGGAATATTGGATCTGAATTCGCATAATATCGAGAGGAAAAATAAAAATACAAAGACATCACTACTAGAATCTGAGCTTTTTGCAAGGGGAGGACTAGTTTTTTGCAAGGGGAGGAGGGTCCTTGCAAAAGAAATGATATTTCTGAAATTGCGGACTTTTTGCAAGGGTAAACTCATGCAATTACTTCGCATGGAACTGTGGGATGTGCAACCATGCAAATGAGATATTTCTCCCCTTGCAAATATATTATGAAAGTCGGATATTATATTTAATTGGGGGCCCCGGGCAAAAACTCAACCCCTTGTCCTTGCAAATACTTAGACACATGTTATATATTGTATTTTATTAAGGTTCCTTGCAAATACTTAACCCCATAACCATGCAAATACTTAACCACCCATTTATACTATATTTTATTGAAGTCCATGTAAATACTCCACTACCTTGCCATGCAAATAGTCTGTTTTCGCATCTCCTACTGTATTGTATTTGTGACTTTTACGGATTTATTACGAACAAATATGTACTATCTTTTGTATAATATACTGAAAAGCTTGTGTAGTGGGCCGGAATTCATTTGTTACACAAATGAAACAAACCCACTATATCAGCGATTCTCTTCTTCTGGATAAAAAAAGGTTTTGTGCTCTTGAACGAGTGTTATTTTGCATGTTGGATGATTTTGTGGCCAAACATATTTGGCGGCATCTAAAAATTTGTGGAGAGTTTAAAAAAGGGTTCTCTTTATCTCATTTACAATACACCTACCCATTAATTCATATTCCTTGAGGTAACATAATATTTATAATTAGATCGGGGCGGATGATCAGAGTTAGCGCAATTATTAAAAGAGTCAGATGATTGCATCTAGTGCGGATCTAAACATAAATGTTATGTCACCTTAGCGAAATGGACCTCCTCCTGGCAGCCCCTGTAATTGACACATCCATCGGTAATCCTGCCTCTTCATCACCCATCGGATGGCTCGAATTCAAAAAATAATAAAATTACTAATTTTTACAGAAGAATAATGCTTGTATAAATAAATTTAAAAAAATAACTAAATTTATACGTACCATGACATAATAATTTCAATTTTATTTTAATTTGACTTCATTTTAAAATTTAATCGACAATCGACCATTAATTTGCGGACCGTTAATTAACTCAAATACGAGCGATTGACGATATGACCATTAATGCAAAATGAATTACTTCCAAATTATTTTTTAAATGATCAAGGAAAAAATACTGAACTATACCAAAAAAAAAAATCAAAACTTTCTTTATGTCAAAGTTTCGATCCAACGCGAAAGTGTTTGTGACCCTATGATGTTTGTATATTCCGTGAGCTTGATGGATAGGTAAATGAACATAAAATTTCATCAAACTTCATTGCAATGATTTTAATGTGATACTCTTCGATTTTAACGGTTCTCGATCGACAATCCGACGAATGTATATTTGTGGATCTTCATTAACTCAAACTACGAGAGTTCATGTGCTATGTTCAACAATGATGGATATGAGCTATTAATGCAACAAGAATGTTATACTATATAATTTTTTTGGTCTAAATCACTTAGTAATTCATAAACACATTATTCCATTAATTACTGTGTAACATTAATCTCATTTGCAATTAATTTTTTTCCTAAATTAATTGCCTAAATAAGGTACTATACATAAATCTCATTTAAATATGAATTGCAAGAATAAAATACCTATTACATCCGTAAGTTCAAACTAAACAAATAAAAAAATAAAATTTAATTACTTATGAATAGTAAATACGGCAGAACTTTCATTTCTTATCTAAATTAAACAAGAATAAAGTAATTTTGTATGTTTCAAAGGAAATTAATTTCAATTCCCTCTCATTTCCCTCCCGCCACAGAGTTACAATTGAGACGAAATTTATGTACAGAGCAGATTTAACTGCCAGCAATGCTCATCTTATTTAATTACAAGAGCTTCCATGTGAGTAGTAAACTACATGAAGCTTAAAATGCTCTGTTATCTTTAACCCTAAGATTTTCATTTCCCCCTTTAAAACCCCCCTTCCTCCCCCCTTAAAAAACCCCTTCCCCCCCCCCTCCCCTCTCCAAAAAAAAATTGTCTCTCTAAAATTTCATACCTAATTCCCCCCTTTTTTTTTATTAATTTATTTCGGCCGGCCGCCCCCCCCCCTTTTTTCCCCCTCTTAAAAAAACCTCTATTTCACCCTCCTCTCTCCTGTCCACAGAGAATAAACTCTTTTCCCCCCCTTTAAAATTCTATCCTCTTCCCCCCCAAATTTTCGGTAAAATTAGACTCCCAACCCAATCTAGGGGTTTTCTAGTTCTTTTCCCCCCCCCCCCCTTGCCCTGACCGTATGGTTGTCTCGCGCCTCTTCACAACTGCGCTCGATTTCTTAACTTGTTTCATGCCAGGTAACTTGTTTCTTAACTTGATTTGAAGTTGATCAGGTTCAAGTTTGTGTGATCTGAATTTTCGAACAAAGATCCCAGTGGTAGATATCTCATCTAAATTTGTTAGTTTATACTTGTAAATTGCATCTGATAAGCTAGTATTTGGCTTCTATTTATTTGATTAGTTAGTTGCTCATAAGGTGTTTGATGAATTGCTGACCAATAGTGGGGAATTTGGGGTGCAAGAGGACCTTCTCTAGGGGCAGAAGTAGACCACTCAGTGAAAAAGCACGAGATCGCCGTATTGAAGAGGAGCGCGCTGAGAGGAAAAGGGATCAAGACACAAAAAGTCAAGTATTCACAATTATAGGAGATCCGTATGCGCTGCAACTCCTTCACAGGTCTAGTCTTACAAAATTTGGGGTTATTGTAGGGTCCATAAAATAAAGGACATTTTCTGCTCACAAATTTCAAGGACCCCTAAGCTTAGGTTAATACAGTCCATAATGCTTAGGTTCAAGATACCACATCTCAACTATCTCAGGAAGTACCTTCAATGGTACACATGGAATTCAACCAGGTTAGTGTAATTCGTGCTTCAAAACTACACTTACTGTTGCAAAACAAATATTACTACAGCTGACCATTATGTTAAAAAACAGCTCAAACATAATGTACATTCTTAATTTATTTACAAGTGTATGATCACCATGAGGTTATTCCTGACAGTCTTCAACTACAAATTTATTTTTTAACACAATAACAAGTCCTAACATTACAATTTTTAAAACCTTAGGACATTGCTGGTTCTTTGCAACCAAATGAAGATGGCTCTTTCCAAGCACTTCTGAGTGCTCAGAATGGACCAGAAATCGCAGGGAATGAGGCTGCAATGACCAATTGAAGGAAAAATAAAAATATACAAAGATTTTTTTTTTTTTTTTTTTTTTTTTTTTTTTTTTTTTTTTTTTTTTTTTTTTTTTTTTTTTTTTTTTTTTTTTTTTTTTTTTTTTTTTTTTTTTGGGTGGGGGGTTTTTTTTTTTTTTTTTTTTTTTTTTTTTTTTTTTTTTTTTTTTTTTTTTTTTTTATATATTTTTTTTTATATTTTTTTTTTTTTTTTTTTTTAATTTTTTTATATTTATTATTTTTAAAAATAAATTTTTTTTTTTTTTATTTTATTTTTTTTTTTTTTTGATTTACGTTGTACTTAATTTTTTTTAATTTTACCAAATTTTTTTGTTTTTTTTTTTTTTTATATTTTTAAATTTACTCCCTTTTTTTTTATTTTTTTTTTTGTTTGGGGTTCCCTTTTCTGCTTATTTTTAGTTTGTTTTTTGTTTTTTTTTTTCTTTTTTTTTAATATTTAAATTTTTTTTTTTTTATTTTTAATTTTTTTTTTTTTTTTAGAAGTGTAAAAAAAAAAAAATTTTTTTTTATTTTTTGTTATTGGTTGTTTTTATTTTTTTTTTTTTATGGATGGGTAGTAGTGGGGAGGGGGGTAGGAAGGGTTTGGTTTGGAAATTATATTTTTTTGTGGTTTTTTTAAGGGAAAACCCTTAAAAAAAACCTTTTCCTCCCCTTGCAATAAGCTCGTATTTTAGTAGTGCATAATTAAGCCATGCATTTTAAAAATAATCTGAATTTAATACATTACACATTCCAGAGATAACTGAGATTTATAGGTTCTCTAGCCATCCGATCTGCTTTAAGATCTGTGCACAGTGCTTTAATATCCGTGTTCATTTGCTTTAATATCTGTGCGCACGAATTTAAAAGCGGATCTGATGATAATTCAATCCATCAGATGCAAATTTAAGTCTCATGGGCATCAGACCCAAATTTAAGTCCTGTTAATCTATTCAGTAGAACTAATTGATTGAACTCGTAATAATCTGCCTCAGTTTGAAAACATCTCTTGCATTTAGTCGTTATGACCTCCAAATTACACTTGGCGATTTTAAATTGTGAAATTAGTAGCCTTTAAGAAATATTGACTTCAACTAATTAATTTTACATTACAAAAACTCTCCCTTTCTTTGATTCTGTATGAAACCAACAAAACTTTTAAATTAACAAATCTCCTTGTGAGTGTAACTTGTTGTAGGTTTATTAATTTAATATGACTATTAGTTTGGTTTATTCCAATGTCTCATAACATCAAAATTCAAATGTTAACTGTGTCTGTATTTGTGGTTATAAATTTGATAGCAGCACATTATTTTGCTAGATTGTTTGCCTAATCTTTAATGCAGGTGTAAGTTTTATACCTGTTGATTCACAAAATAATTAATTTTAACTTCAATACCTAATGAATGATTAAACTACCAAGTGTACTCATGATATGTCCATTCATTTTAGAAAATTTTTTTTAGTAATTAAATCAGTTTAATTAGTGTGACATGCCAATACAGCCCTTCATTACAAACTGTAAAAGAGACCATGATTTTTTTTGTAAATCAGAATTAGTGCAATTTTGACTTTTCATTTACTAAACTAATAACTGTTTGAAAAACAAGTTTTACAACACGCGAGCAAACGAGATTAAGATGAATAAACGCTTTTATTTTTAGAAGGAAATTAGACTATTCGACAATTTACCGCATTTAATTACTAGACTGTAAAAAAAGGTAAAAGAATTAATTGTTACTACTTATAACTTTTGGCCCAATAAAGTTACATTTATCATTGCTTACTTATTCTATTACTTTGTTTTGAGATAATATGCCTGGAACTTTAATGTCTCAATTCACAAAAACGAAGCAAGACAAATTGAAAAGTCAATTTTGCATTTTAGCACCAAGCCAAGTATTTAAAAAAAAAAAAGAAGAAGAAAAACTGGATTTATACATTACACATTCTAGAGACCAACTACATTCCTAAACTAAGGGATTTATTAAGACAAAAAACAAAACAAGTATTAAATGCCAAGCATATTTTATTATGATGATTATGTTGAACGGTTCGGATTGACTATTCGGACTTTGAAAATGAAGATAAAGGAGATAAAAAAATTGGAGCAAATGGGAGCATGAAATTTTGAGTGCATTTGAACCCTCCTATTTGTAAATTATCTAAATAAAATGTGCTTTCAGATCAAATTTTGTAATTTTTTGAATTTTTTTTACTATTTACTAAGTATTTTACAAAAACTAGTCAAATTCAGACCATTGAATTTTGTGCCCATCTTAATAAATAGTAAAAATATTCAAAAAAATAAAATTTGATCTGAAAGCACATTTTATTTAGATAATCATGTTGAACGTTTGGATCGACAATTTGGACTTTGAAAATAAAAAAAATCATTGTTGTAACTTTGATTCCTTTTCATTACATAATTAGAGTAGAACTAGGGTGCTCTTAAGTTCACCAAGCTCCTTTGTGAACTAAACTCTAAAATCTATCAAATTAACTTCAAACGATGAATCCAACCTGTTGAAATTCTTCTACCTTATGAGTGATGCGTCTACATGTGAAAATTTTAAAGTTTGGAATTAATTTAGTATAAAGTCAAGTGATCAAAATTAGAAGATTTATAAATTAATTTTAATGCATTTATTTTTTGGACATCTTTTGATCACTTGACTCTATACAAAATTAATTTGAAAATTTAAAATTTTCATATGTGGACACATCACTCGTAAGGTAGAAGGATTTCAACGGTTTAGATATGTCATTTGAAGCCAATCCGATAGATTTTAGAGTTGAGTTCACAAAGATGCTTGGTGAACTTAGGAGCACCCTAGTTCTACTCACATAATTATTATAAAGAATAAGATAATTAGAATTATTGAGCTATACAGTTAAAAAAAGATAGAAGCATAGGTACACAGAAAGGAGTGATGCTACCATACTTTGAGAATTAAAGTGGGTGTTTTAATTCCTGCTCATATATTTTTCAAAAAAATTTCCGCTCATATCTTTACTTGATGAAAAATATTGAGTTTCAAAAATTCTATAAAAATAGTAAATTTTTTTTAAAAATGTAAAATTTAGTCTCCAAGTACATTTTAATGTGAAGAACATGTTGAGAAATTCAGATTGACTATTTTGAACTTTGAAAATAGAAATATAAGCGGGAATTAAAGCACCAACTTTAATTCTAAAAACATAGTAGCATCACACCAGAAAGAAGATATATATGTGCATTACATAATTACATTCATATCCCAACAAAGATAGTTTATCAAAAAGAAAATAAGTGTATCTATTCAGTAGAACTAAATGATAGATATACAGAAAGTATACTTGGGGAAGAATGGCGCAGCAGAGCCGGTGTCAACTCATATATTCTATATATGCCTCAGCTTGTGTATATCTCTGGAAATTGGCCGCCTCTGCACTGTGACAACCCTTCAGTTAAGAAAAGAAAAATATTGAATTAATTAATTATTAATAAAAACATAGATCATGGATGTATTGTAAACAAATTGCTGTAGTAAGAAAACCTTGGAAATTTTGACAGTAGAGGGTGCTTCAGTGGTCAGGATAAATCTCAATTTGTTTTCTTATTTTTCTAGCAAGTTAGTCACCTAACCATTAATTAGACTGTACGTGTTGGTACCTGTCGATAATGTCAGGTTTCTATTTTGTAAGCTTTGCACTTGTACTGGTATACTGGTATAATTAGGTTCATATGCTTTGCACTAGTTTGTTTGAATTTTTTAACGTAGCTTAAACTAAATTTAATGTTAAATTATAGAACTGTTAAAAACTTAAAACTGCAATTATTTCAAACTTCATATGCTCAAAGAACTTCCTACAATTTTTTTTTCCTACACATATAATATAATATATATGTCTGTACATAAATGATAGATTAAAAAATAAAAAAAATGATGCTGCATTTGTATTCAAGATTTTTAAAAAAGATGGTCACCGCACCAAATATGGTACTTCATATAACATAGGGGTGAATTAATTTCAAAATTCAAGCATCTTGAATGCTGTTATTTATAACTTGTTGTAGTTTTATTCGTATAAGATGACTATTAATTTAGCTTTCTCCAATGTCTCAATCGTAACATGAAAATTCAAAAATTAAAATTGTATTTCTTATTATAAATATGATAACATTGCATTATATTGTTTGCCTAATCCCTTGATGGCTGTAACTTTTATACCTGTTGATTTACAACATAATTTTAAGTTCAATACCTAATGAATGATTAAACTACCATGTTTAATTACTCATGATATTTTCATTCATTTTAGAAAACAAATTTTAGTAACTAAATCAGTTTGGTGTGAAGATGCCAATATAGCCCTTCATTACAAATTGTAAAAGTGCCCATGTTTTGGCCATTAAATTAGATATGAATGGTTTGGATCGATCTACATGGACCTAACCAAAAGTCCAAACACGCCCTCCATCCTCTCCAATACCGTAGAGGATGGGCCTCACTTTAGGGTTTGAGATTCAATCTCTACGCTTTGAGATTCTGGCTAGTGCAGGAACAATATTATTGAACTTTGAGATTCATACCAAGGTAAAAAATAATGATCTGAATTCACTAATTATAAAAGATTCACCATCAACTTACAATTTAGGGCTGTTCTTCTCTCTTCTACCTTTTGAATTTAAGGGAAAACACATAGAGAAGGCCAAGGATGCATGGGAGAGGGTAGGCGATAAAGAGAGGAGCTTCTCAGTTTTTTAATTTTGTTTTGTCCTCTAAAGGAGTTGTTGGCTTTAATTTTCCGTCTCCAATTACAAGAATAATTCTTGCACGAATCTTAAAGCGCATCCCACGGTTTAAAAATGCATAGCACCACATGACACTATATATATGCATAGTACCGTAGCTCAACTCTCTCTCTATATATATATGTATCCATATTAGTTTAAGACGTATTTAGTTTTAAATTTTGATAGCTGTTCACTATTCATATTTGTATCCGTATCCGCTTATTGAAACACATATACAAATTTAATATTAACATTATTCGCTCCGTTTACACCCTTACGTGCATCAACTCTCATCACCTTTTATGACAATATATATGGTACTGATCATGTTTACAAATTTTGATTTAAAAATTTCATGTCGAGTTAAAATATAATTAGCTATTCTATTTAATCTCTTTTACATTAAACTTTTCCTCTCATATTTCTCTATTTTTTTTGGTAGTGCCAGGAGTTCTAATATTGGGCTTCATTAGGCTTGTCGTATTATTATTATTATTATTATTATTATTTTTTTTTTTTTTTTGAGAAAGGGGCTTCATTAGGCTTGTCCGTGTCGATCGTGTTAAGCCAGAATATTAATTATTAAAAAAATATATAAAGTTTATATCATTAAAATATATATAAGGTTATAAAATAAGGTCCGTGTAATAATAAATGGAGGATATTAGCAAAATCAAAGATAATCTATTTTCTCTCTTAAATATTTTTTCGGCGTGGTGGGGGGGTGAGCAAAGGGAAAAAAAAAGAGAACATATTGTGAAAATTAGATTCGAATGACGATTGATCGATTCAAAGCTAAATTGGTATATTTTCCTTTCAATTACAAAACCTAATAGTCATTTTATTTTTTATTTGTAAATCAACATTATAACTCGATTAGTATATTGAATTGGTAATTGAAAGATATTCTTTAAAGTGGAACATGATTAAGGTTTGGTAGGAATTGGGATGATTATTGTAAATTCAAATTTGATTGGAATTGATCGAGTTATAATCCGTTAAAGTTATCGTATTATGAATTAAACTACCCTTGGACTTGAATTGGAATTAGGTTTTGGTATTAAAACATGAATTAAATTATGGAATACTAAGCTCATATACCTGAAATGTGATACGATAACCCCGATTAAAGAGCGCACGATCGGATGAAACAAAGGAATTAGGGTTTTACTGTCAGCACGGACCATTACGGAAGGTAATAAATGGTTTGTGAGTATGGTTAAGCCAAATCGAATGAGTACCAACCTAATCACTAGCCTTAGTTATACACCATTCAACAAGTGTTAAATAACGATTATGCGTATCTTAAATAGACTGGTAAGGTGTCGGCCGTGGCGTAGGAGTGAGTAGGTAGACACGGTCCGTGTGGATTGTGATCGGCCGGTAGGGCGACACGGTCCGTGTGGATTGTGACTGGCGAGTAGGGTTTGACACGGTCCGTGTGGATTATGATGCCGTGTAGGAAGTCCAGTTTAGAATCTATTAACGATCATATACTCAGTGGGGATTGGACTTGTTTGATATTTTATATTCATAATTAAAGTGTTTCGATTGACATGTTGATTATTGATTGAATTGCAATATCGGATTGTTGCAGTGCATGCATTGCCAAATAAAGTGAAACTGAATTGTTTTATCGATTGACTTGCATGTATGGTTATAAATTGTGTTGATCTAAATGATCGATTTTGGAATTAAAGTCACCGTGCTTTATATCACACGGTTGGTGGATAGGGTATATGTCATCACCGTGATGACGTCACGGGGGAAACGGATTTGTCGAGTCTGCGGGACTTGACGCCAGGTTCAAAGCTTAGATGTCCGGCCTCGCAGTTTGGCCGGTTGGGACGAGGGTAAGTGACTTTATTATGATTGTGGTTATATGTGACTGGATCGGAGGCAACCCGGGGGTAATGCGTTGGATGGTCAATTGGCTTTATAGGATTTCCGGATGTGAATTGAAACCAGACTTTAATTAAATGGTTAGGGAACAGACGGGTGTCAGAGGAAAAGGTTTTAGGCGCAGCCGTCGGCGTCGAACCTCGGATGAGAGGGAAGAATTAAGGTCCAGATCGGTGGAACATCCAGTTCTAGATATCGAAACCGAGTAAACCAAATATTGTGTGATTGAATTTCATCTTGGCAATTCAATGTGATTTCATTTGGATATATATATGTTGTCGATTTATGCATTCATTCATTTTTACAAATGGTTATAAATTGATATGAATTTTATTTGTGTTTCATTTGAATATAACGTATTGCAAGTCAGATCTTTTGTGATATAGAGAATTCAATTCTCATCCCCTTTTGGGTAAAATTTTCAGGTTCGGTTGGCGATCGAGAACACGAGGTCGGTAGGCCCGGTTTCACCGCTGTATACTGTCCGGTATGGTGACATTAGAGATTATGTATATAGTTATGTTTGGTTGTATATATATATATTCTCTATGTCATTGTGTGATGCGTATCCAGAGATACGGGTTTTGTATCGTGAGACCAGTTGGGATTTGAGATCTTTATATGTTATTGGTTTGTTTATTTGCGTGTTATATTTTACTTTTATCATATCGTAATTGCCTAGTGGGTATACGGGCAACCGTATGCCTACGGCAGGAGCACCTGTCGCACTTCGTGGGGCACCGGGGTGTGACAAATTATATCTAATTGCATTGGGAGTTTTTGTTAGAATTTTAAGATAATTAAAATAATATATATTAAACACGAGTGAATACAATTATATATTTTATATTATAAATGCACATGTAATATAAATAATGACTTTAATAAAGCTAATTTCTATGACTAATTGTTACGATTTAATGCTTTAAAAATACGCGATATATAGATTTAAAACAACTCAAATCGTATTTAGTTTGTTAGAATAACATTATTAATAACTCATCGGATCCTTGTCGAATTTCAAGTTTGAATCTAATAAGGAAATATTTTATGAGTAAATTTCGCTGGAGGTAACTAAGTTTTGTTATTTGTCACGAATTAGTTACTCAAGTTTGATCATTTGTCTCTTTTTAGTCACTCAACTTTGTTATTTATTCAAATCAAGTCATTCTATACTTTTCCATCCAAAATCTTAACGGTATATTCTCATTCCATCTAAAATATTAACTGAATGTATTCATTCCGTCCAAAATATTAACAGAATGAGCATATTCGCTTATTATTTTGGATGGAAAAGTATAGAGTGACTTCATTTCAACAAATAACAAAATTGAGTGACTAAAAATGAACAAATCAAACTTGAGTGGCCAATTCGTGACAAATAACAAAGTTTAGTGACCTCTGGTGAAATTTAATCATATTTTATATTTTATATGACTTATACTCAAATCCAGTAACCTAGCTATTAACTATATATAAATATATTCATACAATTTCGAATCGGACAATTGAATTTTCATTGACAGTTCTATTGACAGTTTTTTTATAGTTGGTGGTTAAAATTATCACTAACAAATATATATATTTATATATTTGATAATAAGAAGTTACTTAAAAATTTAAATTCTAACTTTTAATATAATATAAGAGTAAATATTTATATTCATACTCAATTTTAAAATTTAATCTCTATCTCATTCCACAACTGGATCCGCTTATTCGACCGTCGCTGCGCTCCGATGACGATTGGATCTATTCACTGTCATGCTCCGAACGAGATGGAGACTCCGCGCTCCGACGATACCGCACTTTCGGCTCCGATCCCTCCCCTCTTGCTCCATGATTAGATCTGCTTCTTTGACCACCGCTACGCTTAGACGATGACTGGATCTACTCATTGTCGTGCTCCGATCGAGATAAAACTCTATGGCCGGATCTACTCATCATCATTATGCTTCTTTGCCGCTGCCGTGTTCCGGTTCCTCTCCTCTCTCTTATTTTCATCTACGCTCGAAGAGGTAGTCCCAAAAGAAAAGGAAATTGAGTGAATGGAGGTGGATTGTTGGCGGCTGTCTCTAGAGTTTGCTCTATGAAAAGAGCAAAAGTTTGGCTCTTTGATTATTTTGGTGAAGATCGATTATCTTTGTCAGACGGAATTTTAGATGATAAATTCAAGTTTCAATTGTATAAATACATAGCATTTAGCAAGCATTTCTATATATTGACAGTTAGTAGTTAGTACAAGTCAAATATTAACGAATCAGGCAATGACAAATTAAAAAGTCAATTTTATATTCTATCACCTTTAAACATTTTTAAACAATGAACAAAGCCATAGTTAAGCCATCCATTTTAAAAATAATCTGAATTTAATACATTACACATTCCAGAGACCGCCTACGTACGTTCCTAAACTAAAGGATTTAATAAGAAAAAACAAAACACAATTAAATGCCAAAAAGAAGAATAAACTCCTCCCAAATAACTCAAGAAAAAAATGTTGAGAAGAGAGAACTTAATAACAGGAACAATATATATATAAAAAAAAGACAGAAGTATAGATGCACAAAAATATTATATATATGCGCATTACATAATTATGGCTATCCCAACAACAAAGATGGTTCATTTAAAAAAAAATAAAAAAAATAAAACAACTGGATCTTTTAATCGAGATGAGTTTGGATCCGATAACTAAGGTTTATAGGTTCCATAGCTGTCCGATCTTCTTTAAGATCTGTGCACAGTGCTTTAATATCAGTGTGCATCCGCTTTAATATCTGTGTGCATGAATTTAAAAGCAGATCTGATGATTATATATGCAATCCATCAGACACAAATTTAAGTCTGATGGACATCGGACCCAAATTTAAGTCCTGCTAATCTATTCAATAGAACTAATTGATTGAACTCCTAATAATCTGCCTCAGTTTGAAAACATCTCTTGCAATTAGTCGTTATGACCTCCAAATTACACTTGGTTATTTTTAAATTGTGAAATTAGTAGCCATTCAGAAATATTGACTTCAACTAATTAATTTTACATTACAAAAACTCTGCCTTTCTTTGATTCTGTATGAAACCAACAAAACTTCTAAATTAACAAATCTCGTTGTCAGTGTAACTTCTTCTAATTTTATTAATTTAATATGACTATTAGTTTGGTTTTTTCCAATGCCTCAAAACATCAAAATTCAAATGTTAACTGTATTTCTGATTATAAATTTCATAACAGCGCATTATTTTATTAGATTGTTTGTCTAATACTTTGATGCAGGTGTAACTTTTATACCTGTTAATTCACAAAATAATTTTAAGTTCAATACCTAATGGATGATTAAACTACCAAGTTTACTCATGATATTTCCATTCAGTTTAGAAAGTAAATTTTAGTAAATTAATCAGTTTAGTGTGAAGCCCTTCATTACAAACTAATAACTTTTTTGACTTTAGTGTCAAGAGTCCATGATTTTTCGCAAATCAGAATTAGTGCAATTTTGACTTTGAATTTACTAAACTAATAACTGTTTGAAAATCAAGTCTTACAACACGCGATCAAACGAGATGTCAGAAAATTAAAGGAATTTATGACCTAGAAATTTCAGAAAATTAAAGGCCTCTATATATGAACCCAGAGCAATAATATTTCCGGGATGGCTGTGTATGATTCTAGACTGTCAAAAGGGTAAAATCATTAATTTTCTGAAATATCTTGTCTGTTATTAATTATAACTTTTGGCCCAATAAAGTTGCATTTATCATTCCTTAATCTGCATCCTGAAATTATTAAAGTTTCTAATATGAGATGGCATTTTTTAATTCAATTTTTGAAATATAGAAGAGTTTCTTATTTAGCGATTATGCAGTAAGGAAGATGCTATTCTTTTTTTTGAAAATCTTCACAGAAGCTGTGAAGTCGTGAGAGCTGAGAGAATATTTCTTATATACTAATATCCAATTTACCCTTCTCTCTTAATACTACATACGAATACATAATCAATGGATAGAAAATTATCTCAAATATCTTTCATCTTTTTTTTTGGGTACATATAGAATGAAAACCAATCCTTCCTAATCGATATATCTGCTATGTCATTTACATCAGTCACTATCCTGATTTTGCAAACTCTGTCAATTAAGGCTATTTATGTCTTTATTTTGAGTTTATCTTTAGATTAAATGCAAATTGTAGATAGTTTTTAGTTGGAATTGTGTATCTGATCTATCTAGTCTAGAAAGAATAAAAGATTTTAATATTTGGGATATATAAGAATGTATTATGCAGCACTTCAGAGGCTTTACAATTAACATACAAACCAATTATAAATATTTATAAACTTTATGATATATTATTAAGAACTAACAATACATTATAAAGTTCATAAATATTTATAATGAAGTCGTTAATTAAAATGAACTTTTAATTTGAGTGGTTTCCATTTTTTTTTTTTTTTTGCAACTATAATGCCCTTGGCTTTCCTTTCAAATATCACTGTATTATGAGTCAAGCAATAGAATTGGGTATGTGAATGTTGTAAATGACATGACATATATATATATATATATATAGGACGTGGCTACGGTGCTACGTGTAGCATAGAGACCTCCGTGCAACGGCTCAAAATTTGAATTTTCAAAATCCTAACGGTCGATCCAAATAGTTAGCTGTATTCTCCATATTGAAATGTGCTTGGAGACCAAATTTTATATTTTTTGGAATTTTTTTACTATTTATTAAGCCACTTTGAAAATCGCTGATCCAACGGTGGCTTAACCAACAAGTGAAACCGTTGGATCAGCGATTTTCAAAGTGGCTTAATAAATAGTAAAAAATATCCAAAAAATATAAAATTTGGTCTCCAAGCACATTTCAATATGTAGAACACATCTAACGGTTTGGATCGACCGTTAGAAATTTAAAAATTCAAATTTTGAGCCGTTGCACGGAGGCCCTCCATGCTACGCGTAGCATATTAGCAATTTCCTATATATATATATATATATATATATATAGGACTTGGCTACGGTGCTATGCGTTGCATAGATGACCTCCGTGCAACGGCTCAAAATTTGAGTTTTCAAAATTTTAACAGTCAATCCGAACCGTTCAACATGTAATCTATACTAAAATGTACTTGAAAACCAAATTTTACATTTTTTAGAATTTTTTTACTATTTATTAAGTATTTTACAAAACTGCTGTTTTTCAATGATCCGAAATTACCGAAAACAAAGCAGTTTTGTAAAATACTTAATAAATAGTAAACAAATTCCAAAAAATGCAAAATTTGGTCTCCAAGCACATATCAATATGTAGAACACATCTAACGGTTCGGATCGACCATTAGGATTTTTAAAACACAAATTTTGAGCCGTTGCACGGAGGTCCTCTATGCTACGCATAGCATATTAGCAATTTTCTATATATATATATATATATATATATATATATGGACTAGGAATGATTTGTTTCTATGTACAAATAAAAGAAGATGAAAGATATCTAATATAATTTTCATATTAGTTATTAATTACATTGATTACGTATTCGTATATAGTATTTTGAGAGAAGGACAAATTGGGTATTAGCATAAGAAATATTCTCTCAGCTCTCATTATTGAAATTATTGTCCTTAGAATAGCACCTCCCATGAAGAAAAGTTTCTTATTAAGAAACTGTTTATGAACTCCATATTGGTCAAATGATTAGCTTAACTTATTTCTCATTTTAAAATTTATTGCTGACGTGGTTTAATAGAAATTCTAAAATTAATTTCAGAAATGTAAGAGTTTAGAAACTTTAGAATCCTCAATTTCTAAAAAAAATTAACAGTTATTTAGAGATTCATTTAAGTAGCTGGAATGTAGATGCTCTAAATAACATTTTACTTTGTTTTGGGAAATTTATCTATGTCTTTTGTAAATTATTCATAATTATTATTTTCAAGAGAATTTCCTTTTACTTTTTTTCTCCAACTTGGGTGGTATGACTGAAAAACAAATTCTACAAAAACTAGAGAGGTATGCCTGGAATACGAAATTTTTACTAAGCCAAAAGACCATTTGCGAAAAAAAATAAAAATAAACCAAGGGACTATTGAAACTAGGGAATTCCATAATTAATAGGACCGTAGCGATAAATGACGAGTAGGACCTAGAAATCTCAACATATTATGGTGCATTATTTGGTTTTTGAGGATCATCATTTGTCGTTATGGCTCTAGCAAATTAATACCAAATTCTCCAAATTTTGTAGTTTTTTAATTTTTTTTGTTGGGAATGATGTTAATAAAAATTTCGGGCCTAGAATTTTAATCTCCATCGACAGCTAGCTCTACCATCCACATCTGCTGTAATTCTTAGGAGGATTTTAGGATCCTGTAATACTCTATCTCCATTGTTGATTATAATTGATGGTTGAGATTAAAATAGAAGATAGATTACTTTATATCGCCCCTTGCTTTCTTCATACGATGCCCCTCTCTTGCCCGTATTGTAATTTTGTGTTTTGTACTTTTACTTTCCTCTCTCTCAAAACTGCAGTGGCACCAAGGCTAATCCTGATTTAAACATAAATACATATTTTCATGACCCAAATCTTTACTAAACAAAATCTAAGCACATCAAATAGCATGTAAATTGCATAATCAAGAATCAAAATAAAAAATTCTAACAAAAAAGAAAAGAGAATCAAGCTAAATTGGAGTTTTAATAAGAATCAACAAGGCTCAATCATGGTTTAAGCATAACAAAATATTTTGGCAACTCAAATTTTTAGTAACCATATTCTAAACATATCAAATAGCATGTAAATTGCATAATCCGAGGAAGAATCAAATTAAAAAATTCTATCAAAAAAGAAAGAGATTCAAGCTAATTAGAGTTTCAAGTACATCACGTCATTTCATTTTGAAGCTGGTACCAGTGATATTAATGTTAAATTTTACAAGCTGGTACCAGTGATATCAATACAAATGAGAGCCTGACTCTCATTTTTGTCTCAAAAAAAAAGCTAGTACCATTGAAGAAATAAAATAAACTATAAATATATTTACAAGTGTTAAGAAATAAAATAAGGCAACAATAATTGAAAAGAAAAAATGAAAAAAGAAAAAGGAAAAAATAGAAAAAATTTAACTATCTTGTACCAAGATAGTTTATTAAAAGGACTTATTAAGAAAAAAAAACAGAATCATAGATACACTGGAAAGATATATACGTGCATTACATAATTATATTCATATCCCTACAAAGATAGTTTATTAAAAAGAAAATAAGTGTATCTATTCAGTGTATACTAATGACTGATCTACTGATAGTACACTCTAAGCAGAAGCAGCAGATTCAGGGATCCAAATCTATTCCGTTTCTTGAGAAAATGAGCACCCTTTTTTTCTTGAGGTGCTTATATAGATGAACCAAGTGCATATATAGATCAACTAGGTGTATATATAGAAGACTTATGTCGCTGCTCTTCAATGACCTCAGTGGACCCCACTTTTTTAAGATCACAGACCCCATTTTTTGTTGTTTTTTAAGAGAGAGACAGAGGAAAGAGGAAAAGGAGGGTCCTTCTATTCTCAAGAAAAGGAGGAGATTTGAATCTCAGATTCGGTGGAGGTAACTCATAGCTGTTTTATCTGCCTTTGCACTGTGCTCATGTCATCCTCGTTTTGCCTTTACTGGCTTCTTGCCCTTCAGGTTAGAAAATATCCAGTAGAATTCAAGGATTAATTTAGTTTTTTCCAATGTCTCGTAACATGAAAATTCAAAAAAAAATTGTATTTCTTATTATAAATAAATATGATAAGGTTGCATTATATTGTTTGCCTAATATCCCTTAATGCAGCTGTAACTTTTATACATGTTGATTCACAACATATTTAAGTTCAACACCTAATGGATGATTAAACTATCAAGTGTAATCATGATATTTTCATTCATTTTAGAAAGCAAATTTTAGTAATTAAATCAGTTTAGTGTGAACATGCCAATACTAAACTAACTGTCAACTTCTATGTTTCCAATTGATTTGGTCGTTTAATCAGAAATGAATGGTTTGAATATATTGTACCTAACCAAAAGTCCAAAACCACCCTCGGATTCAGATCTCATGTTTCGATTAGATTTTAGATATCCGTATCTAATTTTTAGATATAAATCCGAATACAATCCGATGATATCCGATCCGCTTGCACCCCCAGATGAATTATAAATCTATAGTTAAATTATTTATTGAATCTGTGTATAAATCATTAAAAATATTGCCTCATTGGATTCGAATTTGAAATTTAATAAGGAGTCGACGAGTGATATATGTAATGTTATTCTAAAATACTAAACGTGATTTAAGTTGTTTTGTATCCGTATCTATATCACCGTATGTACATCACCGTATCTATACAGCAAAAGCTTCAACCACCTACACCATCAAGAATTACTTGTTCCATTTGAAAGTTTATAAAATAAGAATATACAAAAAAATCACGTTTTTTTTTTCCGAACCAGCCATTTTATAGTTAATTTCACAGAAAAAAAATTAATCGCGAAAAAATCCCAATTGTATACAAGGGAAAAAAAAATCCCAATTATAAAAAAAAAAAAGAATTCGGTTTTGCTGTCGGGAAAAAAATCCCAATTGTATACAAGGGAGCACAATATCAGCAAATTATTCGCAAATAATTTGTTTTTTTGTGATGATGAATCGAACGCCAAATTATTCAGTTGACCAAAATTTAACCGAATTATTCACGAATATTACGAATTTTTTCCGAATTTTTTTCAAATTTTTTCGACAACTTTTTTTTTAGTTTTTTTTTGCTCCCTTGTAGGACTGAGATCTCTGGTTCGGATAATTCCGACTCATTCAAATTATATCCGAATTATTCTTGAATCACAAATTTTTGACCTCGCCGAACCGAATTCAAATAATTCATTTGTCACTATGCAAGGGAGTAGAATACTAGCATAGAACTGTTCAAACGACTTGAAATCAAAACAAAATAATTTTTTTTTGTTTTACAAATTCAACTGAATCTACCGAATTAAAATGACCAATCAAATAATAACTGAACTATTTAAATCAAATTAAATTTAGTTTGTTCGTTGATCCGAATAAAAGAGATTAAATTTCAAAAAATCAGAACTTAAATACATTAATAACTTAATTGAAGTAAATATCAAGATAACATCACACACATTGTTCAATTTTATAAAATTATGTACATATTTTAAAATATCCAAAACAAAATAATAGAAAGAAAACAAAGATTAAACCAAATAAAATATAAAAACCACAATTGAACCATTATAATTCAGTTAGTTCGGCTTAATTGGTTTTGAAGAGTCTTAAATCGAACCGATCTATTTAAACTGAAATAATTTAAAAATTAACAAATCAATAATCTATTTAAATCGAAAAAAAACCAATCCCTTTAAAACGAAAAATTTCAATTTGGTTGAAAATCAAATAAATCAGACCGTTTCAACACCCAAATCAAAATTAATTTTGGTACCTATTTTGAAATAAGAGGAGGCATATTTTGAGGTTTGTGCCTACTAAAACTAACGACTCAGATGAGATCTTCGGCCGCTCTATTTTCTTTCCCATTTTCCTTACCAAAGTTATTTTTCCCATTTTCCTGTATTTCGTAGGAAATTTCAAATCGACGCCAATCGCTAAATCTTAAGGGCTTGTTCGGTAACATGAAAATTTTATGAGAATGAGAATTTTAATTTGTCAAAATAAAAAAAAAAATTAATTTATAGAAAATTTTAGAATATAGGTATTCGACAAATTTATGGAAAATTTATTAGAATGTTGATTTTTTTTCTTTTTTTTATAGAAGATATAATACTATAATTAAACTATATTAAGTGTATTGATACTAATTGATATAATTGTATATATCATATTCTAAAAAATATTTAAATGAATAAACTAA